>JAWQEG010002817.1:75000-510000 GCA_033782935.1 Petrolisthes cinctipes | reverse complement strand
GTTAGTTGTACACACAGACAGAGACAGACAGACAGAGAGACAGAGAGACAGAGACACAGAGAGAGAGATACACACACACACAGACACACACACAGTGAGAGACAGACAGTCACATACAGAGACAGAGACAGACACAGACCTAGAGAAAGAGAGAGACACACACCCAGACAGACAGACACAACGAGAGAGAGAGAGAGACACACACACACACACACACACACACACACACACACACACAGACAGACACACACACATACATAGAGAGAGAGACACACACACACACACACACACAGACATAGAGAGAGAGAGACACACACACACACACACACAGACATAGAGAGAGAGAGACACACACACACACACACACCCTGACAGACACAACGACACACACACACACACAATACAATAAGAAGTATTAACGTTGTATTCATAATTTATCTAATAATGAAATATCTGTTGATAAGTTAATATTTATTAGCTTCAGTAAATATGGGCCCTATATTGACCAAAGCTAAAGATGATAATTAAGTAAAGGTAAATTATGAATACGACGTTAATACTTCTTATTGTAGTGTGTGTGTGTGTGTCTCGTTGTGTCTGTCTGTCAGGGTGTGTGAGTGTATCTCTCTCTCTATGTAATATACAACAACATCTGTGTGTGTGTGTGTGTGTGTGTGTGTGTGTGTGTGGTACTGGTAAGACTACTGTTGTTTGGTATTGGTACAGCCACAATCAAATATCCACAAACACTTTCCTTCCATCGTAACAAATATCTTGGTAATAAAGAACAACACGTGTATGATTTTGCAGCACCTCATAATAATAATAATAATAATAATAATAATAATAATAATAATATCCACCAACACTTTCCTTCCATTGTAACAAATATCTTGGTAATAAAGAACAACACGTGTATGATTTTGCAGCACATCATAAAAATAATTGAGGGGGTTGAGTTGACATAAGGTGTTGTATGATTATATTTTGATATGATACTGATTTATTTGTACGATGGAAGGAAAGTGTTGGTGGATATTTGATTGTGGCTGTACCAATACCAAACACACACACACACACACACACACACACACACACACACACAGATGTTGTTATATATTATATATATAGAGACACACACACACACACACACACACACACACACACACAGATGTTGTTGTATATGCTTACTGTGCCTTCTTTCCTTCTGTTATCTTGGTGTTTGTTGTCTCTCTTCTCTTTTCTTTTCTCCCTCGTTTCTGGCTAGGATGGTCTGGTCTTCCTTCATCCTCATCCAACCACACCAATCTATCGGAAAATAACACACGGTTAGAAATTCTCGGTGCAGAGTTCAATACGAACCCCAACCTCGTCAAACAATAAGTTTTTCCCTTGTATCTCACCAGCTGGTATGTACCTCCACAACTTCTCTGACACATGAATTTGTAGATAGTCGGATTTCCAATGTACAATAGTAGAGGCTGGTGTGGTGTGTCTCTCTGGACACACACGTCAGTGACATCATCACCCCGTGTGGCACATCACCTGGCAAACAATGACACATGACAACTGAAATCAGTACACAAGGATATTAACTCTATGATTAATAAGTGTGAAAACCATTACAAAAGAAAAATTGAAAATATGTTGGTCAGTAATCCAAAAGGTGCATGATGGATGGTTTGTGGAAATTAACTGGTATGTATAAAAAGAAGGAACAGCCAGACGTGAACAATGTTTTGGACTTTGGTAATGAATTAAATTCAAGATTTGATGTACAGGATTTTTAGGCAGAAATTAATACCATATGCCAATCTTTGTCTACTAAAAATGACTCATCTATTATAATAAAAGAAGATTTAATTGAGAGCTTAATTAAATAGGGTTAAAATTGGCAAAGCGGGAGGGCCTGATAAAATAAATGATAGGATGCTTAGACTGTGTAAAAACCAACTCTCAAATATTCTTTATAAAATATTCCAGCAGTCTGCTATACCTAAAATATGGAAAACTTGAGAAATTGTTCCAGTGCCAAAGAAACCAAACCCTACTTGTCAAAGGGTCGATTCCACAGTGGTTGGTATTGGTTTGTAAGCACGCAAACGAAAGAATGTTAGCCGTGTAAATTACTTATGGGTGAATTATTTAATGAATCTGATGAATAATCTATACAGTGATCATCATTATCTAATTGTTTGATAGATTTTGTGAATGTGGATACTCAGAGTTTGGAAAATAATGAAGCCTTACAAGTGCGTTTGGTTGGGAAGCTAACAAACAAATACCACTGTGGAATCTACCCATAATGATTATATATAAGCCTGTGGCACTTACGCCAATACTTATGAAATCACTTGAATATATTGTTAAAAATGTATTGATAGAACAACCTATACTCTGTTCAAAATTTGTGTTCCACTGACCTCTATCAATCTATCTATCTATCTTTATCTATCTATCTATCTATCAATCAATCAATCAATCAATCAATCAATCAATCAATCAATCAATCTATCTATAAATCTTTATCTATCTATCAATCTTTATCTATCTATCTATCTATCAATCAATCAATCAATCAATCTATCAATCTATCTATTTCCATCTATCTATCCATTTCTATCTAAGCATAAGAGGCCAGTTACGTTATTGGTTATTAATTATGTACCGAGTCATGTAGAAGATAGTGTTATAAGCAGATCAACTAAATACTACAGTATGCTAAAATTCTCTTTGTTGTTGATTTCAGTAATGCCTTCAACACAATACAACCTCTTGTACTGATGGAACAACTTATATGGATGAAGGTTAAGGGGGTGCGGGAATAGGGGGACAGGCTGGGGGGGGGGGGTTAGGGGGTTGCGGGAGTAGGGAACAGGCTTGGGGGGGGTTTAGGGGGGTGCAGGAATAGGGGGACAGGCTGGGGGTGGGGGGGTTAGGGGGGTGCGGGAGTAGGGAACAGGCTTAGGGGGTTTTGGGGGGTGCGGGAATAGGGAACAGGCTTGGGGGGGGTCAGTGGGGGTGCGGGAATAGGAGACAGGCTTTCTACCCACCCCAAGCCTGTCACCCTATTCCCGCACCCCCCCCCCCCAAAGCCTGTCCCCTACTCCCGCACCCCCTTAATGCCAATATTATACTCTGGATACATGAATTTTTTACCAAAAGAATGGATGTGTTCTGTCACCAATTTTTTTTTGCACTTTATTGGAAAGACACAGAGAAAGAGAGACACACAGACAGAGAAAGAGAGAGAGAGAGACAGACATACACAGAGAAAGAGAGACACACACACAGACCGAGAAAGAGAGACATACAGACAGAGAAAGAGAGAGAGACAGACATACACAGAGAAAGAGAGACATACATACACAGAGAAAGAGAGACATACAGACAGAGAAAGAGAGAGAGAGACAGACATGCACAGAGAAAGAGAGACATACATACACAGAGAAAGAGAGACAGACATACACAGAGAAAGAGAGACAGACATACACAAAGAGAGAGAAACAGACACACGAGAGAGAGAAAGAGAGAGAGACATACACAGAGAAAAAGATTACTTGCCACTGTATAATCAGTACCAATAACTTGTGTTCCAATACTGACTTAAACTACAGGGAGGAAGTTAATGATTTTACCATATGGTGCAGGAAAATTATCTTGAGCTGAATGTGGGAATAACAAAAGAAATGGTTGTTGATTTTAGGAAGCAAACAGTAGAACACTTGCCACTGTATATCAGTAACGAAATAGTTGAAAAAGTTTATGAATATACACATTTTCATATTACACACACACACACATATAAAAAAATCCACAAATTTTATCTCTTCTCCCCACAACCTGGTAAGTATCTCTCTCTCTCTCTCTCTCTCTCTCTCTCTCTCTCTCTCTCTCTCTCTCTCTCTCTCTCCAATAAGAAGTATGAACGTTGTATTCATAATTTATCTAATAATGAAATATCTGTTTGATAAGTTAATAATTATTAGCTTCAGTAAATAGCTAATAATAATAATAATAATAATAATAATAATAATAACAATAATAAGTAAAGGTAAATTATGAATACAAAATTAATACTTCTTATTGTAGAGAGAGAGAGAGAGAGAGAGAGAGAGAGAGAGAGAGAGAGAGAGAGAGAATACTTTCTTGTGTGTGGGGGAAAGGGATAAAATTTGTGGTTTTTGTGTGTGTGTGTGTGTGTAATTTGAAAATGTGTGTGTGTGTAATTTGAAAATGTGTGTGTGTGTGTGTGTAATTTGAAAATGTGTGTGTGTGTGTAATTTGAAAATGTGTGTGTGTGTAATTTGAAAATGTGTGTGTGTGTGTAATTTGAAAATGTGTGTGTGTGTGTAATTTGAAAATGTGTGTGTGTGTGTGTGTAATTTGAAAATGTGTGTGTGTGTGTGTAATTTGAAAATGTGTGTGTGTGTGTGTGTGTAATTTGAAAATGTGTGTGTGTGTGTAATTTGAAAATGTGTGTGTGTGTGTGTAATTTGAAAAAGTGTGTGTGTAATTTGAAGGTAATGTATGTGTGTGTTTAACACTTCTTTGGAGGGTAAACTTGTGGACTTGTAAATCCTTCAAACTATATCATGAAACCAATCCCTATCCCCATCTCCACCACCACCACCACCCCTACCTCCCCCCCCCATCCCCAACCTTACACAAACAGAAGCCGCTCACATAAACATTTTACAGATAAACAGAGACGGCATCACACCAAAACAAGACGAACTTACACATTTAATCACACTAAAACAAGACGAACTTACACATTTCATCACACCAAAACAAGACGAACTTACACATTTCATCACACCAAAACAAGACGAACTTACACATTTCATCATTCACAACAACATACACATAGCACTCATCCAGGACACCAAACACCGCACCACACAAAACACACCTTCACTCAAAAACTTCACAGTCATCATCAGACAGGACAGAGCTGGCGGCATTGGCGGTGGACTCATCACCCTGGTAACTACAACTCGATCAAAAAAGTATCGCGCATTTCCCTCGTGAAACATTCTTACACCTAAGACGATGGCTACTGAAAACGAACTTGTTTATCATGAGCTGTAGCGATCATTTACAGAACCATCGGACCCCACCTGCGCGATACTTTTTTGAGCCAGTGTACACAAATCAATTATCTACACATTAGCTGACACTCACATCAAATCCCTTATACCACACAACGACACAACAGAAATACAAGCAATAAACGTTAGGATAGGGAACACAAAATACATTACCGTTGCTAACATATACATACATACCCCCCCAAACTTCACGGCATGTTCCCGACAATTACTCTCTCCAACTACAACGCTTATCAAACACACCTAACCTCATCCTGGGTGGTGACTTCAACGCCAAGACGTCAGCCTGGTACAGCCGGCTCCACTGCCCTGTCATTTCTAATGTACAGCCACAATCAAATAACCACCGACACTTTACTTCCATCGTGCAAATAAATCAGTATCATATCAAAATATAATCATACAACAACACCTTACGTCAATTCAATCCCCTCAATTATTATTATGAGGTGATGTAAAATCATACATGTGTTGTTCTTTATTCCAAAGATATTTACTACGATGGAAGAAGAGTGTTGGTGGATATTTGATTGTGGCTGTACTTCAACACAGATGTGCTATCTGTCCAGAAAACTGTTCTATCTATTTTAGATATCTATTTTAGATCTACCTACGAGGTAGATAGTGAGTATACAGACTTATGAGTCCTATACCTAACGTCTGTCAAACACTGTCGTCACCACTAATATGTTGACCATCTCTATCTGCTTCACACGGTCGTTCAGTTTCCTTTTGCCTGGATACAATTTTGTCAATATTAGCCATCAAGGTTTCGAAATCACTACCAGCAATATCCGGAGCCGGTTAATTAAGAATTAAGGCAGCTTTGTTTCCAGTTGTGTCCACATTCGTTTTAGCCAATTCTCTCTTACAATCCACCAAGGTAATCCTATCCATATTTAGAATTAACCTTAACACTTTACAGACTACAAAGCTACACAGCCCATTCAAAGAATGAAATCCATGTTACATGTGATACAACGAACATCATTACATCAAAATGCCTATATAATATGTAAGGGATAAAATATATACAATGAAACCACTATTAAATATAGCTACGTGTGTGTGTGTGTGTAATTTGAAGGTAATGTGTGTGTGTGTGTAATTTGAAGGTAATGTGTGTGTGTGTAATTTGAAGGTAATGTGTGTGTGTGTAATTTGAAGGTAATGTGTGTGTGTGTGTAATTTGAAACTGTGTGTATGTGTAATTTGAAGGTAATGTGTGTGTGTGTGTGTGTGTGTGTAATTTGAAGGTAATGTATATGTGTGTGTGTCTAATTTGAAGATAATATGTGTGTGTTTAATTTGAAGATAATATGTGTGTGTGTAATTTGAAGATAGCATGTGTATGTGTGTAAAACTATATATTTACCTTGGAACAGCAGACAGCGTGTAACCTTCCTGACGGTGGTAATGATCGCTTGAAACTGTCTAGAAGAAGCCCAAGTGACGGTATAGTAGTGACGGTCCCAAGTGAGTGAGTGACAGAGTGAGTCGGTCCAACTAGTTGTGTCTGTCTACTGTGAAGGTTGACACTCTGGTGACTGGTGGCTGGTAGGGGTCCAAACTGTATTCTTACTCGGCTACAAACTTGTTTCTGTAAGTAGTCATATGATCAAATAAACCACAGACACAGACACTTCATTAACACTCGAAAATCGTAAACCATTAATAATTATATATTACAAAGGCAGACAGCTATATTTACATGATGAATTTCATAAACGTTTACATTTGAACAACATATCATATATCATTATATAACAGAAAAGTTTACATTTGATTACCGAGTACTGATACGACCAATATATTACTCAATTGGTCAAATAACAAATAACACTCAAATGTGTACACTCACAATCCAAAATTTGTATGTAGGTCTTGTTGAAGTTTCGAATTATTTAATTAACATACTAGTGAACCAATTACACGCTTATCCTGTTTCATATTTACTCGAGTTCACTTAAGGGGGTGCGGGAGTAGGGGGACAGGCTTGGTGGGGGTTAGGGGGGGGGGTGCGGGAGTAGGGGGACAGGCTTGGGGGGAGTTAAGGGGGTGCGGGAGTAGGGGGACAGGCTTGGGGGGGGTCGGGGGTGCGGGAATATGGGACAGGCTTTCCACCCACCCCAAACTTGTCCCCTTATTCCCGCCCCCCCCCCCCCCCAGTCCCCCTACTCCTGCACACCCCAAGCCTGTCTCCCTACTCTTGCACCCCGCCAGTCCCCCCCAAGCCTGTCCCCCTACTCCTGCACCCCCCCAAGCCTGTCCCCTACTCCCGCACCCCCCTAACCCCCCCCCCCCCTCAAGCCTATTTGAAGCAAGCCTGGATACATATTTTGGATTGTGAGTGTACAGTTGGCCACAGGAATTCTTACACAGGCAGGCTATTTAAAAAGTGTGTGTGTGTGTGTGTAATAATAATAATAATCATAAACGGTTTTATTAATGAGAGTGGCAGCCTGGAGCTGAAAATATACATGTAGAGACGGTACGAGGCTGACTTGACCGTGTTATTTACATGTTCCTTCCAGTTGAGTTTGTGGTCGATGGTGATACCCAGGAGTTTGGTGGACTGAACTAACTGGAGAGGATGGTCACCCACAGTCAATGATTGTGGTTGTACTTGGGTGGTGGCGGTGTTGAAATGCATAACTACGGTCTTATCATGGTTGATGGTGACCTTGTTGACCGTAGTCCATGTCTGCAGCAAGTCCAGGATACCTTGCAGTGGTGTGTAGTCCGGTGAGGTGTTATCCACTGTTATCCCCACCGTGCAGTCATCCACATACTTCCACCTGGCAGGGGTATCGGTTAGGGCGTCGTTGATCAGGATTAAAAAGCACAGAGGTCCCGGGACATCTTAGTCTCCTGGGGAACACCACAACTGAGGGGTTGTGGCCCTGAGACAGCACCCCTGTACCTCACTACCTGTTGACGTCCAGCCAGGAAATCACACAGCCATGATACCAGGTAGAGGGGTAATCCAAGTGCTATGGCTTTGTTGATAACTGTGAAGTGATCAACAAGGTCAAAAGCTTTCCTGAAATCAACAAAGGCAACAGCCAGTGATGTCTTGCGTTTGTCTAAGCCACTGTGCAAGAAATCCAAAAAGCTAACTAAACAATGGGAGGTGGAAGATTTCCTCATGTTGCCAAACTGCCTTGGGTCAATTACATTTTTGATGTTATCATACGCCATATTAAAAACAAAATCTTCACAATTAAGCTGGGTATGGGGGTAATGACAATGGGCCTGAGGTCACTGGGGGACTGTGGGGTGGGGATCTTGGGGATGGGGGTGACGTATGCTGTTTTCCATTGAGTGGGACATTTACACTGAGTAAGGGAGGCATTGACAATAGAGCAGAGGGGTGTGGCAAGTTCAATTGCAAACTCCTTGTATATTTTTATTGGGAGGTCGACTGGGGTGGTGGATCTTTTAGATTTAAATTTAAGGAGTTTGTTGGCAATTTCAAAAGTTTGAACACTGGAAGGGGGTGAGGGAGAAGGCAGATAGGCAGGCAGGGTAGTGAGGTCAAGACTGAGGAGGGTTTGACAAATGTTGGCAAAGTGAGTGTTAATGGTCTCAGCTGCTTCATCACCTGATAAGTGAGAAACAAAGGGAAAAGAAGAGGGATTGCTGTTTATACCATAAATATCTTTTACTGTCCTGTACCATTGTCCTATGTTGACTTCTTTAAGGCTGTGCACTTTCCTGGGATAGAAGGTCTTCTTGGCTGCTTTTATTTCCCTGATAATCTGATTTCTTAATGTTTTAATGTGTGTGTGTGTGAGGGAGGGAGAGGGAGGGAGAGAGTGTGTGTGTGTTTGTGAGGGAGGGAGAGGGTGTGTGTGTGTGTGTGTGAGGGAGGGAGGGAGAGTGTGCGTGTGTGTGTGTGTGTGTGAGGGAGGGAGAGGGTGTGTGTGTGTGTGTGTGTGAGGGAGGGAGAGGGTGTGTGTGTGTGTGTGATGGAGAGAGTGTGTGTGTTTGTGTGTGTGTGTGTGTGTATGTGTGTGAGGGAGGGAGAGGGTGTGTGTGTGTGTGTGAGGGAGGGAGAGGGTGTGTGTGTGTATGTGTGAGGGAGGGAGAGGGTGTGTGTGTGTGTGTATGTGTGTGTGTATATGTGTGTGAGGGAGGGATAGGAAGGGAGGGAGAGAGAGGAGGAATGTGTGTGTGTGTGAGGGAGGGAGAGAGTGTGTGTGTGTGTGTGTGTGTGTGTGTGTGTGTGTATGTGTGTGAGGGAGGGATAGGAAGGGAGGGAGAGAGAGGAGGAATGTGTGTGTGTGTGAGGGAGGGAGAGAGTGTGTGTGTGTTTGTGTGTGTGTGTGTGTATATGTGTGTGAGGGAGGGATAGGAAGGGAGGGAGAGAGAGGAGGAATGTGTGTGTGTGTGTGAGGGAGGGAGAGAGTGTGTGTGTGTGTGTGTGTGTATGTGTGTGAGGGAGGGATAGGGAGGGAGGAAGAGAGAGGGGGAATGTGTGAGTGTTTTTATTATTTTTTTTTTTTAATTAATTGCGCCGTAGCGTCAATCAACAGGCAGGCAACAATACATACGGGTAGGCGGGACTCATGAGAATACAATGACTACAACCACACATACACACGCACACACACACACACACACACACATCACGAAAACATAACAGAATGGAGCACAAGCATACAGACAAATATTACATTATGACCTACTTAAATCCACCAAAACGAGGGTGGCGTACCAGAAGTTCCTCCAGAACCTGGTGGTTCAGCAGGTGTCGACAAATCACATCTAGTGGCAGGCCCCGGGGCAGCAAGTGTCGGACAGTGGGGCAGGCCAGGCAATAGTGCTCTACAGTGTTAGCACGAGGCGCTTGACACAAGCGACACTCAGTGAAGGGAGGCTCACCCTGCATTCCAGCAACCTGCCACGGTGGCCGGTAGCCAAGCCTCAAAGGAGCAGAGACTACATTGTGCCTCCGAACCATGAGGCCTCGACGACGGTAGGAATATTTGTGACGGCAGACAGACTCATAATGTGTGATGGAGATGCTGAAGGGCCTCTCTGCATCCCTGCGTCGCCGTACAGGGAGGAGAGCGGCGGAGCGGACTTTAGAGAGGTAACATGTCAGGGAGAGAGGACGTCCAACACCACGAGGAGGCAGATGGCAGGCTTCCTTTGCGAGTCTGTCAACTGTACCATTGTGACTTAAACCTACATGGGATGGCACCCATAAAAATTTGACAGTCAAGTTACGATGACGCAATAAGGACAAAAACGATAAAATCTGCTGAACAACAGTAGAGCGTGTGGGCTGAACACTAGAGAGAGAATGAAGGGCAGGTCTGGAGTCCCAAAAAATGGCAGCATTCACTCCACGTTGACAAACAAGACTAACAGCATCCAGAATGGCATACAGTTCACACAATGTTGAGCTAGAGTGGTTACAGAGATGACGGCCAACCCAGCCCCCTGGAGGTGACTCCATGTCAGGTGAGAAAACGGCACAACCTGCTGCACCATCCACTTGCAATGAGCCATCAGTGTAGAGGCAGTATGGATCTGTGATGGAGGACGTCACTGTTTCTATGTGTTCCAGAGCCAACTGCCGCTGTAGAGAAGGCAGTTCCGACTTGGAAGTAGGTGTGAAGCTCACATCAGGTGTTGGTAGCATCCACGGAGGGGGTCCTGGGGGGACGTCGGCCACCATTATATCTATATTAAGACTACGGAGCATAGAGGAAACAGACCTTATAAGAGTATGTCCAGCAGGCAGTATGGGAGGGACCGGGTAGTTTGGTCTAAGAGAAGTCCTGACTAACTGAGAGTAATGGGGTGAAAGATGTGGGAAATGGAGGCACTTGACAGTGAAGCAAGTAACATTAGAATAAATTCTCTCCACTAACGGGGGAAGACGCAACTCACGCTGCATGTTCACTATCCTGGTCGACATTGGACAACCGAGAATTATTCTCATTGCTCTATTCTGAAACTTTTCTAAAGTTTCCAGAGTAGCCCTAGGAAGTTGAATCAGAGCAGGGGAAATGTAATCAACAACTGAACGGATAAAAGCAATATAGATAGTCCTGGCTACTGGGATGGAGATGCCCGAGGAGTTGTTAGTGAGCCATTGAAGTGGCGTAAGTCGGCGCTGGAGACGACCCAATAAGTCCTGGACAATGGGATGGTCTTGAGGTCTGGCAGGGACAATTGGCCAAATATTGACTGGTGCACCCAGGTAGCGATACTGGGAACACATGGGAATGACAGTCCCTCCAATGGTGAACACTGGCCGAGCTTGAGGAAGGCGGCAGGTGAATATTCTGCTCTTATCTGGGGAGACAATAATGCCACAGTGAGAGGAGGACACAGAGAAGGAGTCAAGAAACTGCTGGAGATCCCTTGGTGAGGTAGAATGAACACAGATATCATCAGCATAGCACGTAATTGTAGTTCCAGGTATATCAGGGAGAGAAGTGAGCAGCCGATGCATCAGAATATTAAATAACAATGGGCTGAGAACACCCCCTTGAGGCGTACCAAGATTAAAACTGCGCAAAGGACTGAGCGCACCACTGAAAAACACACGGGAGGTCCTGTTACTCAGGTAGCCCCGAATCCACCGTAATAGATTACCCTTTATCCCAAAGTCAACCAGTTGATCCAAAATGACGTCTCTATTAGCAACATCGAAGGCACTTCGAAGCTCAATGAAGGCCACCACACTGTCCCTGGAAAGGCGAGTGTACAGGTCGACTAGGCACTGATGTGTGCTCCGCTGGGGAAGGAAACCAAACAGCCATGGAGAAAGGCGATCTTGCAGTCTGTACATGAGACGATTGAGTAAGATTCTCTCCATAACTTTACAAAAACAGGAAGTCAGGGAAATAGGCCTGAACTTCGCAGTGCCGGGCTTAGGGATGGGTATTATTGTGCTGCTGGTCCAGGCTCGAGGTACACAACCATCACGAAGACAAAGATTGTACAGTAGAAGTAGAGGGTTCCCAGGAACTTGTTGAAGTAGGCGCAGCACAGCATAAGTAATACCATCATCACCAGGGGAAGAAGCTCTACCCCGAGAGAGAGCACGTCGCAACTCCTCCTCAGTTATCACCTCTGCATCATCGTCATCATCTTGCAACAGAGCAGACATTAGACGTAGCCGAGTGTGTGTGTGTGAGGGAGGGAGAGAGTGTGTGTGTTTGTGTGTGTATGTGTGTGAGGGAGGGATAGGGAGGGAGGGAGAGAGAGGGGGAATGTGTGTGTGTGTGAGGGAGGGAGAGTGTGTGTGTGTGTGTGTGTGTGTGTGTGTGTGTGTGTGTGTTAATGTTAAGGTTCAATTCCACAGTCGTATTCGTATGTGTCTCTCGGTGTTAATTAATTTTACTTCACATTAAATCTGAAAATTGGAGATAAAAGAGTCCTTCAAATATTGCCACGAAACACACACACACACACACACACACACCTATATGGAAGGAGGTTGTTTCATGGCATAGTCAGGAGGAATCAGAAGCCTCCAAACACACACACACACACACACATTTTCTCTCTCCCTCCCTCCCTAACACACACACACACAGGTATTTACACACACACACAGGTATTTACGTACACACACACACACAGGTATTTACACACACAAACACACACACAGGAGATGATTGGTCGATAAGTTGGTAGGAAAGTTTAGTGATAATATAACCTTATTATATCTAAACAAAAGAGAATTGTGGTGAACTAAATATATTATGTTTATTTGCCATATATATATAGTATATGAAGAACAGTAGCATACATTGTTAATTAATGAGGAACTGAATTATAACACATACTGGAATAACTGGTATTTTATTCTCAGTTGTGGTTGTCATAGATAGATAGATAGATAGTTTATACACCAGCCAACTAATGGTGATGGGAGGGGATCTGACCTCCATTGCTTCACGGTCTCACAGCTCGTGCTCGGATTAGTTTTAAGGCTTCAAATATTGAATCATTTCTATCTTAGTAATAGGGATAGGTTATATGCTTTTTATATAATTATATACCAATTTATAACGATTTACATTTACAGATAGTGAAGTAGTGTTATCGTTTGTTGTTAATTTTGTCATCTGTTTTCTTATTTATAGGTTATATGCTTTTTATATAATTATAGACCAATTTATAACGATTTACATTTACAGATAGTAAAGTAGTATTATCGTTTGTTGTTAATTTTGTCATCTGTTTTCTTATTTATTTTCAGTACGAACTGTTAACATTTATTTTGATAGAGCCTAGTGAGATGAAGAACGTTGAGTTAAAATAAGCATTTACTTGACGACAAAATGGTAAGAACAAAACTCTATGACAAGGAGCCTTTATTAACGAACGTTTTGTTAATTGCTTCTTCAGGTTAAAGGCACATCCATAGGTATTCTTTCTGTGTGTGTAGGTATTCTTTCTGTGTCTGTGTGTATAGGTATTCTGTATGTGTGTGTGTGTGTGTGTGTGTGTGTGTGTGTTTTGTTCCACTTCCTCCGTTACCATTCCAGGTATTTTTTTTTTTTATTTGCCCCGATGTTCTTTCCCCTCCCATTATCAGCTCCCCCTCCCCTACCCCCCATTCTACCTCCGTTTCCTTCCTCCTGCGTGAATTCAACCCCCCCCCCCTACTCTCTTCCCCCTCCCATTATCAGCTCGTCCTCTCCCTCTCCCCCCCCCCATTCTACCTCCGTTTCCTTCCTCCTGTGTGAATTCACCCCCCCTTACTCTATTTCCCCCTCCCAACTTATCTTTCCCCCCCCCCTCCTCCAGCCTCCCCCGCCTATCACGTGACCCTTCCGCTTCTCCCCCCTACCCCTCCCCCCCTCTATGAGCGGTATACATATATATTCGTTTACACTACAAAACAATTAGTATATAAGTTTAGTTTTAAGTTTGAATGTAATAATAATAATATTAATAATAATAATAATAATAATAATAATAATAATATTAATAATAATAATAATAATAATAATAATAATAAATGCATAAAATAATATGCAAAAAGTTATAATAAAAATAATAATAATAAATAAATAAAATAACAAAAGTAAATAAAAAAAATAAAATAAATTAAAGGCCTTAATTAATGACCAAAATCAAGGTTGATAGGCCGGAAAAAAAAAAACACACCTGAAGAGAGCTACGTGATGTAACCCAAAAGTCCTATATCTTTTTCAATAAATTACAAATAAATGTGGGTTTTTCACTAGACTTCTGCATTCACTGCATTGTGAATTTTTCTTGTTCATTATAGAATAGTGAACGTTAAATATGCGTCGCTCCATGGGGATCTGTATTTAGTTAATGGTTGACGTTAGATGGGTATAGTTATGTATTTGTATTACATGAGTGAAATATAAAATAAACAAAAAAATTGATATTTCTCTAGGAATGAATGTAATATGTGATTTTAATGGAATTGAAGGAGGAGATACGGAATATATGCAAGAATCAAGAGTGCAATATCATTAGAGTAAAAAAAAAAAAAAAAAAAAAAAAACGACAAACGAATCTTATGTTAAAATAATCACAGAAAAAAAATTTGATCAGTACCGCAAACTGTGATTACCGATATACTGAAGAAAAGATAACGCTTATTGTATTAATTATTAACTACTGTAGCCAGAAACTCTTGAGAACAGTCCATAGGTGGAATGATGTAAACAAGTGAAGTGTCATACAGGTATTCTTGTTTGTCTATAGTGTTTCCACACTTAAGGGGGAAGTACACTGCTGGTAAATCTGGAGCAACTGATGCCTCCAAACTATTTCATGCAACAGGCTATATTCATTCATCTGGTCCTGTTTCATGGCACACTTTGGAGGAATCAAGGCGTTGTAATGTACCAAAAATATACTCTCCCCTTAACCTGACTCTAAGACCAGATGTCCTTATATGTAACAAACTAGATTCTCGTTTAGTTGATTGGATGTAAATGTTCTTTGTCAACTGTAATGTATATTTATAAGTCCCTTCCTTCCTTCATCTCCTTGATTGGTTTACAGATGTTCATTCTGTATTTAACCAGTAAGACAGCAAAGGGTCCTGGTAGTCAAATGGGTCAGATTAGTATGTGTGTAAAGGTTGTGGAATGAAGTTACCCTCATTCTGTATATATATATATAACCAGTAACTCTGAAAAGGGTCTGGCAGATTTATAGGTCAGCCTGAGGTTAGTTTGTGTGTAAAGGTTGTGGAATGAATGAAGTTAACTCACTCCACCCCCATGAATGAACGAAAAATTGGTGGGAGGTTTGACTACAGTATAGGTCTACTGTACGTAAAAAATGGATCAGTACTAATATACCATAATGAAGACGTTTGCCAGATTATCTCAGTACACCACAAGCAGTGGATGTGTTGGCAGTGGTGTGAGAAATCGTAATTACTGTGGAACTGTCTCTGTCAATATTATTTTGTTGTTCAAAAGAGCGTCTTATATATATATATATATTGTCTTGTATTTCATAGGTTGTCTATGTATTTCATGAAGCAAAGGCACTATCATGGGTGTGATGGAAAGAAAGGAAGATTTTATTATACACCAAGTTCCATCGATGCATGATAGGTACTGTAATCCTTGTACATAATAATTATATCCCCATAAATTTTGACTAAATGTTGCTGTTACTTGAAAAACTTGCTCTCTCTATATATTATATTGTTCCCGTTTCATTATATAACCGGTAGACTCGTGATACATAATTTCTGACCAGAGTGTGAGGAGCATGAAGCTTCGAATCGCCTGGTATTGCTCACTTCCTCACTCAGTACACTTATAGGGTTCGAATGCAGGGTATATGTGGTGCCTGCAGTTCGTCTCTGGTCAGAGATTACGTATCATGAGTGTAAGTACCTATAATGTTCTTGTATCTTACTTACTACACTGTATAATATAATCTTCTCAAATAAAAAATACTGATGACACGTGTACCCTTTTATGGTATTGTAACTTTGTAAGGTGATAGTAGTCGGTAAATTAGAGGTTAGCGAGTCCTACAAACATTGCCACGAAACACCACCTACTGCATATGGAAGGAGCTTGTTCCGTGGCATAGTCAGGAGGAATCAGAAACCTCCAATTTTCATACACGATCACAGGCTCCTTAAGATATCGCATTATTTATTAATTAAGGGGAGTAGAAAGTAGTGACGGTGGTGGTGGTTAGGATGGAGTAGAAGGGAGAGGAAAGTTCATGATTTTATCGAGTATACACCTACCACAGACTAATGTATTGACGCCTCACAGTGAACTATCAAACTGTGACGTGTATGGGTTGTAGACAAGAACATATCGTCGGGTCCCGATGCCCGATGTTTGGGGTATGAAGCCCATACATACATTTTATATGGCCGTCGTATCCCGGGCTTCGGGCATCGGGACCCGACGATAAGTTCTTGTCTACGTCCCTAAAACCGAAGCACTTAGTAATGTGGGCCCTGTATGGTTTGAGCTTCAATAAGTGCTTCATTTATTTACGTCACTGTCAAGGCGTCAATACTTTAGTCTTAGTCCGTGGGTGTATAGTACAATACTTTACTATGGTGAACTGTACAAAATAATGTTCCTTCCCTCAGGCAGCCACACACAATATGACTGTTTTATCTATGTGTTAAATGACAAGACACAGTTCGCCATCTATCATCTGGTGTTTCATTCTGTTATGTATTCGTGAGTGTGTGTTTGTGTGTGTGTGTGTGGTCATTGGATTTTCATGGGTCCAGCCTACCCCTGCTTAAGATGAATGAAACTTATCAATTTGAAATTAAACACGTAAACAGCCATACCTATAATATTATTGATCTACTTTATTGTGTCCCCAGGGGTGAGTCTGTGACGAGTAAGTGTTGCTGTCATATCACCATCACCCCCAACTCTCTCTCTCTCTCTCTCTCTCTCTCTCTCTCTCTCTCTCTCTCTCTCTCTCTCGTAGTTTATTTTTCTCTTACTTTACATGTTATTCCATACCACCACTGGGGATAAAACTGTAGGCACGTGGTCAATGTCTTGGTCACACGTCGCCGGCGGCAGCAGGCAACGAACGTCGCATATATATTCCATATGCCAAGTGTCATGGAAGGGATACAAAGTCCATAAGTCATTGTTTCATCCTAAACTCACAGATCATTTATAAAACCTTTGCCTTTTTTTCATTTTTTTACAGATTTAGTTTTTCATTTTTTTACAGGTTTTTTTTTCAATAAAAATTAAAATATGCATTGCTTGTTTTTTAATCTTTTGGTGTTAGTCATTGATAAAATTAATTAAGAAGGTAAAACTTAAAAATAATAAAAAGTGAAAAGAATGGAAACAAAATGAAAATAAACGAATAATAAATGGAAAATAAAGATAAAAAAAAATAATAATAATAAAATGCAAATTAAATTTTTTTTTTAATATTTAAATGTTAAATAAATAAAAAATATAAATTAAATAAGTTCAAAAACCAAAATTATGACTGTACTAAAACCATAATAAAATAAATAGTTAAATATTAGGCCTATAGCCTACATTAATTATATATAACAAAAAAATAATTAGTGCTAATAATAATAGCAATAATGAGAAGGAGGGAGAGAAGGAAAGGAGGGGATAGAGAGATGGATAGAGAAAAGGATGTTAGGAAGTGTGAAATATATTGGTAGGTAAAGATAGAAATGGGTGATATTTGTAAGAAGGATAGTAAGTGAAACGTGGGTGTGGGGCCGACCGTAAAGTTCATGACCTTACACAAGGTCTCTTCCCATTAGACATTCTAGTAATTATCATTATTATTATTATTATTATTTATTTTACACTTATTATTATTAATAATAATATTATTACTATATATTTATTTATTTATTTTACACTTATTAATATTATTATTATTATCTTGGATATATATATATATATATATATATATATATATATATATATATATATATATATATATATATATATATATATATATAATCATAGTTTTAAAATAACAGAAGAAATAAGACAAGGGTTGAATTATTTGAATAATAGTGTGTAGTGAATACGAAGCACCTTGAAGCATCTGGCATCAGGAGTCGTAGACTTCAGCCACGGGGCCACGGTAGTCATTATACTGTGGACTTGACCTGGCTCTCATCACTCATCATCCACGTGCTACACTACAGTCACTACTCTACACCCACGGGGCCACGGTAGTCATTATACTGTGGACTTGACCTGTCTCTCACCACTCATCATCCACGTGCTACACTACAGTCACTACTCTACGCTCACGTACGCTACTCCAGGGTGCATTCTATGGACCGTGCGCTACTCCACCCTACTACATGTACTACGACCTACGCTACGCCTCACATACGTAAGGTACAACATGTTACACCACTGTATGCTGATATAAGCGTCAGTGGTGCGTCACTACGTACTACAACCTGTGTTATGTGCCAACCCATGCCAGTTACACCACACTATTATGTAGTAAGGTATCTACGCTCCTCTACACCCACTTATTAATTAATTACTACAGTCCAACAAGCTATATACTCCTCCACACGACCACCACCACGATCACCTCAGTCCCCATTTAGTCCCCTGTATTAAATTCTCCCCATTTAGTCCCCTGTATTAATTTCGGTACTTTAAATCTTTAGCCTTTCTATGTTAAAAAAATGAAAGAGAGTTTATTATATCAATTGACAAACTATACATACGTATAATTATACACATTAACATACATACATACACGTGAAGGTATTTATTTACATACATTTTTACACATTATCCTCCCTCAGTCCCCATTTAGTCCCCTGTATTAATTTATGCCCATTTAGTCCCCTGTATTAATGTCTCCCCATTTAGTTCCTTGTATTAATTTCTCCCCATTTAGTCCCCTGTATTAATTTCTCCCCATTTAGTCCCCTGTATTAATTTCCCCATTTAGTCCCCTGTATTAATTTCTCCCCATTTAGTCCCCTGTATTAATTTCCCTATTTATTCCCCTGTATTAATTTCTCCCCATTTAGTCCCCTGTGTTAATTTCTCCCCATTTAGTCCCCTGTATTAATTTCTCCCCATTTAGTCCCCTGTATTAATTTCTCCCCATTTTGTCCCCTGTATTAATTTCTCCCCATTTAGTCCCCTGTATTAATTTCCCCATTTAGTCCCCTGTATTAATTTCCCCATTTAGTCCCCTGTATTAATTTCTCCCCATTTAGTCCCCTGTGTTGCCAAGAAATTTACAGCCCAAAGTGGTGAATTTTACATTATTGATATCAATAATTTATAGTGAGAAATCCACACCACCATCGCGGTATTCAAGAACATTTGTATTGTATAAATTGATGTTATTTTGTTTATTATAATTATGTAAAGTAAATGTTCATATCATCTATATATCAATAATAATATAGGTGGTGGTGGTAAAGCAGTGTTGCCAGGTGCATGGAAATTTCTCTGTTTTAGGGAATTTTGATATCCACACAGGGAAATTATATAAAGATTTTTCCAAGAGTAAACAGGAACATTTCTGTTACATGGAATTTGGAAGTTCACACGGGGAAATTATAAAAAAAAAATTTCAAGAGTAAACACTAGGGAAATTTGTACCAGTCAATGTTCAAGAGTAAACAGCTGGGAATTATTGAGGAAAAAAAAGGGAAATTCTGATATTTAAAGTTGGGGAAATTTCATGAAGCACTGACAAGCAGGTCTGGCAACACTGCTTATCTTCCATTTGTAAACATCACGAAGCATGGTGAGTTAGCAGACGATTTTATTAGTGGTATTGGTTTGTAAGCTTCCCAACCAACCACACTTGTAAGGCTTCATTATTTTAGGGTTGATTCCACAGTGGTATTGGTTTGTAAGCTTCCCAACCACCCAGAAGTCATTTACACGGCTAACATTCTCTCGTTTGCATGCTTACAAACCAATACCAACCACTGTGGAATCAACCCCAAGATAATGAAGCCTTACACGTGTGGTTGGTTGGGAAGCTTACAAACCAATACCAACCACTGTGGAATCAACCCCAAGATAATGAAGCCTTACACGTGTGGTTGGTTGGGAAGCTTACAAACCAATACCACTGGAATCAACCCTAAAATAATGAAGCCTTACACGTGTGGTTGGTTGGGAAGCTAACAAACCAATACCACTGTGGAATGGACCCTAAAATAATGAAGCCTTACAAGTGTGGTTGGTTGGGAAGCTTACAAACCAATACCACTGTGGAATGGACCCTAAAATAATGAAGCCTTACAAGTGTGGTTGGTTGGGAAGCTTACAAACCAATACCAACCACTGTGGAGAATGGACCCTTATTAATCTCAAACGAGTTAGTGTGTCCGTCACTTACTCTGACTTTATTCTCACATTTTGTTTTGATTGTTAGTTTACACACCAAAATCGGTATTTATTGAAAGAATTACCGTTTTGTAGCAGTGTTGCCAGATCCAGCTAGGTCCCAGTATTTTGCCCCGGTCATTTTCTGTACTTTACCACGGTTATTTCCCGGTAGTTTGCCCAGGTTAGGTCCCGGTAGTTTGTCCAGGTTAGGTCCCGGTAGTTTGCCCAGGTTAGGTCCCTGTAGTTTGTCCAGGTTAGGTCCCGGTAGTTTGTCCAGGTTAGGTCTGGTCCAGGGATTGGTGTCTGTGCGGTCCCAGGACTCGGACGTGTCCTCCCCGAGCTCCGTCTTCCTCCTCATCTATCCTTTCCTTTCTTTTTAATTGACGAATCTTCATATCATCACATTTCACCAAGATAAGTATCGAGATTGTTTGTTCTGGCTGTCATTTCACGTCATCTTTTTCTTCTTTTTATTACCGTTTTTAGTGTCTTTTAAATTTACATAGACCCTCCCTCAATATAACACCGTCCCCCACCCCTCAATTTTCATTATTTTTAATTATACAGTTCTTTTATTTAGTGTATTTTAACATCTTTTTAACATTTGTATATCCTTTTTAGTTAAATCCATAGGTCTTATTATCAATTCTCTTTTTTTATATAACCGACCCCTGACATAAGTTAGGGGTTTGTTTACATTTTATTCCTTCCTGCAGCCGTGCAGACTGTCTCGGTACAGGGGTAAGTCTGTATTGTATATTTATATTAGTGCTTCATAAACATGTACAGACACACCCCACACAAAACAACATACACATGTACACTAACAATATTCTACACATACTGTTCACTAGTTTTAATACTCTACAACACTGACAATAAAAACACTGGCTGCACACATACCAACACACCAGACTCACTAACACCAGACATCTACACCCACACCTCCATATACACACACCTGTTTGGGAACCTGGGCACCCCTGGTGGCCCTCAAATGTTAAAGGTGGCTTGCCTCGGCAATCTCCGGGGTGCCCTGTTGCTCCTTATGTTGTGTGGTGACACAGGGGCTCTGATCAACCCTGGCCCCCGCGCCCCAAAGTACCCCTGTCAATTGTGCCGACGGGCGGTGAAATGGGGCCAGCGGGCCATCCAGTGCGATCGCTGCTGTGAGGTTTCCCAGCATGCAGGCTGGTATCATGTCAGCTGTGTTGGGGGCTTCACGGCGGCGTTCGACGGATTGGAGGGTCGGAGCCTTTCGTGGATCTGCTGGGACTGTGGTGCGCCCAATTTTACCTCCTCCCTTTTTCACTCCCCAATACACTACACAAATAGATTCAGTATATTAGACTCCACCACTTCATCTTCACCACCACCCACAATTCACAACACACCTTCACCATTAGATAGGATCACCCGACGTTTAGGTAGACGCAACAGAGACAATTCCTCCCCTACACAAAACCGACAGCAAGACATGACTTCCCTTAACTCTGCATCATCCACTCCTCCACTCCCAAACCATTCTACACCCAACCAGACTCTCCATAGTACATGTTCACTCTCCATAACACCAATCACCATCCCCAATAGATCATTCATCCTCACACCTCATTCTACCACCAACACCACACTCGACTCCATCACCCATAAAAAACTGTCTTCCCTCCGTACCCTAGTCATCAACTTCCGTAGCATCATAAACAAAAGAGCCGCCTTTCACCAAACCCTCCAGACCTATGACCCCGACATTATTATAGGGACAGAGACCTGGCTCACACCTGACATCCAGGACAGTGAAATCTTCCCGACGGACAGTCCCTATAATATGACCCTACACAGGAAGGACAGAATAGACGATAAACATGGTGGAGTCCTAATTGCGACAAAGCCAGGACTAGTTGCGACCCCAGCCACCGAACTGAACGCGGACTCTGAAATTATATGGACTAAAATACAGATACAGGGCTGCAGGACACTCATTATAGGATCCTTTTATCGTCCCCCAAATTCAAACTTAGAATACCTGCAGACCCTTGACGATTGTTTATCTAAAATTGACCCCTCCAAAAATATATGGTTGGCTGGTGACTTTAACCTTCCCGACATAAACTGGACAGCACAGGCGACACTGGACAATCCCACCCATGAAGGCGACTTACTATTACAGACTGATAGGAAACTCTTACATGAAAATTTCATTGACATCATTAACACCCACTCACTTACCCAAACAGTACTCGAACCAACACGCACACAAGTCAGTGTAGAAAGACATAATCCTAACATAAGGCACGGGGTCACATCCAACATATTAGACTTATTTCTCACAAACAACATTTCCTTAATTACACGGACACGAGTACTACCTGGTCTTAGTGACCATGAGATGGTACTCATTGACGCAAACATCAAGCCAACAACACAAAAACAATTACCCAGGACAATTTACATGTACAACAGAGCTGACATGGATGGCATTACCCAAGACTTAGTTGAATTTTGTGACTCGTTCCTTGACTCAGACCCAATGGCCAGCTCTGTGGAAACAAACTGGACCAGACTTCGTGACTTTATACGTGACACAATGGACAAGCACATACCCACGAAAACCATCACACATAACCGGTCATTACCATGGTACAATAGACAATTAAAGAGACTACACAGAAACAAGGTAAAGGCATACAACAGAGCAAAACGATACAACGATACAGAACACTGGTTAGAATACAAAAACATACAGAAAACACTACAGAAAGAAACTAAACAAGCAGAAACTAAATACACATCCACTTTCCTCGCAGACAACACACAAAACCACAAAAAATTCTTCAGCTTTTTTAAAGCACGCAAACAAGACTCGACCGGTATTACAACATTACTACACAACAATTCCTTGGTTACACACCCACAAGACAAAGCCAACGCCCTTAACACACAATTCCAGTCCGTTTTTACCCATGAACATGAACACTTACCAGACATGCCAACACCATCACACCCACCTATCCCTCCCATTCATATAAACACCCAAGGAATTGAGAAACTCTTATCTGAGGTAGACATACACAAAGCGACTGGACCAGACAATATACCCTGCAGGATATTGAGGACTAACGCTAGCGTTCTTGCCCCTGTCCTGCAGGTTATATTCTCACAGACTTTACAGACCGGTGAACTCCCTCAAGACTGGCTTTTGGCAAATGTGACCCCAATCTTTAAATCCGGAGACAGAACCCTTCCCATTAATTATAGACCTATTTCACTTACCTCAGTCCCCTGCAAAATTTTAGAACACATTATTCATAGACACATAATGGACCACTTTGATAGGCAAAATATACTGACTGACAATCAACACGGTTTTCGGCCTAAACGCTCGTGTGAGACGCAGCTACTGGTAACTACTCATGACATCTTGCAGTCCCTCAATGACACAAAAATCAGACAGGTTGACGCCATAGTATTAGACTTTGCCAAAGCCTTCGACAAAGTCCCTCACCAAAGACTACTACACAAATTAGAATTCTATGGCATACAGGGACAACTTCTTCACTGGATTAGAACGTTCTTGACTACCAGAAAGCAACGTGTAGTTCTTGACGGTAGTCAGTCTCCATCTGTTCCTGTGACCTCTGGGGTACCCCAGGGCACTGTCCTGGGTCCCCTTCTCTTCCTTTCATACATTAATGACCTCCCACTTTCACTTTCCTCTACCACTAGACTCTTTGCAGACGATAGCTTAGTTTACAGACCAATTAAAGATAGGAATGACTGCCTTCGACTACAGGACGACCTAACTGCACTTGAAGACTGGGAAGTCAAGTGGCAGATGACATTTAGACCAGACAAATGCCATCACATCCGTTTTACCCGTGCCCATAATATCATTCCATATACATACCAATTACACAACACCAACCTCAACACAGTCACTTCCCACAAATACTTGGGCGTCCACATCTCAGCGGACATGAGGTGGAACACACACATAGGTAGCGTCAGGGCTAAAGCTAGTAGGGTCCTGGGGTTCTTGCGCAGGAACCTCAGCAGGTGTAACACAGACACCAAAATTATTGCATACAACACTTTCGTTTGGCCACATTTAGATTATTGCGACACCGTCTGGGACCCACACACTTACAATAATATCAATAAATTAGAGTCCATACAAAACAAGACTGCAAGATGGGCCAGACGTGATTACAGACACACTACATCAGTCACTTTGCTTAAACAAGACACAAAACTAGACCCATTAGTAACACGAAGACAGATACACAGACAACAGATGATATACAAAATCACAAACAAGTTAGTTGACATAGACAAAGACACATATCTACACCCTACAAGTATACGATCCACTAGAGGCAGCCACAACTTAAAATACCATACATACCAGACAAGCACTGATATATTTAGGCACTCATTCTTTCCCCGCAGCATCCAAGAGTGGAATCATCTCCCATCTCACGTAGTTAATAGCCCCACTCTTGACACGTTTAGAAATAGGATCACCAATCATTACCTCCCCAATCCTAATCCTCAACCCACAGTCCCTGACCCAATCCACCCTTATCCTAACCCTCTTCCTAATCCTGCCCTGGATCCCTAAATCCCCCGCACAACCCCCGCATATTATGCCGCCCATGAGCGGCCCTCTGCGGGACCCTAAAACTTGAACTTGAACTTGAACTTGAGGTCCCGGTAGTCTGCCCAGGTTAGGTCCCAGTAGTTTGTCCAGAATGGAGTGGTAATTCACAATGACGTGAAGAGCAGCATGCTAAGAAAACCCCCCTTTTTATAGACAACTCCATTTTCATAACTAAAGCTGACAAGAGCAACTCAGTTGTGATACTTGATAAAGTTAACTACGAAGAAAAGATGTTAAATCTATTAAATGACGTCACCACTTATGAAAAGTTGAGATCTTCTCCCTTAAAGCGTCTGTCCACCCAGTTCAACCGTACTGTGAAACAACTACTCAATAATGTGCCCAACATCGATGCCAAATGGTTCATGCAAGTCAACCCTAAACTTCCACACATATATGGTCTACCCAAAACACATAAGAATGGTGTTCCTCTTCGCCCCATTGTTTCGTACTGTGGATCATTTAGCTACAAATTATCAAAATTCTTAGCCAATAAATTATCACCATTAGTGGGATGCATCTCAAGTTCACACATTAAAAATTCCTCACATTTAATTGATAAAATTAAGTCTCTAAACCTAACTAATGTAAAAATGGTAAGTTTTGATGTAGATTCACTCCACTAAAGTGCCACTTAACGATGTATTAGAATTTCTAAGTAGGAAAATGCCAGACTATGATTTAGATTTGGGTATGCCAATATCTTCCTTCCTTGAATTAATTAAACTTTGTGTTTCATCCAATGCTTTTTCTTTTAATGATAAATTCTTCATTCAGCGTTTTGGCAATGCTATGGGGTCGCCGTTATCCCCCATCCTTAGTAATTTGTATATGGAATTTTTTGAAACTGAGTTATTAACCAACATTGCACCCCCAAATCTAATATGGCATAGGTATGTAGATGACATTTTCTCCTTTTGGCCCAACAGTCTCAATAATTTTGAAGATTTCTTTTGCAAATTAAATGACTTGGTTCCATCTATCAATTTCAAAATTGAATGGGAAATTGATGGGTCCCTACCCTTCCTTGATGTTTTGGTTACTAAAATTAATTACTTCCCTACTTTCACTGTCTATAGGAAACCCACTCATTGTGATATGTACATTCATTTTTTCTCTTATCATAATGATTCTATCAAAATGTCTGTCATATCTACCTTGTTTCTCAGAGCATTAAGAATTTGTAGCCCCCAAAATTTAGAGGTAGAAAACAACAAAATTTGGATTATATTCCGTAACTTGAAATATCCTGATTGGTTTATAAGAAAAGCTTATTATAAGGATAGGAAAACCTTCTATGTTCCTAAATGTCAGTCAGAAAAGAAACCTTATTTATGTCTTCCTTATGTAAAAAGTCTGGAAAAAATTCAGTCAGTTAGCAGAGAACTTGATGTAAACATAGCCTTCAAATATACTTCTAGTATCAAAACTACTCTTGTAAGAAATAATGCCACTGTTCAGCCCCAAGCAGGAGTATACAAAATTCCTTGCAAAGACTGTGACTTAGTTTATATAGGTGAAACTGGGAGATCTTTAGATGTTAGAATGAAAGAACATAAACGAGATATGACGAATTGTAACACAAATAATGCTAACTTTGTCCATGCATATGACAACAACCACTGTATTGATTGGAATTCTGGTAAAATGATAATTAAGTGCAACAATTTCAAGAAACGTAGAATATTAGAATCAGTATGTATACAACACTATAAAAACTTTAACTTAAATGAAGGTATGTTCAAACTAGATCCATTAATGAGAGCACTAGTGGTCAAATCCCTCCCAGATGTGGGGTCGGATCCCTGAGGAATGGCCAGATCAGGTCGGTTGGGTGAGGTGAGGTGAGGTGTGGTCTGTCTGTCATCAGAACACACCTTGTCCCTCCCTCCCCCTGTCAGCTACTTATTTTCCTTTCATGTTTCATTCAACTCTGTACTGCTGAAGAGGGAGGTAGTTGCCTCCGAAACGTCCATATTAAATACTTTTTGTCTATAAAAAGTGGGTTTTTCTTAGCACGTTAGTTTGTCCAGGTTAGGTGCCGGGAGTTTGTCCAGGTTAGGTCCCGGTAGCCTGCCCAGGTTAGGTCCCGGTAGTTTGTCCAGGTTAGGTCCCGGTAGTCTATTGTGGTCTAGGTTAGGTTAGGTCAGGTCAGGTAAGGTCAGCCTAATTTCCAAATTATATTTGTAAAACGGGGCATATCTCCCAGAGAAACACCATAGATGAAAAGTGTGTTAGAATGGTCCAAATGATACTAAATATGATACTAAAATATACAACACAGTTCTTCTGTAAATTTACCCCAAAATCTTCTTAATTTTGTAGTTACAGAACATTTCCTCAATTGTCCATCATTTTCTTTGTACTATATATATAACTTAACATGAATTTATGAAGTTCAAGTCCCATATTTTATCATTTTCATAATTTAGGTTCCATTTATCCTGTTCAACGCTTGTGTTATAAGTAGTTGTTGGTGTCTTTCTTTCAGTAAGTCCAATTAAAAGCATCTGCTCTAGTTAGTCGCTTCAAAATTTATCTGCCACTGAATTTTCTGTACTGTAATAATATAATGTCATCTTATGTCAGCTGTATGACTCTAGCATCGCATTACAAGGTTTTCATAAGACTGGCGGAACAAGGTACAGTCACAATCAAATATCCACCCACCCACACTTTCCTTCCATCGTAGTAAATATCTTGGTAATAAAGAACAACACGAGTATGATTTTACAGCACCTCATAATAATAATAATAATAATAAATATCTTGGTAATAAAGAACAACACAAGTATGATTTTACAGCACCTCATAATAATAATAATAATAAATATCTTGGTAATAAAGAACAACATGTGTATGATTTTACATCACCTCATAATAATAATAATAATAATAATAATAATATCCACCCACACTTTCCTTCCATCGTAGTAAATATCTTGGTAATAAAGAACAACACGTGTATGATTTTACATCACCTCATAATAATAATAATAATAATATCCACCCACACTTTCCTTGCATCGTAGTAAATATCTTGGTAATAAAAAACAACACGTGTATGATTTTACAGCACCTCATAATAATAATAATAATAATAAATATCTTGGTAATAAAGAACAACACGAGTATGATTTTGCAGCACCTCATAATAATAATTGAGGGGGTTGAGTTGACATAAGGTGTTGTATGGTTATATTTTGATATGATACTGATTTATTTGTACGATGGAAGGAAAGTGTTGATGGATATTTGATTGTGGCTGTACATATATTGAAAAATGTAAACATGGATCTTGTGGTTGATGATGACAAGGTTATGGCTGCATTGGCCCTTGTAACTATTATTTTTAAAGAAGAGGAGTGGAAAGACCACCATAGGGTTGATTTGTTGTCCATGTTTACATACAATGACAACTACACGTCCTTGTACTAGCTACTCGGGAGTCGGCATGTAAATAGAGTTAAATATCAACATCCTATTATATACTTTGTGAATTTTTTTTTTCCCTCAAAAATATTTTCTGATATTAATCCACCTTTTTATATTGAAGTAATTGATATTAGTATATTATTTATTGACTTTTCTGCAGAGGCAGAACTGTCTTGGCTAGAAATGCATTCCATCTTTGTGCCATGAATGCCACCACTATTCCTCATTGACAGTCCAATGAAGACCTTGTACATGGTGCTAGTGTAATACCCCCTTTAATGTTCAAAATATATCAAATATATCAATTTACTACAATTCAAATACACAACAACATTACTACAACTATTAGTCAAACTGTGATAGTCATTGTATAGTACAGTATCAGGAAATTTTGCTGCTGATTGTACAGTATACAAATTTATTTGAGGTTGATATTTGGTTGATGCATTAAGATTACTTGATGGGAAGGTATTGCCAGTGAGTGAGGTGTGCTTCATTATGTATAGTTGGCCACAGGAATTTGTACACAGGCTCATCATAAAGAGAGTTTCATTATTGTGAAAGTACTGCAGTGAATGGTCTACCAAGTGACTCAGTGATTACAAAACAAAACAACTATTATTATATTTTGTTGTAGTGACATAGACTTATATTTTCTGTGTGTTGTAAACCCTTGAAGCCTAGACTGTGGTGTGTACAAATTTCTGACACCGACTGTACCAGACTACCATAAGGTGTACAATATATTCAGGTATTGTACACTCGCAATCCAAAATTTGTATCCAGGTCTTGTTGAAATTTCGAATCATTTGACATACTAGTGAACCAATTACAACGCTTATCCTGTTTCATATTTGCTTGGGCTCGCTTAATATTCGATCAGGCTATTCGAAGCAACAAGCCTGGATACTTATTTTGGATTACGAGTGTACCCATAGACTGTATACTTCCCTTGAGGCTTAATTCACAAGTTGTCAAAGTATAGTACTGACGTGCCAGCCTGTGTTGGCTTTTCATTACTTGCTGATTTCATTTCTCCAGTAGTTATGATTTAGTGTGTTGACTATACAGTCTAGCAGGTAACCTAACCCCTTTATTCTAAAAAATCTTGCTTCTTGTCGTACACATACCCTCCCCATTTCTATAGTATTGAAGAGACCAGCACATAGTAATATTAATAGTTAGTTTACTACAATATACACAATGTACAGTTGCCAAAATATGAACTGCAACAAATCTTGATGAAACATTATCTTCCACAATTATTTTTAGGGTCCTTAAGTATGTAAATTTAAAAGGAAATGTATGTTCCCTTTTCCATTATATAATTATGATCTCTACAAATAACTTTGGATTTTAATATACTTAACATTCCATCAAAAGTTGTTGCAATTCATATTTAATATACAAGTACAGTACAGTGTTTTGAAAGTTTAATTGTTGTCCTTCCAGGTTCCAGTCTCCTGCCATCACACACCAACACCTCAAAGTGGAGAACCTGTTCATTACTGAATTGGGTCATATTAAATTGTGTGACTTTGGATCAGCTATGAGGAAGACATACGAGGTTGACCAAGGATGGAACACACATCAACATGGCATGCTGGAAGATGAGGTTACAGCTCTTATCAACCCCATGTCCTGTATACTCTGAACATCTCTTGTAAGTATACAGATGTATGGGCTCTGGGCTGTATCATGTACTACCTTTGCTACCTCAACCATCCCTTTGAACATTTGGCTAAACTTAGGTGGGGAATGTGACAGAGTATTTACTGGAAAATTAATTTTAATGTTTGTGTTCCTTTTCATTTACTGTGAGCATTTGCTTATATTTAAGACCAACCCCAGTTTAGTGCTCTAAGGTTTCAAGACTATAATCACCTCTTTACCATAATGATCATAAAAAGAGTTGAGAATATGAAAAATAAGTGGAAGTTAGGGTTAAAATTACAGGTGGCATGAGGCAGCCTGTTAGTGTGTTATATGATATGTGGAGGTGTTGATAGGATAGCAGAGGGTAAAGGACACTTACATTTCACTATTTTCATCATTAATAAGCTTTGTACAGTTAACATCCTTCTTATCTTTCGTCATCAGCTTGGCTGTTCTAACTTCTTTTGTCTTCCATCTTAGATGTTTAAACCTCTACTCCATTCCTCCCAAGCTTCTCTATTATGTACGTACTCCCTGTAGGGTGGGTATTGCCTGTAATGATGTGGGCAATACTTTAAGGGTTTTGGCGCCCCTTCGGCCCCAGCCACTAGCTTTTAGTTCTTCAACTGTCCCTCCTTTCTTCCTATTTCCTTCCTGCTTGCTGTCACACCTCTCTATCACCTTTTTCTGGTGCTATATGACCTCGCTGTTGCAGCACCTAATATCAATCAATCAATCATTTCTCTATTATGTATAGCAACCTGTCTCTTAAGTCGCGGTCACACGAGCCAATTTTTCGTTAATTATTCACCTGCAATTTTATTATTCACCTGCAATTTTAACTGTGTCTGGTCACACGAGCTAATCGAGATTTGAGCATATTTCGGCAATTCGGTGGTTGGTTTTGTGGTACAGCTCCTCATCTGCACCCTACAAATATTTTTTTTCTGAATATACAGGGTGTATCGCGACGTATAGCATTAACTTATACCAGATATATAAAATATAATTTTGTTGTATAAAGTATGCTGTGTGTGAGCTCAGTATAGTACAATGAATACTGATAAAAACTATTTTAACTTGTGTTGTCAAATGGCGGTGAGCATCGGAGGGAGTGGTAGCCTAATATGTTTTCGGACCAAAGAGGCCTTATTTATTTCATCTTAATAAGTTTTATAATGATTGCAATATTTATGTGATGTTCTATAACGTACATTGAATCATATTTTCAATGCAGAGGGATAATACCAGGCCCCTACAAATAATATTCGACGAAATATGATTAATATCTTTTGGAGGTTAGGTAAATTGCAAGTCTTAGCATTTCCCTACATTTCACGGATTTTCTTCTTATACAGGTCTGGTATTATCCCTCTGCATTGAAAATAAGATTCAATGTACGTTATAGAACATCACATAAATATTGCAATCATTATAAAACTTATTAAGATGAAATAAATAAGGCCTCTTTGGTCCGAAAACATATTAGGCTTCCACTCCCTCCGACGCTCACCGCCATTTGACAACACAAGTTAAAATAGTTTTTATCAGTATTCATTGTACTTTACTGAGATCACACACAGCATACTTTATACAACAAAATATACTCAAAATTATATCTTATATCTCTGGTGTAAGTTAATTGCTATACGTCGCGATACACCCTGTATACTGGCTCCTAAAGCGACGTGTTCAAACTTCTTATATCTCAGATGTTTTGATCTATTTTGCCTTAAATAAAATATCTGACACGTTATTATGTTTTTAATATAACAAATATTATTATATAATTGCCAAATGACAAGGGAAGACTGAGTATAGTAGGGAAATACGGCTGGTTGTTCATTAGGCTATGGAGGTGCTGTATCGTTCGAATCCCTTCATTTTAGGTCAAGATACACCGTAAATATAAATTAAGCAAAGTTAAAGCATGTTATTTTTTTTGTAATTTTGATTATTTTTTAACAAGATTCAATACAATTTGAAAATCTAAAGCCTGCAATAGCCTCAAGAAGTAACTAAAGAAGTTAAGGATAACGACCAAGTCAGAGCTACGACGGAAGAACGAACACAGTGTTGGCGGGAAGACCAACACCACCTCTCTCCCGTTGGCTAGCCTAGTACCTTCTAACTTTTTACTCTATTTTGGTTAGTTTCTTTATTTGTAGGCTTTTCACCATGTTGGAACAAAGAGGTATCAGAGGTCTGGGTTCACAGTACTTTGTTGTTATTTGTCATAACAGTAACAACGAGAACAATACAGCAGTAGGATCTGAGGGGAGTGAGGGGGTAAATATATCGTCGTCGTTGATGAACTTTATTTGTTTTCCCGCCAAGTGGGACCACCACAGCCACTTTCTGCTGCAACATTTTTGTCCATTTTTTTTTTTATTTTTTATTACATATAGTGAGTGGAGGAAAGGAAAAAACAAATAAATAAATGGCTCCATTTGCCTATTGGCATCCTCCACTCATAAAATATTTAAAACAACTGGATTTAAATTGCTGGGGGTTATAACTTGCTGGAAAACATTCCTTTGGTAGAGAATTCCACAGGGAAGTAGTACGGTGAGTAAATGAATTTTTGTAAGCAGTTTTCCTGCAATGTGGAGGAGTCAGTGTGAACTCATGCGCATTCTCAGCTGCCCTAGTCCTCCGTGGGAAGACGCGAAGGGGTGGTATAATCAGGGCAAGTTCATCCGAACATTTCTTATAAAAGTATCTATAAAATAGTGCAAGGGAAGCAACATTCCTACGTACTGATAAGGGAGAGAATTCATTAGTGATCATAGGATTATTGATCAGTCTGATAGCTCTGTTTTGAATTTCATCTAATTGTCTTAACACCACCGATCCACAACCAGCCCACAAAGGTGAACAATATTCCTTCTGGGAACGCACATGACTCTTATATATTACTGCTAACTGCTCGTCAGTCAAATAATTACAAGCTCTGTATAAAAGTCCCATCTTCCTAGATGCAGTTTTGGCAATGGATTTTACATAGGGAGTCCAACTGAGGTTTTCATTTAAAGTTACACCAAGGAGATCAATGCTGTGGGACTTGGGGATATTTGTATTATTGAAAATAATGTGAGAATCTTGATTATCTGATCTATTTGAGAACGAGATGTATTTAGTTTTATTTGCATTGAAAGAAACTAGGTTGTTTTGTCCCCATTCAAAGATCTTCGTTAAGTCTTCATTTAATGAAATTGAAGTGGCAAGTTTGTATTCTAAAATATTGTGTTGAGTAAAACTATCATTAAATGAGAAGGAACTGTGAATAGTTGAATCATCAGCATAGAAGTGAATTGAATTCTGAGTAACTGACAAAAGATCATTAATATGAATGAGGAACAAAGTTGGAGCCAAGACCGCTCCTTGAGGAACACCAGCATTAATGGGATGAAAGTCGGAATACAGACCATCTACCATCACACGTAATGTTCTGTTGCTAAGATATGAATTAATTAGGGGAACAAAAGATTGAAGGCCATAATGTGGAAGCTTAGACAGTAATGATCTGTGCCATACTCTGTCAAAGGCTTTAGATATGTCAAGGCAAATTGTGTGAGTCTCTCCATGTTTATCAGTTGATTGGAATATGTTATCTGTGAAATAACAGAGCAGGTCCACAGTAGATCGTCTCTGTCTAAAGCCATATTGCTTATCATTTAGCAGATGATTTTTCTCAAGGTGCTTTACAAAGTGATTGTTAAGAACTATTTCAAATATTTTACCGAGAGTAGACGTGATGGCAATTGGTCTGTAATTTGATGGATTTGCGGTAGCTCCTTTTTTGGGAATTGGTTGTACATTGGCTTCTTTCCAGGCGGCTGGGAAGGACGAGGTATGGAGACATACACGAAATAGTTTTGAGAGAATTGGAGCTAATTCTTTTGAGCAATTTTTTAATACAGTGGGAGGAATTTCATCTGGCCCTGGAGCTTTGTCGATAGATAGATTCTCCAAAATGGTCCACACTTGTCTTGTATGAATTATTAAGGGTGGACTTTCTGGGGAGTTAAAATTCAAAATGGGAGTGTTTTGAGCAGTGTCATTGAGGTTTGAATTTGTGGCGTAGATATTGGCCAAAAGATTTGCTTTACCACGTGGATCACATATGAGATTTCCATTGCTATTCTTTAAAGGGGGAATAGATGAACCATGGTTGAAGTTAGATTTGAATGAGTTTACTGTTGACCAAAAGATCTTATTATCATTAGGATTATTCAGTAATTTATTGACTTGTTTATGTATGAAGTTAGATTTGGCTAAATTAGTTACAGCTTTAGCATGGCATCTGACAATTTTGAAATAATTGTATGACTGAAGAGTTTTCGACTTTGTATAGGCATTATAGGCTACTGATTTTTGTTCTGTAGCTCTGGTACAGCTGTGATCAAACCATTTTGGAGAGTTAGATCTTTTTGAGTATTGTTGGTGAGGGATATATGTTTCCATTCCTATTTTTATAAAGTCAGTAATATGGTTCAGGAAGCTATCTGAGTCAGTAGAGTAAAATGATGACCAAGGAATGTTAATTAAAAAGTCACGGAACCCCACCCAATCTGCAGCATCATAGTGCCATTTGGTCACTCGGATGGGTTCAGAGTGGATGGATAGGGAGGAGTGGGAACAGGAGACTGCAATGAGGCAATGGTCTGAGGATCCAAGAGGGGACTTCACTTCAACACTATATGTTTCGGGATTGGTAGTAAGAAACAAATCAAGTAGGTGCGGTCTATGTTCTGGATTATCAGGTATGCGAGTGGGGTGCTTGATTAGTTGGGTGAGATTGAATGAGTCTGCGAATAACTCGCATTCAAGCCCAGGTTCATCAGTTCTGGCCGAATGAGTGAGCCACTCAACATTGTGGACATTAAAATCACCCAGTAAGGATATATCAGATGCAGCATTAATGTTTAAATCAGAAAGAATGGAGGTCAGGGAATCAAAGAGGCTATTATCTGGGGAGGCATTTGGTGATTGGTAAATACAACAATAATATTTAACTGAGCCTGAAGAATTTAGCTTGTAAATTGAGTAATCAAAATCTGGTGATGCGAGATTGAAAATGTTCTCCAAGGATATTGTTGATCTAGCAAAACAGCAAACGCCTCCCTTTGATCTAAAATTTGACATTAAAATATAGCCTGGAAAGTTGTAGTTAGTCTGGTCAGAAGAGGGAGTAACCTGGCATTCAGTGAGGAAAAGAATGTTAGGGGTTTCGGTTTGAAGAAGTAAGTGTACCGAGTTAATGTTGGAGTGAAGCCCCCGAATATTTGCAAACATATTTAATTCATTGTGCTGACGAGCAGTTGTTTTATGCATCATGGCTGGTGCTGACACAGTCGCGTGATGACGACCGGGAGGGCCCTGTGTCAAAGACCCCGCCCTGCCGGTGGTGGTCATCCGAGAAACCACCGCGCTTGCTCTAAGAGTTGCATCAGCCATGATATGAAGTTTTAAAATGTGTTTGTGCTTGTATTGTTTTTCATGTTGAGTTGTGAGAAGTTGGTATGTTAATGTCAAGGATAGGAGTGTAAGTGAATGTAGTTTGTATGGAGTTGTGTGTAGTGTAAGGGATTACCTGGCTCCCCATAGATGTGTGAGGCAGAAGATGTGTAACCAGCAACTGAGGCCTGGGGGAAAAAATGGAATCAGGTACTTCCTTGAATCTCCCGTTGCCTCAGCGGTAGTACCTCCCTGGGTGGGGCTACCTAACCCCTACTACCTACTGTCATTTCAACAGCACACATGTATTTTAATATAATTTTCTAGGCTTAATAACATTACAGATGGATCATCAGCGGCCATATTTGTTCTCGATATCGTCAACACTTGACGAGCAGGATCGTGTTGTGAAAATTGCCGAAATCTCGTCAATTTAAGCCAAAATTTAACCGAGTTGATATTGCAGGTAAAAAATTGACGAAAAAATGACTCGTGTGACCGCGCCTTTAGCCTCCTCTTTCTCTTTTTGCCTCATTCTATCATCCTCATCTCTTGTTCATAACCAAAGAACACACCTTACATAATTACTTTTAGTTTCCTACAGAAAGTAGAGTGTGAAGAAGACATGTTTCTTATTGTATGCATCAAGACTTAAATATAGTACAATATACAGTACTGTACAGTCCTTACTACTCTACCTGTATTTTTGGCAAGCAATTCACCTATTCCGTGACACCCTGGTTCTACTAACTACTGAAACATGCCGTGTTTAGATACCTGTCCGGGATGTAACACAATACCCCCTTCTATTAAACACATTATTAAAGATTGTAATACACACAAACACACTCACCAACAACACAACACTTCATTTTATTAAACACATTATGGAAGACTAATACACACAAACACACTCACCAACAACACAACACTTCATTTTATTAAACACATTATGGAAGACTGTAACACACACAACCACACTCACCAACAACACAACATACACTCTCTGAGGGCACTGTGGGAAAGCCCGGTTCAGGCCATGACCTTCCTCAGGAGCTCAGGGCTGTTCAGCTAGACACCTTGAGAAACTTCAACAACAACAACAACATGCCGTGTATAAAAAACAGCACATCTAGTCTCTCTTTTGACACTGTACAATCATTCACTTTTGGCAAGCATTTTAATTTTCACTTTACTGAATTTATGTAGATTTTTTTGTTCTTGCAGAATTGTAAATGGAAACTTTGCCATACCTTCTAATGATGGCAAATATGACTGTTTCCATGAACTTATCAGAGGAACACTTAGAGTTGACCCAAGCCAAAGATTCAAAGTGTGGGACATCTTGGAGAGGCTCGCAGCTGTTGCAGAAACCAAAGGTGATGAGTGATTTGAGTATGGATGTGTTTCTGGAGATTGGTTTGGGGTGGACAGGGTGTAAGAGATGATAGTATTTGTGTATGGTATGGTGTACTGGGTGTTGTTTTGATGTTCCTTGGCATGTGTGTGTGTTGTGCCATGTAGTGTAGTGGATGATGTGGGTTTGTGGAGGCTGTAGCAGCAAGTGTTTGTGTGTGTGTGTGTGTGTGTGTGTGTGTTGTGCCATGTAGTGTAGTAGATGGTGTGGGTTTGTGGAGGCTGCAGCAAGTGTTTGTGTGTGTGTGTGTGTGTGTGTGTGTTGTGCCATGTAGTGTAGTGGATGGTGTGGGTTTGTGGAGGCTGCAAAAAGCTGGTGTTTTATCTGGTATCAGTGAAATATAACATGTTAGAGTTGTATCTGGTATCAGTGAAATATATGAACTGGACCTAAATTCAGTCGTCTGCTCGGGTGAAACAAACCCAGTGATAAATAATCAGTATGCAAATTTAACTTTTCTGCAATGAATATCATGCAAAACAATCTTGTTGGTGTACGAGGTGGCCTCCAGTCATCTGATGGCAACTGTACGGTCACAATCAAATATCCACCAACACTTTCCTTCCATCGTAGTAAATATCTTGGTAATAAAAAACAACACGTGTATGATTTTACAGCACCTCATAATAATAATAATAATAATAAATATCTTGGTAATAAAGAACAACACGTGTATAATTTTACAGCACCTCATAATAATAATTGAGGGGGTTGAGTTGACATAAGGTGTTGTATGATTATATTTTGATATGATACTGATTTATTTGTACGATGGAAGGAAAGTGTTGGTGGATATTGGATTGAGACTGTACATAAAGTTTGATATATGATAGAATATATACTGTATATATATATATATATATATATATATATATATATATATATATATATATATATATATATATATATATATATATATATATATATATATATATATATATTTATCAATCATTATTAATGCTACATTTTTTGTCATGATGAAATTTAGTGCCATTCAGAAATGATGATGAAACTCTAGACCCAAACTGAACCACATGATAGAATTAATTGTCTGATTTATAAATGTTGTGTTGTTGATACTAAAAGAATATAATTTTATATTTTCAGGTGTGAACACTAAGATGTCTTTATAAAGCCTCAACACACCTCGCATCAAGGTTAGTATTAGTAGTAGTATTATTATTATTATTAGTAGTAGTAGTAGTAGTATTTTTTTTTAATTATTATTATTATTAGTAGTAGTATTTTTCTTATTAGTATTATTTTTATTTATTATTTTTATTATTATTTTTATTATTAGTATTTTTATTATTAGTATTTTATTATTTTTATTATTATTAAAGGTTAGGTTAGGTCCTTGTCCCTGGTTATACAATGAATAATAACTTGTATCAATCACTTCATTATTATTATTATTATTATTATTATTATTAAAGGTTACCCTGTGATGAAATAAGAAATTTAGAGGTTAGCGAGTCCTTCAAATATTGCCATGAAACACACACACCTATAATGAAGGAGCTTGAATGTTTGGTGGCATGGTCAGGAGGAATCAGAAGTCTCTTATTTTTATAGGTAGAAGATGTCACTACTTTATGTTGTTGTACAGCCACAATCAAATATCCACCCACAATTTCCTTGCATCGTAGTAAATATCTTGGTAATAAAAAACGACACGTGTATGATTTTGCACCACCTCATAATAATAATAATAATCTTGGTAATAAAGAACAACACGTGTATGATTTTGCAGCACCTCATAATAATAATAATTGAGGGGGTTGAGTTGACGTAAGGTGTTGTATGATTATATTTTGATATGATACTGATTTATTTGTACGATGGAAGGAAAGTGTTGGTGGATATTTGATTGTGGCTGTACAAGTAGCACCAGTCACACATCTACCATCTACCAGAGTGACAAGTTGACCCCAGGTACACCTCGAGGATATACTGAGGGAACAACATATATACTTGTACAGCCACAATCAAATATCCACCGACAACTTCCTTCCATCATGCAAATAAATCAGTCTCAAATCAAAATATAACACATTTCTTCAACTCAATAATTATTATGAGGTGCTGCAAAATCATACACGTGTTCTTTATTACCAAGACATTTACTACGATGGAAGGAAAGTGTTGGTGGATATTATTATTATTATTATTATGAGGTGGTGCAAAATCATACACGTGTTGTTCTTTATTACCAAGATATTTACTACGATGGAAGGAAAGTGTTGGTGGTTATTTGATTGTGGCTGTACCACTTCTACCTGAATGAGGAGGTGAGAACATAACATAGAATTTACTGTTACTGTATGGTTGGTTACATGAATTCTTACACAGGCTATATGGAAAGAGAGGTCATTATTCTGGAAATATTGCAATGAATAGTCTACCAAGTGACCCTGTGATTAGTAAAACAACAAACTGAATAATAATGTTGTATTGCAGTTACATAGTTTTGCTTTTTCAATCAATTTTTGTGGCCAATAGTACTTAGTGTATATGTCAGTATCTTGTAATGTTATGGTTTGTTGATCAATTATACTTTTCCAACCAACCCTATCTATTGTATGTATTGTATTACATTTATCTGTCAATCTCTATTTTTCTTTGTTCCAATACTCCCTCCTCATTCAATCAAACCCTCCATTTACCCTCACATTTCTCTGCCTGGTATTTTCTATAAATTGTGTTGTTAAAAAGATGATGATGCTGTGCTGTATATTGTTCTGTACATGTCACTGATAGATTGATTAATTATAAGACCTTTGGGCCATGAACAAGAAATGACTTGAGGTAGATGAAAATGATAACCAATACAGTGGCTCTATATATAAGGCCTGTTGACCATTGGTTTGGGTTAGGTTAGGTGTGACTTTTATCCCTTGTTTGTGTATGGAAGGAGATTTTATAATAATATAATTGTACAAAACTTGTGTATTGTAATATGAGTTTCATGTACTTTACTTGTACAGGTGTAAGTCAATGGAATGTTGGGGGACAATATGTGAACATGGATGGACAGAATATGTTGTTGTTGCTGCTGCTGTGGCTTGTCAACAAATGGGTTATGTTGTCAACCCTGAAGACTGGCTTCTACAACCTGCCAGTATTGTCAACTAATGGGTTATGTTGTCAACCCTGAAGAATGGCTTCTACAACCTGCTAGTATTATCATGAGGTAAATGCTGTCATTGACTAATTAACATATTATATGATCACCATTGCAAATATACAGTGTTCTTTATAGGTTATTTTTGAAGCATGATAACTGATACTGTTATTTTGTGTACATAAAAACTACTGTTCTGCATTTTCATTTCCATTAAATAAACCAAAATTAAAAATTGGAACCTGACACTCAGCCATAGAAACAAATATTGAGTTAGCATAAAAAAGCCTTGGTGTGGGTTATCTTGTTGTTGTTGTTGTTGTCTCAGTCATATAGATTTTTCGATAACACGGAACTTTCGCTAATTCGGAAATCTCAAACCTCCCTGCCTTCCGGAATAATTAAGGGACTTTTACTGTATCCACTGTGTTTATGGGTGTGTAATGTATAAAAAGGGTTTACTGTACTGTACATAGATAGATTACAAACATGTACAATACACACACACACACACACACAACAACAACAACAGTGGAAAACAAGGAATACTGTATAATTATAACAACTCAACATAAAAGACAAACCCTAAAGGTGGATAATTATGAAATGTAAACCCAGTCATTGTGTTTGAATCATTATAGTGACAAAAGTGTGTACACATATTGACATTCCCTCACCCAGTAGTGTGTAGCCAAATGACTATTTCATTGACACAGTGATTATTAACCTAACCTAACCTAACCTACAAGATGGTGTTGGCATCACTGTTAAGGGGGTGCGGGAGTAGGGGACAGGCTTGGGGGGGGTGCGGGAATAGGGGGTCATTGTTATGGGGGTGCGGGAGTAGGGGGACAGGCTTGGGGGGGTTTCGGGGGTGTGGGAATAGGGGGACAGGCTTGGGGGGGTAGAAAGCCTGTCCCCTTTTCCTGCACCTTCCAAAACCCCCCCCCAAGCCTGTCCCCCTACTCCCGCACCCCCCTAACCCCCCCCCAAGCCTGTCCCCCTACTTCCGCACCCCCAAAACCCCCCCAAGCCTGTCCCCCTATTCCTGCACCCCCTAAAACCCCTCCAAGCCGGTCCCCCTATTTCCTCACCCCCCAAAACCCTCCCCAAGCCTGTCCCCCTATTCCCTCACCCGACAAACCCCCCCCAAGCCTGTCCTCCTATTCCCGCACCCCCCAAAACCCTCCCCAAGCCTTTCCCCTTACTCCTGCACCCCCCAAACCCCCCCCCCAAGCCTGTCCCCCTATTCCCGCACCCCCCAAAACCCTCCCCAAGCCTGTCCCCCTATTCCCGCAACCCCTTACCTCCAGGCCAGTGTGTTGCGGTCCTGTTCCTTCACAAATGTACTGGTAGTTGTCTTCCCTCAGGCAGCTTGGAGTTAATATGATGACTGGTATGGACCTTGGGGTGGAGTGCGGGAGTAGGGGAACAGGCTTGGGGGGGGTTAGGGGGGTGCGGGAGTAGGGGAACAGGCTTGGGGGGGGGTTAGGGGGGTGCGGGAGTAGGGGAACATGCTTGGGGGGGGTGCGGGAGTAGGGGAACAGGCTTGGGGGGGGGGTGTTAGGGGGGTGCCGGAGTAGGGGAACATGCTTGGGGGGGGTGCGGGAGTAGGGGAACAGGCTTGGGGGAGGTTAGGGGGGTGTGGGAGTAGGGAAACAGGCTTGGGGCGGGTTAGGGGGGTGCGGGAGTAGGGTGACAAGCTTGGTGGGGGGGGGGGGGTTAGGGGGGTGCGGGAGTAGGGGAACAGGCTTGGGGGGGGTTAGGGGGGTGTGGGAGTAGGGAAACAGGCTTGGGGCGGGTTAGGGGGGTGCGGGAGTAGGGTGACAAGCTTGGTGGGGGGGGGGGGTTAGGGGGGTGCGGGAGTAAGGGAACAGGCTTGGGGGGGTGCGGGAGTAGGGGAACAGGCTTCGGGGGGGTTAGGGGGGTGCGGGAGTAGGGAAACAGGTTTGGGGGGGGTTAGGGGGGTGCGGGAGTAGGGGGACAGGCTTGGGGGTGGTTAGGGGGGTGCAGGAGTACGGGGACAGGCTTGGGGGGGGTTAAGGGGGTGCAGGAGTAGGGGGACAGGCTTGGGGGGGGAGAGGCTTGAGGGGGGTGCGGGAGTAGGGGGACAGGCTTGGGGGGGGGGGGGTTTGGGGGGTGCGGGAGTAGGGGAACAGGCTTGGGGGTTAGGGGGGTGCGGGAGTAGGAGGACAGGCTTGGGGGGGGTTTGGGGGGTGCTGGAGTAGGGGGACAGGCTTGGGGGGGGGGTTAGGGGGGTGCGGGAGTAGGGGGACAGGCTTAGGGGGGGGTTAGGGGGGTGCGGGAGTAGGGGGACAGGCTTGGGGGGGTTAGGGGGGTGCGGGAGTAGGAGGACAGGCTTGGGGGGGGTGCGGGAGTAAGGGGACAGGCTTGGGGAGGGTTAGTGGGGTGCAGGAGTAGGGGGACAGGCTTGGGGGGGGGGGTGCTGGAGTAGGGGGACAGGCTTGGGGGGGGTTAGGGGGGTGCGGGAGTAGGGGGACAGGCTTGGGGGGGGGTGCAGGAGTAAGGGGACAGGCTTAATATGACTGGTATGGACCTTGTTGTTGTCTAAGTGTTGTAGTAAAGAATATCCATGGTACTGGGACAATGACTCCATAGGTAAGAGTCATCATGTTGGTACAGCCGGCAGCAGAAATTGGCGTCCATCTCATGTACTCAATAATGCTAATATGACCAGATAGTTACATTCTGAACCAGTTTTAATTCCAACAACATATGTAATTTACCATATGAGAACTATATCTATCTCTGTATTAAAATGGTATTACAACATAACTATAGCTAATACATTACCATATAAGAACTATATCTATCATCTCTGTATTAAAATTGTATTACAACATTACTATAGCTAATACATTACCATATGAGAACTATATCTGTCATCTCTGTATTAAAATTGTATTACAACATAACTATAGCTATTACATTACTATATAAGAACTATATCTGTCATCTCTGTATTAAAATTGTATTACAACATTACTATAGCTAATACATACACAGGTGGAAATGAAGCCAACTTATGCTGTCGACTGTACCACACCTTTGTCAACATCATGAATATTTTCTATAGGTTGTGTTATTTAGGTGGGAATATGGGGATAGGCTTGGGGGGGTTAGGGGGGTGCGGGAGTAGGGGGAGAGGCTTGGGGGGGGGTTTAGAGGTGTGCGGGAGTAGGGGGAGAGGCTTGGGGGGGGGGTAGGGGGAGAGGCTTGGGGGGGGGTTTAGAGGTGTGCGGGAGTAGGGGGAGGGGTTAGAGGGGTGCGGGAGTAGGGGGAGAGGCTTGGGGGCAGGGGTTAGAGGGGTGCGGGAGTAGGGGGACAGGCTTGGGGGAGGGGTTTAGGGGGGTGCGGGAATAGGGGACAGGCTTTCTACCCACCCTAAGCCTGTTCCCCTATTCCCACAACCCCCAAGAAATAGTTTAATTTTAATAGCACCCTAAGTGAGCTATTGAGTTATGTTGATGTAATACTGAGATGAGAAGGTGAGGAGAGAAGGGAAGGAAGGGATGAGAAGGTGAGAAGAGAAGGGAAGGAAGGGATGAGAAGGTGAGGAGAGAAGGGAAGGAAGGGATGAGAAGGTGAGGAGAGAAGGGAAGGAAGGGATAAGAAGGTGAGGAGAGAAGGGAAGGAAGGGATGAGAAGGTGAGGAGAGAAGGGAAGGAAGGGATGAGAAGGTGAGGAGAGAAGGGAAGAAAGGGATGAGAAGGTGAGGAGAGAAGGGAAGGAAGGGATGAGAAGGTGAGGAGAGAAGGGAAGGAAGGGATGAGAAGGTGAGGAAGGGATGAGAAGGAAGGGATGAGAAGGGAAGAAAGGGATGAGAATACAAAGGAATACAAAGGACATTCAAACAGCAACAGACCTACTGGTCCTTACGGGGCTGCTTGATTTTGCTATTCTATCTAACCTACAAGAGTGAGGGAAAGTATAGCAAAGAAGAAGGGAAGGAAGGGATGAGAACGTGAGCTATAACACAAAAAAAAAAATCAAACTAACATTTTCTTGCGTTGGTTTGCAGTTGTGTATGTTGAGAGGACCTCCCCAGTGGCTCAGAGCTTCACTTCAACACATTTATCACCTGGTTACAATAAAGAGAACTAACTAACTGGCTGGCTGAAGTTACCACAAAATAAATACCCAAGCTATACCAGGTTAGTTGTGTACAGTTGACCAGAAAAGTGACAACAGTGATCATTGAGTAGCAATATACTGTAGGTATGTACTGTACACTTGTAATCCAGAGAGAAAATGTGTGTGTGTGTGGTTGTAGGCTTCTGATTCCTCCTTACCATGCCATGAAACAAGCTCCTTCCATATAGGTGTGTGTGTGTGTGTGTGTGTTAGAGAGAGAGGGAGAGAGAGAATGTGTGTGTGTGTGTATGTGTGTTTATAGGCTTCTGATTCCTCCTAACCATGACATGAACCAAGCTCCTTCCATATAGGTGTGTGTGTTTCATGTTAATATTTAGAGGAATTATTTGCTCCAAGTTTACCACCCAACATTATACTGTCTCTCTTAATGTAGACTTGACACACAGACAGACAGTTCTCTTACCACCACTATACTTGTGTTCATTGGAGTACAATGATTCCTCCAAAGTATGCCAGGAAACAGGACCAGATGAACAATAATAATGGTGTTCTGTTGTTTGGAAAAATAGTTTGGAGGAATAATTTACTCCAGATTTACCAACACTGTACTTCCAACTTAAGGTGATATTATTTTGTTGGTGAATTGGAAGGTCTGTGATTATTATTATTATTATTATTATTATTATCATAATAATAATTATTATTATTATAACTATTATTATTATTATCACTATTATTATTATTATTATTACTATCATTATTATTATTATCGTTATTATTATTACTATTATTATCGTTATTATTATTATTATTATTATTATTATTATTATTATTATTATTATTATTATTATTATTATTATCATAATAGTAATAATAATTATTATTATTATAACTATTATTATTATTATCACTATTATTATTATTATTACTATCATTATTATTATTATCGTTATTATTATTACTATTATTATTATTATTATTATTATTATTATTATTATTATTATTATTATTATTATTATTATTATTATTGAGTGCTACTGATTCCTCCAAACAGATCCCTTAATTATTAGTACCATTGAGAGTGTTTGTTTTCTGTTAGAGTTAGGAGGAATCAGTAGCACTCAAAAATAATAATGATAATAATAATAATAATAATAATGGTTTTATGTCAATGCTAAACCTTCCTTCCTCCCTGCCTTTTTTGTATTTAATTTATTTTGCATACAAGCCTTACTTAGGGTCCATTCCACAGTGGTTGGTATTTGTTTGTAAGCACGCGAATGAAAGAATGTTAGCCGTGTTAATGACTTCTGGGTAAATTATATAATGAATTTGGTGAATAAACTATACAGTGATTATCATTATCTAACTGTTTGAATAGATTTTGTGAATGTGGATACTCACCTTTTGGAAAATAATGAAGCCTCACAAGTGTGGTTGGTTGGGAAGCTAACAAACCAATACCACTGTGGAATCAACTCATAGTCCATAGTTATTTCTCCATCCTTTTCCCTTGAAGTTTGAGGCGTTGTAGGTTTTACAGTCTTAGACAAGAAAGTACAGCCACAATCAAATATCCACCAACACTTTCCTTCCATCATAGTAAATATCTTGGTAATAAAGAACGACACGTGTATGATTTTGCAGCACCTCATAATAATACTTGAGGGGGTTGAGTTGACGTAAGGTGTTGTATGATTATATTTAGATATGATACTAATATAATATCAGGATGGAAGGAAGGTGTCGGTGGTTATTTGATTGTGACTATACATTGACGGTGTTGACAATTGTGTTGGTACGAGTACAATGATTCCATCCATAGACACAACAAAGTTATCTTACTGGTACAGCTGTATGTGTGTGTGTATGTGTATTATTATTATCATTATGCTGCCAACTGTACCACACCACAAACACATTTGCATATGGCCTTTACAGTCAAGTTTTATCCATTTTTTCTGTTCTGGCATTTCATTCATAAGACCTAATTTTATTCTGTATATTTCTTCTCACAAATAATTTCTCATTTTTTATCACCACCCAAATTAATTATCTCTCTCTCTGTTCTCTCTCTCTCTATCTTTTTTACCACCCAAATTAATGTGAGATTTTCTTGTTGGTGAATTGGAAGGACTCTGATTCCTCCAAACTATGTATTTCTGGAGTCCATGAAGTCTTGGTGAAGCAGGGAAGGCAACACCACTTCTGCCCCACACTGTACATTTTCTTGTATCATTTGGTCAAACTATTTTTCCTTCCTCTTACTGTACATTTTCTTATGATTGCCAGACACTTTTAAAACTAAGCACAGCAAATATTTCCCACAAGACAGAAGTTAAAGATCAGATAATATTTAAAAAAAAGTACTGATGGGATAAGTACTGTGTTCCACGGAACCCCAGGGCTCCGTGGCAAAAAAATATATTTATTTATTTATTTGACCACGAATGGATAAAATGAAATATTTTGCATTTGAGAGAGAGAGAGGTAAGAATTGTGATGGTGAGTATTGGGAAGGGTTGCACCTATATTTGGTGAGGGGGTCACTGAGGGTTCCTCCAAGTACCAGCATATGTCAAAGGGTTCTGTTAGTTGGAAAAGTTTGAGAACCACTGGTCTAGAATAATGGTGATATTTTACATTATTTGAGTTAAGTCTAATCCTATGATCTAAGATGTGAGCTGTTGGTTAAATTTTCATTAACATAGAATTTATCCTTTAACCTACATTGAGAAAAATGATCTAGAATCAGTAATTCTCTTTAGTCTTCTCATGTACAGTACTGTACTTACATTTTGTTTTCTCAATCTATTTCTGTTAACTTATGAAATGTAAGCAGCTGTTTGTGTTTTGTCAAAGATTGTATTAAATGTTCAAGTACAGTAGCACTCAATAATAATAATAATAATAATAGTAATAATAATAGTAATAGTAATAATAAAAATAATAATAGTAATAATAAAAATAATAATAATAGTAATAATAAAAATAATAATAATAATAGTAGTAGTAATAATAATAGTAATAATAATAGTAATAATAAAAACCATTATAATAATAATAGTAATAATAATAATATTAACCTAATTGCCCAGTTACCTTCTTTCAGCACAAGATGATCCACAGGTATACATGGAAGAGAAGGGATGAGAGAGGAGAGCAGAAGAGTTTGATTGATTATGTGGCAGTGGATGAAAGGTTGAGGAAGGATGTGTATGACGCAAAAGTAGTGAGAGGAATGGTCCATTGCTCCGACCATTTTGCGGTGTTGGTGAGGATGAAGGTTAGGGTTAAGTGGGAGTATAGTAGGAGGGATGAAGGGGTGAGGAATAAGAGGGTGGTGGCTAGTGGGAAATTAGATGTAGAAGAGTATAGGGAGGAATATAAGAGGAGGGTGGGTGAGGCGCTGGGGGATGTAAGGATGGGGATAGGGGAGGGAGTGGGAGTGAATGCGGTGTATGAAATGTTTAAGATGAGAGTATTAAGGACAGCAGCAGAGGTAGTAGGATATAAGTCACAGAAGAGGGGCAAGAAAGGGAGTGCTTGGTGGACAGAAGAAGTGAAAGATGCTGTAGAGGATAAGAGGAAGGCATATCGGAGAACACTACAGAGGAATGTGCCGGAAGAAGTGAGAGAGAGATGGAAAAGAGATTATAATGTGTGTAAGAGACAAGTGAAAATGATGGTGAGTGAGAGTAAAAGGAGAGTGGATGAGGAGTTTGGTATGAAGCTGAGTGAAAAGTTTAAAGAGAACAAGAAATTATTCTGGAAGGAGGTTAAAAGAGAAAGAGGAGAAGGAAAGTCTGGTAGTGTGAGAATGAAGAGAGAGGATGGAGTTACTGTGAGTAGAAGTGAGGAAGTGAAAGAAGTGTGGAAGAGGCATTTTGATGGTCTGATGAATGGGGGGACGGGAGGGGAGGCGGTGGTGACATGCATGGGGATGGAGGCAGGTGGTAGACGACAGGGTGTACAGGGAGATTTAGGAAGGGAAGAGGTTAGGAAAGCAATAGGAAAGTTGAAGATGGGAAAGGCACCAGGGGTGGATGGGATAACTGCTGAAATGTTAAAGTGTGGGGGGGAGGTAGTGGTGGAGTGGATGTTGCTTATATGTACATTGGCCTGGAGGCAGGGAGAGGTGCCAGAGGATTGGAGGAGAGCCATAATTGTACCTTTGTATAAGGGGAAGGGAAGTAAGGATGAGTGTGGTAGCTATAGGGGAATAAGCCTTCTTAGTGTACCGGGGAAGGTTTACGGGAAGGTTCTGACTGAGAGACTGATGGAAGTAACAGGGAATAAAGTTAGTGAGGAGCAGGGAGGGTTCAGAAAGGGTAGAGGATGTGTGGACCAAATATTTGCATTAAAATCAATAGTGGAGAAGTATATTGGGAAGGGTAAGAAGTTGTATGCTGCCTTCATGGACTTGGAGAAGGCATATGATAGAGTTGATAGGAAAGCTATGACAGAGGTGTTGAGAATTTATGGAGTTGGGGGGCCTTTACTGAAAGGCATTGAGGCTTTTTATGCAGATGCAAAAGCATGTGTACGGGTAGAGGGTGATCTAAGTGAGAGTTTTAATATTAGTGTAGGGCTGAGACAGGGGTGTGTTATGTCACCATGGCTGTTCAATATATATATGGATGGTTGTATGAGAGAGGTGAAAGCCAAAGTGAATGGTCTGGGGGTGAAGTTGAGGTTGAATGAAGCAAATTGGTCCCTGGTGGCAAGTTTGTTTGCGGATGACACTGTGCTGATGGCTGAGAATGAAAGGAATTTACAGAGAGTGGTGGACGAATTTCAGTCTGTGTGTAAACGAAGGAAATTGAAGGTGAATGTTGGTAAAAGTAAAGTGATGGTATTTGAAAGAGCAGAAACTGAAGTGATTGACTTTGCTACACCTTACAGAGTGGCTGTACCAACTGGGACGAAGTGTGAGATAACTCTGAGGGGTGAGAGGATGGAGGAAGTGAAGGAGTTTAAGTACCTGGGTACAGTTATGTGTAAACATGGAAGTATGGAAGGAGAAATTAGGGAGAGAGCAGTGAAGGGTAGACAGGTCATAGGATCACTGGGGAGGATTATGAAGGGTAGAAGTGTGAGTATGGAAGTGAAAAGGGGACTACGAAATAGTATAATCCTGCCAACACTGACATATGCGTCGGAGACATGGACATGGAATAGGGCGCATCAGTCTAGAATAGGTGCTGTGGAAATGAGTTACTTGAGAGGAGCATGTGGACTTACTAGATGGGATGGAGAAAGTAATGAGAGTGTATATGAGAGATGTGGTATGAGTGAGAAGGCAATTGGTATTGAATGTGGAGTGGTTGAGAGAGTGAAACGTAATACATTGAGATGGTATGGACATGTGGAGAGAATGCAAGGCGAGGAATTTGTAAAGAAGGTGTATGGAAGTGAAGTTGTAGGACCTGGTGTGAGAGGCAGACCTCCGGTTAGATGGCAGAACAGAGTGGAAGAGTATGTAAAGGAGAGAAACATGAGGGGCAGAGGAGGGCTTGAACAAGTAAGGAGGGAGTGTTGGAACAGGGAGAACTGGAGACACTTCTGCCGTGGCCACCCCCTTGAGGGGAGTTCCCGGAGGGAACGAGGCGTCGGAGCTATAGATAGATAGATAGATAGTATGATTTATATAATATACAGTTTGTATGTATGTATATAGCTTGGAGGAATCATTTGCTCCAGATTTATTGTTATTTATATATCACCTTAACACTAATTTATTTGTTTACTTTACAGATTAATTAACCTTAATGCATTTCTTCACTTATCTTTGTGCATCCATAAATTAAATAGGTTGTATTTTGTTATTACAGAGTTGTAGAGTGGAGTTGTAATATAGAGAGTTGTGGAGTGGAGTTGTAATAGAGACAAGAGATATAGAAGTAACCTCATCCATAAATTAAATAGGTTGTAATTTGATACAGAGTTGTGGAGTTGTACAAGAGACTGAGGAACCTTCATTGTTTGTTTGTTGTCCACTGTGTTCTTCCTTCCATCAACAACAACAACTACAACAGTACAACCATCAAGGCAAAAGAAATTTATATATGAACAAGGAAAAAACAGAGAAGACACAAAATGACAAGGAGAAAGCTATGGTGTTAGCTGAGTACTTCAATACAGTTTTCACTAGGGAACCTGAGGGAGAGGTACCAAATATAGAGGTCAAGGATGTTACCATGTTAGCACAAATACAAATTACTTGTGAAGATGTTAAACGTGCCATAGATAATTTGAAAATAGATAAGGCACCTGGCCCGGAAGGTTTTCACCCTAGAGTCATCAAAGAAGTGAAAGATGTAATTGCCCGTCCACTCCAAATTATATTTGAGTTATCGCTGAAGCAGAGTAAGTTGCCTGATGATTGGAAGACTGCAAATATTACAGCAATATACAAGAAGGGGGATAGAAATGACCCAGGAAATTATAGACCAGTTAGTCTGACTTGTGTAATCTGCAAATTGATGGAGGCCATAATTAGAGGAAAGATTATTAATCATTTAAAGGGAAACCAGCTCATTACAAAGAGGCAATATGGCTTTATGACGGGTCGTTCTACGGTGCTCCAGCTGATAACTGTGATGGAAAGATGGACAAGTATATTAGATGAAGGAGGAGTTGTGGATGTCGCTTATTGTGATTTCAAGAAGGCGTTCGATACGGTACCCCATAGGAGATTGCTGGAGAAAATAAAAAGCTTCAATGTTGGAGGGAACATCTTGAAATGGATCTCAGAATTTCTCAGAGAAAGGAAGCAACGGGTGATTGTGAATGGCACAAAATCAGACTGGATGAAAGTAATTAGCGGAGTGCCGCAAGGATCAGTGCTTGGCCCACTTTTGTTTGTTTTATACATTAATGACCTCCCGGAATGGATACTTGGTAGTGAACTGTATTTATATGCAGATGATACAAAAGTGTTTAGAATGATAAAAGATGAGAGTGACTGCAGGAAATTACAGGAAGACCTTAATAGAATGAACGAGTGGTCAGAGAAATGGCTATTGCGGTTTCATCCCCAAAAGTGCAGTGTGATGAGGATTGGGAAAACAAAGACAGAGACATTCCAGTAAACTATGGATGAAGATTTGAACCAGATAAAAGTAGAAAAAGATTTAGGAGTAAAGATTGACCAAGAACTAAATTTTAATGAACATTTTGCTGAGAAAATAAACAAAGCAAACATGATGGTTGGGATAATAAGACGAACATTTGTTGCATTGGATGAGGAAATATTTAAATCTTTGTATGTGGCATTGATTAGACCACACCTTGAGTATGCGAATCAGGTGTGGTGTCCCTACAAGAAGAAGGATGTGGAGGCTATTGAAAGAGTTCAGCGAAGGGCAACAAAATTGGTACCTGGTCTGAAAAATCTCCCCTACGAGGAAAGACTGAGGAAACTAGATTTACCAACGTTGGCATATAGAAGATCAAGAGGAGACATGGTGGAAACCTATAAGATTGTGAATGGAGTGTACTATACAGATATATGTGAAGGTTTGTTTAAAATGCAGGAAGAATTGGGAACGCGAGGACATGGAAAGAAAATATTTAAACAAAGGGTAAGGTTAGATGTTAGAAAGTATTCCTTCTGCAATAGAGTTGTTAATCTTTGGAACAGCCTACCAGAACATGTGGTGAATGCTGAATCTGTAGTTGAGTTTGAAAGGAAGTTGGACAGAGTATGGAGGGTTGAAAGTCAAAGGTTTGATTACACTGCAATAATAGGGAGCCTCGACCACAGGTTTGACCACATGACTACAACATCCAGAATTAGGAATGCAGAGCTGGAGTTACAGGCTTAAGTAGCCTCTTCCAGAAGTCATCTATGTGAGTCTATGTGAATCAATAACAACAACAACATCAACAACAACAGCAGCATTTACTATAGGAGCTCTGGGGATGCTTGGCCAGACACCTTGAGGAACAACAACAACAACAACAACAACAACATCAACAACAACAGTAAGTGCTTATGGAATTACATTGATATATTTGTTGTTGTTGGTTATAATAGTTTGGTTGGAGGGAGTGAGTTGGTCCACATTTACTACCATACAATAACAGACTGTATGTCAACTTTATATTAAGGTGACACAACTTTGGAGTGGTTTAGGGGGGTGCGGGAGTAGGGGACAGGCTTGGGGGGTGTTTTGGGGGGTGCGGGAATAGGGGACAAGCTTTCTACCCACCCAAAGCCTGTCCCCTTATTCCCACACCCCCCAAGCCTGTCCCCCTATTCCCGCAGCCCCCAAATCCCCCCCAAGCCTGTCCCCTACTCCCGCACCCCCCAAGCCTGTCCCACTATTCCCACACACCCCAAGCCTGTCCCCCTACTCCAACACCCCCCAAGCCTGTCCCCCTACTCCCGCACCCCCCAAGCCTGTCCCCCTACTCCCGCACCCCCCAAGCCTGTCCCCCTACTCCCGCACCCCTCAACCCTGTCCCCCTACTCCCGCACCCCCCAAGCCTGTCCCCCTACTCCCACACCCCCCAACCCCCCCTAAGAGACAGTAAGTAAATACACAATAATATTACTATTGTACAAGATTCTCTTGATGGTGAAATGGAATTAAGGTCTGTGATTCCTACAAGGTATTGCCTCAAAACATATTCCCCATTAGTAACATTGAGGGGACTTGTTTCTTGGGATGGTTTGGAGGAATCAGTAGTCCTCCAATTTACCAATAAGAGGTTCTCCCTTTTAGGTGAATTGGATCTCTGATTCCTCCATATTATGCCTCAAAACAGATCCCCTATTAATCGACCCTAGTAGTGTTGGGGAAAGTTTTTCTAATGACGTGGGATAAATCCTCTTTACACAGTTAATGGTAAAAAGATATCAGGTGGATATTTCCACTTCCTCCTAACTATTCCTCCAAACTATGCCAGAAAATAGACACTCTCAATGGTATTAATACTATAATGTCATGCTCATTGGGTTGTTGGTATTCTTAGAGTACAGTGTAGATTATTACATGGACCTGAGAATAATATATTATTAATATTGAAAGTATTTTTCTTTTCAAGTGACCATAAAAAGAAACCAGTGTCATTATTATTGTGTTACAGAATGTGTGTGTTATTAAGACTAGTGTGTGTGTGTGTGTGTGTAATAATAATAATAATAATAATAATAATAAACGGTTTATTCAGGAAAAGGGCAGCCATGGACTGAAAATATACATTTACAAATAATTGGTGAAAAATGAAATGGAGTATGAAGCTTAAATTAAATTAAGTTATCCTTATAGTACAAGCACACCAAACATTCAAATAAACATATGATGTGTATATAATTTGTACAGACATAATTCATATATACATTCATTCCGCTGTCACACACATATAAACATATATACATTCATTACGCTGTCACACACATATAAACATATATAGATACATACACACATACATACACATACATATATACACATATACACATACACATACATAGACATATACCTATACATACATATACATATCTACACACATGTACACACATATACATACACATATATACATACATACATATACACACATATACAGTACATATACAGTACATAGAAGCATTAATTGTCGGCGTTTATTAAGGAAACAATAGATGGGATGGCACTTTTCCTGTATCTGTCCGTCACGGCCCTAATTGGTTTGATCTTATTATGGTGACGGACATTTATCCTTGACCGGGGATTATCCTCCGGTAGCAGTGATCTGTGTCTCTCATTGTTCAGAAGTTTCTTCCCAAACTGCCTCAGGGTTTGTAGGTGTAGATGGGAGAGGGTTGTAAGCTCCAGGGTAGTAAGGGCCTCCTCATAGGTGGTGTAGGCCTCACCTAGAATGATCCTACAGGCCCGTTTCTGTGTTCTCTCTAGGTGACGTTGTTGGGTGAGAGAGAGGGACGAGGACCAAGCTGGTGATGCATACACAAGTTTAGGGAGTATAAAGATGTTATATATACCCCGTAACTCGCGTTGTGGCATTCCTAGTGATTTCAGTCTTCTGAGCATGAACAACTTGTAGGATGCAGACTTGACTGTGTTATTAACATGCTGCTTCCAGTTGAGTCTGGAGTCCACAGTGATGCCGAGGAGCTTGGTTGACTCAACAACTTGGAGGGTGTTGGTTCCTATGGTGACAGCTGGTGGTGGTACTGGGGTTGTGGAGGTGCTGAAATGCATCACCACAGTCTTGGCGTCGTTTATTGTGTGTGTGTGTGTGTGTGTGTGTGTGTGTGTGTGTGTGTGTGTGTGTAAGAGAGAGAGAGTGTGTGTGTGTAAGAGAGAGAGAGTGTGTGTGTGTGAGTGTAAGAGAGAGAGAAAGAGTGTGTGTGTAAGAGAGAGAGTGTGTGTGTGCGTGTAAGAGAGAGTTTGTGTGTGTGTAAGAGAGAGAGAGAGTGTGGAGTGTGTGTGTACGCGTGTAAGAGAGAGAGAGAGAGTGTGTGTGTGTGCGTGTAAGAGAGAGAGAGAGAGAGTGTGTGTGTGTGCAAGAGAGAGAGAGAGTGTGTGTGTGTGTGTGTAAGAGAGAGAGAGAGAGAGAGTGTGTGTGTGCGTGTAAGAGAGAGAGTGTGTGTGTGTGTGTGTGGTACAGGATGTTATTTACCTTCCACTTGAATATGGTACAATTAAGGGGGTGCGGTAGTAGGGGGACAGGCTTGGGGGAGGGTGCAGGAATAGGGAGACAGGCTTGGGGGGGGGGGGGGTAGAAAGTCTGTCCCCTATTCCCGCACCCCCCCAAGCCTGTCCCCCTACTCCCGCACCCCCCAAGCCTGTCCCCTACTCCCGCACCCCCCCCAAGCCTGTCCCCCTATTCCCGCACCCCCCTAAACCCCCCCAAGCCTGTCCCCCTATTCCCGCACCCCCTTAAGGGAAGTGATTGTGTTGACAATTGGAGGCAACATATTCCTTTACTCTCTGCTATAATGTACCACCTACACTCACCTAGTTTGTTATATGGCACAGTTTGGAGGATCTGTAGCCAAGAATTTTCCAACACTTTCTTATTCCCTAAAGAGGTCTTGAAGGTTAAACTTGTTTATGTACCAATTCATTCCAAGTATCTATTTTTATAAACTCATATTTTTACAGGCAGTTTATATTTGAGTAAGCACACAACTTGTGACTGCAAGTGTACATTTCCTACAGTACAGTCTTACATCCCATGATTGTCTAGAAAACAAAGATTATTTTGGGTTTTATGCCTATCAAATATGTAGGTCATCAAGGCAGTCAGTGTTGTTTAAGGGGGTGCAGGAATAGGGGGGCAGGCTTGGGGGGGTTTAGGAGGGTGCGGGAGTAGGGGACAGGCTTGGGGGGGGTGCAGGAATAGGGGGACAGGCTTGGGGTGGGTAGAAAGCCACAGGCTTGGGGACAGGCTTGGCGGGGGGTGTGGGGGGTGTGGGAGTAGGGGAACAGGCTTGGGAGGGGTGTGGGGGATGCAGGAATAGGGGACAGGCTTTCTACCCACCCCAAGCCTGTCCCCCTATTCCTGCACCCCCCCCCCAGCCTGTCCCCTACTCCCGCACCCCCTTAAACCCTATTCCTGTCCCTTATTATAATTTTTTCAAAGGGACTTCTAATTGATTAATTTTTGGTGTAATTTTCCATCATACAGAAGGTGTAACATTACTTTTTTTTAGTATTTATACCTTGGAATAATAATACTGTATATGAAATTAGAAAACTATGATGACTGGTAAAGTGATATACAGTTGCATAGTCATGTATTTCAGTATTTTATATTGGCTTTGTAAAATTATGAGTTTGTCCTATAGTGAAGTGATAGGGGTAAACCAGTTTTTGGTGTGGGGCCTTATTATAGATGTAAACATAACTGTACCCCTTGTAGTGCCACAAGGAGATGTGGTTGTGTGGTGGGGGGCTGCTCCCTCCTAAAACAGGGATTGAGGGGTTGAGATGTAGTATGTGTGTGTGTGTGTCGGGGAGGGGCGGGGGGGATATACATTTGGGCATTTTGTTTGGGAGTGTGTGTGACATGACGAGGCTACCTCCAGTGTGGAGATGAAGGCCTTGTATATGTATGTGTAATGTATTATTATTATTATTATTATTATTATTATTATTATTATTATTACAGAAGCCAGCCTTGCTTGATAAACCCGCCATTGCCACTGACCGCCACCAGCCACCACCAAGCCGCCGCTGGTGGTACGAAATTACGGTACGATATTTTTAAGAGTGCAGAATTATTGTTTGTTTATACAGTTGCCTCCAAAATGTTGAGACACTCCCTGCTAGACCAAGGAGGTGTCTGGCCAGCGAAAGTTTGCTTCACCAGTTAAATTCCTCTTAACAAATATATATTTATGTAAAGAAGTTATATATACTGAGAGCCTATAATGCTGTAGATGATGTTACACCAACAGATAACAATATGTATGGTTACCTCCATAATAATATTTAGATGTAAACCTTTAACACAGTGTAACAGTGACAGATGATGACCAATACTATTTTATGTGACGATACCCATATATATATCACATTTTTAATTATCGTATATTGCTGTTAAAACCGAATTTGTATTCCATTTCTTTAAATTGTGCCATTTGTATCGTTGAATGTGACATACAGTTAAACACCGTTTACACCACACTCAACCTTTCTTTTCTTAAATGTCTCAACATGACATCAGCTTGGGGGAGATTATGGTATTGGATTAGTCGCGTATACTGTAATTATTATATGGTATATCAATATGTAACTATATTCTGTTTATTAAGGGAGGGAGATGGAGAGGAATATAGCGAGGGAGGGCAGGAGAAGTGTGGAGAGAGAGAGAGGAATGTGCTGTTTAGATACTATCCTTGCATACCAATGTGTTCTTTACTATTACTATGAGCCAGTATCCATAATTACAGAGTAATGTTGGGTTGACATATATGTTCACACATTTATATCGTCCCAGTATTGAAAGGTCATGGATACTGGACGTTTTTAGCCGAATACCACTTGTGGGGTGATGATAAGTAAACAAAGTTTAGATAATTGCTAATTCAAACTTTTGTGAAAAGTGTGTAGCTGTACTTGAGTGATTTCTTAGCGGTAGGGTTATCCAACATCTAGTAGATGTAGCTGAAGAATACTACTGTGAAATTAATGAACAGATGATACAATAAGTTGTTGGGGAAATATGTGTTTGGTAAACCAGCACCTGACAATTTATTACAACCTGACACCCTCCAAGCTGTTCATGATAATGTTGTTATTCTTTTCTACTGCACAAGTCATATCAGTTTGTAATACTGTAGAGACCTATCAATCATCATCTTTAAATATCACTTTCACACACCATAGTCACATGATCAGTTGTGACACATTGTAGCACTGATAATGTAAACCTTTATCTGTAATGGTCTGCCACTGTTATCCATCCAACAACATATTTAGCCACAAACAAAGGTACAGTTGGCCACACATGAAGCTACTTGTGAGGTAGCTACAAAAGAAAGGAAAGTGAAAAAATATGTAGTTTGTTGACAGGCAGACAGTAATATATTATTACTGTTTGCTCGTCAACAAACTATAACTTTTGCTCACTTTCCTTCCTGTTGTAGGTATCTCACAAGTAACGAGGCGTACCAGGTTCATGTGTGGGCAACTGTACACATACAGTAAAAGAGTGCCTGTTCCCTTGTGTTTGTTCATATTCACTCACTGTATATGGTATCATGTGCAGTGACATGATAGTACATTGTTACTATAATATGTAAAATAGAAAATGTATTATTGGGTATAATGTCTTACTTTGATTCCTGTAAAGGTAATTCAAGAGACATAAATGATGATATGTTACACTAGTGTATACAGCACCTTCTATATTAATTAGGTGTGAACAGTCCACCCAAGTTATTGTTAATGTGTTAAAGGTTTATGTCTAAATATTATTATGGAGGTAACCATACATATTGTTATCTGTTGGTGTAACATCATCTACAGCATTATAGGCTCTCAGTATATATAACTTCTTTACATAAATATATCTTTGTTAAGAGGAATTTAATTGGTGAAGCAAACCATGAACTGAAGCTTCAATGCCAGGCGTCAGCATTGCAAACTGGAGCTTGTTTGCTCGTCCACTCAAAACAAGACACATTTTCACTGGCCAGACACCTCCTTGATCTAGCATGTAGTGTCTTGAAATTTTTGGAGGCAACTGTACAATGACTCTGTTATTTGTCTATGGAGTCATGGTATCGGTACCACACCATAGTATACACACCAACAATGTTATTCAATATGACCCATTCATTTATTTAAGGGGGTGTGGGGATAGGGGGACAGGCTTGGGGGGGTTTTGGGGGTGCGAGAGTAGGGGGACAGGCTTAGGGGGGGGGAGTTATGGGGGTGCGGGAATGGGGAACAGGCTTTCTACCCACCCCAAGCCTGTCCCCCTATTCCTGCACCCCTCCCCCAAGCCTGTCCCCTACTCCCGCACCCCCTTAAAAGGGTATAATTATAGTACATTGTTTTGGGTGGTAAATAATTCTTCCAAACTATTTTTCCAAGCAACAGAACACCATTATTTTTGTTCATCTCTGGGTCCTGTTTCCTGGCATTATTATTATTATTATTTTTATTTTTATTATTATTGTTATTATTATTGTTTTTATTGTTGTTATTATTATTATTATTTTTGCTATTCTGGTTCTGTTTCCTGACATACTTTGGAGGAATCAAGACGCTCCAATGTAACAAAAAAGAATTACCACTTTAAGGGGGTGCGGGAATAAGGGGACAGGCTTGGGGGAGTTTAGGGGGGTGCGGGAGTAGGGGGAAAGGTTTGGGGGGTGCGGGAATAGGGGGACAGGCTTGGGGTGGGTAGAAAGCCTGTCGCTATTTCCAGCACCCCCCTAACCCCCGCCCCCAAGCCTGTCCCCCTACTCCCGCACCCCCCCAAGCCTGTCCATTACTCCCGCACCCCCCTAAACCCCCCCAAGCAATAGGATTCCATTATTTTTCTTCATCTGGGTTCTGTTTCCTGGTATACTTTGGAGGAATCAAGGCACTCCAATCTATCAAAAGCATAATGTCCCTTTAAGTACAATAATGTAACAGTACTTTACTCATATTTACTCAATATTCTTGAATATAACCAATTCATTTATTTAAGTACAATAATGTAACAGTATTTAAGTAATATAACAGTACTTAAATGTAACAGTATTTAAGTAATATAACAGTACTTAAATGTAACAGTATATAAGTATTGTAACAGTAATTTAATGTAACAGTATTTAAGTAATGTAACAGTACTTAAATGTAACAGTATATAAGTAATATAACAGTACTTAAATGTAACAGTATTTAAGTAATGTAACAGTACTTAAATGTAACAGTATTTAAGTAATATAACAGTACTTTAATGTAACAGTATTTAAGTATTGTAACAGTAATTAAATGTAACAGTATTTAAGTATTGTAACAGTACTTAAATGTAACAGTATTTAAGTATTGTAACAGTACTTAAATGTAACAGTATTTAAGTAAAATAACAGTACTTTAATGTAACCGTATTTAAGTATTGTAACAGTACTTAAATGTAACAGTATTTAAGTATTGTAACAGTACTTAAATGTAACAGTATTTAAGTATTGTAACAGTACTTAAATGTAACTATTTAAGTATTGTAACAGTACTTAAATGTAATTATTTAAGTATTGTAACAGTATTTAAGTAATGTAACAGTATTTAAGTAATGTAACAGTACTTAAATGTAACAGTATTTAAGTATTGTAACAGTATTTAAGTAATGTAACAGTAATTTACTCATATTTGGATTGATATGGTCAACTGGGTAAGGACAGGTACTATTGTTGGTGAAAAGGAATGTTTGTGAATCCTCCAAACTATTCCAAGCAACAGAACACCATTATTCTTGCTCTTCTGGTCCTGTTTTCTGGCATACTTTGGAGGAATCAAGGCACTCCAATGTAACAAAAGTTAATTAACCCCTTAAGGACAAATTCTATTGTTGGTGAAAAGGAAGGTTTGGGATTCCTCCACACACACACACACACACACAGGTATTATAATAACAGTAACATTCCTCCAAACTATGCCATGAAACAGACTCCCTCAATGGTACTAATACTGGATGTGTTTCATAGTATAGTTTTATCGGAGGAATCAGTTTCCCACCAATTCACCAAATCTGGACCAACTGAATCCTCCAAACTATTCCAAGCAACAGAACACCATTATCTTTGATTTTCTGGTTCTGTTTCCTGACATACTTTGGAGGAATCAAGGCACTCCAATGTAATTCTGGAGCAAATGATTCCTCCAAACTATTCCTGTTGTTTCCTGGCATACTTTGGAGGAATCAAGACACTCCAATATAAATCTGGAGCAACTGAATCCTCCAAACTATTTTTCCAATCAACAGAACACTATTATTTTGGTTTATATGGTGCTGTTTCCTGACATACTCTGGAGGAATCAGTTTCCTACCAATTCACCAACAAGTGAATCTCCTCTTAAGGAAGTGTTGTTATTGTTGTATATTGTGGAGTTATTGTTTGATATGTATAACACCTGACTGACTGGCTAACTGGCTGACTGACTGGCTGGCTGGCTGGTTGACTGACTGGATGGCTGGCTGGCAGACTGACTGGCTGGCTGGCTGGCTGGCGGACTGACTGGCTGGCTGGCGGACTGACTGACTGACTGACTGGTTGGCTGGCTGACTGTTTGACTGGTATTCTCAATGGTGTGGCGAGGGCAGAATCCTCCTTTCCCTTCTCTTGTCCCTTCCATTCCCTCTCCCTCCTTTCCATCCCTTCTCTTCTTGTCCCTTCCATTCCCTCTCCCTCCTTTCCTTCTCTCCTCTTCTTTTCCCTTCCATTCCCTCTCCCTCCTTTCCTTCTCTCCTCTTCTTTTCCCTTCCATTCCCTCTCCCTCCTTTCCTTCTCTCCTCTTCTTGTCCCTTCCATTCCCTCTCCCTCCTTTCCTTCTCTCCTCTTCTTGTCCCTTCCATTCCCTCTCCCTCCTTTCCTTCTCTCCTCTTCTTGTCCCTTCCATTCCCTCTCCCTCCTTTCCTTCTCTCCTCTTCTTTTCCCTTCCATTCCCTCTCCCTCCTTTCCTTCTCTCCCCTTGTCCCTTCCATTCCCTCCCTCCTTCCCTTCCCATCCCTTCCATTCCCTCCCTTTTTCCCTTCCCTTTCCTCACCTTCCCCTTCCCTTTCCTCACCTTCCCCTTCCTCACCTTCCCTTCCTCGCACTCCTTCTGCTCCATGTTTGTCAAAGTATTGATAATGTCTTGCAGTAATTCTAAAGTAATAATTCATATGTATTATGTACCAGGCATAAATTAATTAGGTTGTATTTTGTTATAGATTTGTGGAGTGCAGTTGTACAAGAGACTTAACAACCTTCATTATACACTGTGTTCATCTTTCCATCAACAACTATACAAGTATCACTTGTTACTGTGAGTGTTTTATGAAGTTACTGTGTGTGTGATGTTTCTCTTCACACACATAATATGTTGTTGTTGTTATAATACATGCATCTGTGTGTGTGTGTGTGTGTGTGTATTTGTCACACACACACACACAGTATTATAATAACACTAAGGGTCGATTCCACAGTGGTATTTGTTTGTTAGCTTCCCACCCAACCACACTTGTCAGTCTTAATTATATCCAACAAACTCAATCTTCATATCCACAAAATATGTCAGGGAGTTTCATTACCACCTTAGTTTGATGGTGGTCATCAAATTCATCCAATAATTCACTCAGGAGTCATTTACACAGTTCAGTTTCTTTGGTTAGGGTGTTTGCAAACCAAAACAAACACTGGAATCGGTACTAAGGAGATAATACACTTTTGGTACATTAGAGCATCTTGATTCCTCCAAAATATGTCAGGAAACAACATGCCAATGGTGTCCTGTTGTTGCTTGGAATAGTTTGGAGGAATCAATTGTTCCAGATTTACCACCAACAATGTACTATCCCCTTAAGTTATATTTGAACCCTTACAGGTATAAAATTATCACTGATGATGTTTTAATATTTGTCTGTGTGTGTGTGAGTGAGTGATATCTCTCTTTCTCACACACAGACAGTATTATAACATCAATAATTTTTACTCTTTTAGGTATGTAATTATCACTGATGTTATGATAATATTTGTCTGTCTGTGTGTGTGTGAGTGATATCTCTCTCTCTCTCACACACACACAGTATTATAATAACATCAATAATTTTTATATTATATATAGGTTTTTTTAATAAAGTATACTATTTAATAATATTTGTATTTATTTATTTCCTGTTATTTACACTATATATTAGAGATCTTGTTCTTGTGTGTTCTTCGCTTGTGTTGTTCTCTTCTTCTCTCTTGTGTTATTCTCTTCTCTCTTGTGTTATTCTCTTCTTCTCTCTTGTGTTATTCTCTTTTTCTCTCTTGTATTATTCTCTTCTCTCTTGTGTTGTTCTCTTCTTCTCCTCCTCTCTCTCTTGTATTATTCTCTTCTTCTCTCTTGTATTATTCTCTTCTTCTCTCTTGTATTATTCTCTTCTTCTCTCTTGTATTATTTTCTTCTTCTCTCTTGTGTTATTCTCTTCTTCTCTCTTGTATTATTCTCTTCTTCTTCTTCTCTCGTGTTATTCTCTTCTTCTCTCTCTTGTGTTCTTCTCTTGTGTCGTTCTTCTTCTCCTCTCTCTCCCTCTCCTCTCACCACACACTTGTAAAATAAACAAATTAATTAGAGTTAAGGTGATATATAAATAGATAATAAATAAATCTGGAGCAAATGATTCCTCCAAACTACAGAACACCATTATTATTGTTTCCTGGCATACTTTGGAGGAATCAAGAAACTCCAGTACAGTATATGAGAAGTGTATGTTTCTAAATCCAAGCTATATACATACATACAAACTATATGTTATATAAATCACACAGGGCAATTAGGTTGATCTTAAAAGGGACCCTGTCTTGTAGTAAAAAAAAATTGGAGGAAAATGAGTCCTTCAAATATTGCCACGAAACACACACACCTATATGGAAGGAGGAATCAGAAGCCTCCAAACACACACACACACACACACACACACACACCTATATGGAAGGAGGTTGTTTGGTGGCATAGTTTGGAGGAATCAGAAGCCTCCAAACACACACACACACAACTTATGGAAGGAGGTTGTTTGGTGGCATAGTCAGGAGGAATCAGAAGCCTCCAATTTTCATACACAATCACAGGGTCCTTAAGGGGAGATTCTATTGTTGGTAAATTGGAAGGCTACTGATTCCTCCTAACTATTCCAAGCAACAGAACACCATTATTTTTGTTCATCTGGTCCTGTTTCCTGGCATACTTTGGAGGAATCACAGACCTTCCAATTTACCAACAAATTAATTTTCCCTTAAACTAAGATAGCCATATAGAAAGTGATTTGTACAGTCAGAGGCAAATGTGAACCTGTAATTTATCACCAACAAGTATGTATGTATGTATGGTTGTTGATAGTAATAGACTGTATGTGAAGTTTATATTAAGGTGACAAAACTTTGTTGGTAGTAAATGTAACCTAATGTAACTTGTAATTTATCACCAACAAGTATGTATGGTTGTTGTTGATAGTACAGAACTTTGTTGGTAGTAAATCTGGACCAACTGACTCCTCCAAACTATTTCAAGCAACAAAAAATACAACAATGTAATTCCATAAACACTTACAGTTGTAGTTCCTCAAGGTGTCTGGCTGAGCAGACCCGAGCTCCTATAGTGATGCTTGTAGTGTTGTTGTTGTTGTTGTTGGAAGGAAGAACATGGTGGACAACAAACAATGAAGGTTCCTCAGTCTCTTGTACAACTCCACAACTCTGTAACAAAATACAACCTATTTAATTTATGGATGCGGAAAGATAAGTGAAGAAATGCATTAAGGTTAATTCTATGTCTCTTGTTTCTATTACAACTCAACTCTACAACTCTCTAATAACAAAATACAACCTATTTTGATGGTAAATTGGAGGGCTAAGCAAATTTTTTAAACTATGACACCAAACAACAACAGATCCACTATTAGTAACATTGAAGGCATGTGTTTCCTGACATAATAATAATAATAATAATAATCACTGTATAGTTTACTCACCAAATTTATTAAATAATTCACCCATAAGGCATTAACAAGGCTAAGATTCTTTCGTTTCAGTGCTAACAAACCAAAACAAACGACTGTGGAATCGACCCTAAGACACCAAACAACAACAGATCCACTATTAGTAACATTGAAGGCATCTGTTTTCTGGCATACTTTGGAGGAATCAGAGTCCTTCCAATTCACCAACAAGAGAATCTCACATTAATTTGGGTGGTGATAAAAAATGAGAAATGATTTGCGAGAAGAAATATAGAGAATAAAATTAGGTCTTATGAATGAAATACCATAACAGAAAAACCTAGGCAAGAATGTTGGTGGTGTGGTACAGTCAGCAGCATAAATTTGCTTCATATGAGTTCTAGTGATGTTGTAACACAATATATTATACAGATATGATAGATACATTTCTCATATGGTAAATTACATATGTTGTTTAGAATACAAACTGGTTCAGAGTGTAACTATCTGGTCATATTACCATTATTAAGTACAGCCACAATCAAATATCCACCCACACTTTCCTTCCATCGTGGTAAATATCTTGGTAATAAACAACAACACGTGTATGATTTTGCAGCACCTAATAATAATAATAATAATCTTGGTAATAAACAACAACACGTGTATGATTTTGCAGCACCTCGTAAAAATTAAAATACCAACACCATTGTCAACACACACACACACACACACACACACACACACACACACATACAGCTGTACCAGTAAGATAACTTTGTTGTGTGTCTATGGAATCATTGTACTCGTACCAACACCATTGTCAACTCACACACACACACACACACACAGGAATAATACACACACACACACAGAGGAATAATATACACACACACACACACACAAGAATAATATACACACACACAGAGGAATAATACACACACACACACACACACACATCAATGTACTTTCTTGTCTAAGACTGTAAAACCTACAATGCATAAAACTTCAAGGGGGAAGGATGGAGAAACAACTATAGACTATGTGTTGATTCCACAGTGGTATTGGTTTGTTAGCTTCCCAACCAACCACACTTGTAAGGCTTCATTATTTTTCAAAAGCTGAGTATCCACATTCACAAAATATATTAAAACAGTTAGATAATATTTATCACTGTATAGTTTACTCACCAAATTCATTAAATAATTCACCCAGAAGTCATTAACACAGCTAATATTATTTCGTTCGAGTGCTTACAAACCAATACCAACCACTGTGTAATGGACCCTAAGTAAGGCTTGTATGCAAAATAAATTAAATACAAAAAAGGCAGGGAGGAAGGAAGGTTTAGCATTGACGTAAAACCATTTCAGGAGAGATTCTATTGTTGGTTAATTGGAAAGCTACTGATTCCTCCTAACTCTACCAGAAAACACACACTCTTAATGGTACTAATAGGGGATCTGTTTCATGGCATAGTTTGGAGGAATCAGTAGCACTTAATAATAATAATAATAATAATAATAATAATAATCACAGACCTTCCAATTCACCAACAAAATAATATCACCTTAAGTTTGAAGTACAGTGTTGGTAAATCTGGAGTAAATTATTCCTCCAAACTATTTTTATAAGCAACAGAACACCATTATTATTATTTTTGTTCATGTGGTCCTGTTTCCTGACATACTTTGGAGGAATCAAGACACTCCAATGTAACAAAAGTATAGTGGTAGTAAGAGAATTGTCTGTCTGTGTGTCAAGTCTATATTAAGGGGGTGTGGGAGTAGGGGACAGGCTTGGGGGGGGGGGTTTAAGGGGGTGCAGGAGTAGGGATACAGGCTTGGGGGGGGGGATGGGAATAGGGGGACAGGCTTGGGGTGGGTAGAAAGTCTGTCCCATATTCCCGAAACCCCCGGCGCCTAAGCCTGTCCCCCTACTCCCACCCACCCCTAAACCCACCCCCATACTTTTGAGGAATCAAGACACTCCAATGTAATGGTAAGTGAACTGTGTAAGGCTTCATTATTTTAGGGTTGATTCCACAGTGGTATTGGTTTGTTAGCTTCCCAACCAACAACACTTGTAAGGCTTCATTATTCCAGATGCTGAGTATCCACATTCACAAAATCTATCAAACAGTTAGATGATGATAAAAATAATAATTATAATAATAATAATAATTATAATAATAATAATAATTATAATAATTATAATAATTATAATAATAATAATTATAATAATAATAATAATAATAATTATAATAATAATGATCACTGTATAGTTTACTCACCAAATTCATTAAATAATTCACCCAGAAGTCATTTACACAGCTTAACATTCTTTTGTTTGCGTGCACACTGTTACAACGCCAGTGTTTGGCTTGTTTATGTCTAGGGGAAGAGAAGGGGTTGTGAACAGCTAGAGTATAACTCTGGTGGATATGTTACTGTAATCAGTGGAGTTACCACTAATGAAATAGAATGGGAACTTCCACCCCACTCCCTCAATGGATATTTGCCCAGAAAGAGTAATGTAAACGAATGATTAATGATTTTTACATGTATAATATTACCAAATAAGTACAATATTTAAAATTCAACAAAACAGCAATATGAATTACGTTAACGTTAACACACAAAATGACAATAATTAGAACACCAAATAATAGAACATAATTATATCAAGAGTTTAAACAAAATAGAATATATCAGCAAGAGCAGAGATAAAATCAGAGATAGTATGTAATGATGGAGTGTGAGAATATCTCGTCACTGAGTTCAGTCAGCCGGGGCAGCTGCTTAAATATACCCCCAACGACTGCTGATTGGACGATCCTTAAGACCACACGTCTCTGATAGGTTCAGCAATGTAATCGACTCTGCCATAGGTTGCGAGCACGTAATCTCGTCTGTGATTGGTTGATAAGGCCCTCGCTATCTGCGCCACTTGGTAGGTTAGGGCAAGAAGGGCGGGATGGTTCCGGTCAGTTTGAACTGGTTTGCGGGGGAACGTCCCCACAGCCGACGCCGGTTGTCGAGTGTTGACTGTAGGTACGTGACACCTCCCCCCAAAAGAATAAGGCTTCAGGTAGAAGACTTATGGGGCTGCAGATGGGTGAACACGAGACAAGGTGTCAGCCAGGATGTTGTCGGTACCCTTGATGTGCCGGATTTCGATTGGATATTGTTGAAGGAAGAGGGACCATCGTAGAAGGCGTTGGTTGGTGTTTCGTACCCTATAGAGGAACACCAAGGGGTTGTGGTCAGTGTAGACGAGCAAGGGTTCCACTCCATACACGTAGCAGTGAAACTTCTGGAGTGCATTGATGATCCCCAACAATTCCTTCTCGACAGTACTGTAGGAGCGTTGATGTGGCTTCAGTTGAGATGAGTGGTAGCAGACAGGGTGAAGAATTCCATCTGGTTGAGGTTGCAGTAGTACTGCTCCGGTTCCAGTCTCACATGCATCCACATGCGATATGAAGGGCAAGGAGAAATTAGGAGATTTCAACACACGTTCATGGGTTAAAAAGTCTCTAAGGGAATTAAAGGCTCTCAAACAGTTATTATCCCATTTAAATTTAACTTTACCACTGGTTAGTCTAGTTAAGGGGGTAGAAATGGAATCAAAGTTGGGACAAAACCGGCGGTAGAAACCAACCATACCTAAAAATCTTTGAACTTCTTTCCTAGTAGCTGGGATGGGAAAGGATAGGATGGCTTCTACATTGGCTGCCTTAGGTTTAACTTCTCCATTACCCACAATGTGTCCTAAATAGGTCACAGAGGCTGAATAAAAGGTTGATTTGGTCAAGTTAACTGTTAAGTTCCAGTCAGTTAAAGACTTTAAAACCCTATCTAATCTTTCATGATATTGGTCTAGGTCGTCTGCCACTATCAGGATATCGTCTAAGTAGTTTGAGACAGTTTCCTTAGAGGTGAAATTTCTGTTTAACCATTTGTCCTTCACAACTCTTAAGGGACCTCGTACTTGTCGACCATACAATAGTTGAAAAGGAGAAAACCCAAGACTCTCCTGTTTCACTTCTCGAAGAGCAAACAACAAGTAATGCAGAGAATCATCCCAATCTCGCTCATGTTCAAGACAACATTTTCTTATCATGGTCTTCATGGTTTGATGCCAACGCTCTAACACACCTTGTGATTCTGGATGATATGCACTGGACAACTGTTGCTGGATACCAAGTTCGTTAAGTACCTCTGTGAATAAATTACTAGTAAAATTGGAACCTCATTCCGACTGAATAACTGTAGGAATGCCAACCCGAGTGAACATATGATTAAGATGGGTGACTATGGTCTTTGCACAGATGTTCTTTAAAGGGAAAGCCTCAGGATAACGAGTGGTAGGACACATCACTGTTAAAATATACTGATTTCCCTTCTCGGTACGTGGTAAGGGTCCCACACAATCTATGATGATACGTTCGAATGGTTCAGATGTTACAGGTATAGGCTGGAGAGGGACTGGTGGGATGGGTTGGTTTGCCTTTCCTACCATTTGACATATGTGACAAGACTGTACAAACATTTTTATATAATTTTTCATGTTTGGCCAGTAGAAATTATCTAAAAGCTTATGATAGGTTTTATACACACCAAAGTGTCCGTTGATACCATCATGACTTAATTCTAACAAGGACTGCCTTAAGGTGCAAGGAACAACTACCTGCGTGATATTTGCCCAGATATCAGCTGAAGACAAGCGAGGTGATCTATAAAGACGCATTAATACATCGTCCTCATAATAAAATCCATGAGTTTTCACAACGTCCTTCAATGTATTCACAGCTTGACTACGACAAAATTTGAGAGTCTCATCCTGAGCTTGTGCTGTGATTAGATTTACTTTTGACAGGGATTGTGAACCAAAATCAACTAGAGAATTATTACTTGCCTTATCACAGTAGTCTTCAGCTCGTGCCTGAGAACGAGTTACCACTCATACCGGAAATAAATCAGGTTGTTCCTTGTCGAGGGCAGTAGTCGGAGAGATGTTCATTGGAGTGCTTTGGACCAAGACATTGGGTACCACTAATCCATCTGCTAAGTCATTACCTAGAATAAAGTTTACATCACTTAATGGTAAGATATCAACCAATCCCACCCTCACATCTCCCACTACCAAGTCACTCTCAAGATGTACCTTAGCCAGTTCAACCGTAGATAGGATAGAGGAGAATGGCCGTAGTAAAACCTTATCACCTGTGACATTCCTTTTTACATCTGGCAAGCATTTTCGGACCATCAAACTTTGAGAAGCACCTGTATCTCTGAGGATCTTAATTGGTACTTTAGGGGAGTCACTAGTTAGAGCAATGGTACCACAAGTTTTAAATGCTGCAAAGGGGTCATCTCCAGAATCTACGTTGACTCTAGGAGCAACAGGTTTCCTTGGAGGTTCGAACTTAAATTTAGAGTTAGAGAATGTAGTGTTTGGTACTACACTAGGGTTGGTGAAAGGTACGTTAAACTTTGAGTAACGACAATTGGGATCCCTGCAATTTTTCAAAGTGTGTCCTTTCTGCTTACAATAAGTACAATACAAGGGAATTGGTGTATTCACAGTAGACCCTACGGGGCGAAACGTAGAAGAGGTCACCGTGTTGTTTGAAGAGGGGTTGAACACTTTTCGTTGTCCACGGGGACTCCCTACAGCTTTGTTCAGGAGGGAATATTTATCTGCCAATTTGGCTGCCTTGATAGGATCAGTTTCCTCCTTGTCTGCAATGTGCATCTTTACGTGATGAGGCACACGCCTAGTGAATTCTTCCAAAACAACAAGATTTCGGAGTTCCTCGAAGGTGGCTATCTCAGCTTTTCTCACCCACTGATCGAACCGTATGAATTTTTCTGTCATAAATTCAAAATAAGTAGTCACTGGAGTTTTCATATAATTACGGAATGCTTGTCTATATCCTTCCACCGTGATAGAATATGCATCCAGAACGCCTTGCTTAATGGACTCGTAGTCTGAGTCTTTTGGGAGTGCCAGATAAGACTGTGCAGCCCTTCCAGTCAACTTAGGTTGCAGTAGCCACTTCCAGTGTTCTTCTGGCCAGTTTAAATGTACAGCTGTATTTTCAAACAATTCAAAGTATCCATCTGGATCACACTCTATAAAGGCAGGAACGAGTTTAAGGTTTCTGGCGAGATCAAACTCATGAAGAGTCCTATCTCCAGCTGTAACACTTTGAAGCTGAGAATGAACTACTTGGAGTACATGTTGTCTTTCTTTTTCTCTCTCTTCTCGTTCTTTTTCTTTTTCTTCTCGTTCTTTTTCTTTTTCTGCTCGCTCTTTTTCTTTTTCTGCACTTCTCTTTTCTTCCAGTTCAAGCTGATATTGTCGTTCTCTTTCTCGGTCTGCATTTCTCTTCTCTTCCAGTTCAAGCTGAAGTTGTAGTATCTCGGAAGTAGTCATCTAGTCTGTCTCTGTTTGTCGAGCACCAGCTCCTTCCTCGGTCGAATCTTCCCAGTCCAGATCAGTTTCTTTTAATATGCCAGAGTTAAACAAATGATTTAGGACGAGTTTTGCACGTTAATCACGGGTAGTGGAACTCTTATATGGTATTTCCCATCTACACAGAAGATAAGTAATTTCGTCCTTGTTGGCATATTTAAAATAATCAAGTCCACTGACAGGGTCTTGTTCAAACATCTTAACATTGAATGATATGTTGAAGTCTGCAACAAATCAAATATCACTAAGACACGGTGAATGATTCACGATAATGAAATGTTAGAGTAAAGATGATCACATGTGATAGAGTAGGGTAGGTAGGTAGGTAGATCTACGGTCACGGACTGTGACAGAAAGGATAGGTAATCAGGACTATGATTACGGTCACGATTTGTGACAGAGAGGATAGGTATTCAAGACTATGATTACGGTCACGATTTGTGACAGAGAGGATAGGTAATCAAGACTATGATTACGGTCACGATTTGTGACAGTCACGATTTGTGACAGAGGACCTATTGGTATAACAACTAAGCGGATCTCTCCATAAGCGCCCCACGATTTGCTTATGGTAACCAGGACAATGATTATAAGAGGTCGACCCCTTATGTCTCCCGATATAATGAGTGAAAAGACGTTCTAAACTACGGTCTTAAACACTATAACACAATTGGATAACTATAATTAATCTTAAACATGAATACCGCATAAACGTATCTAAATCAACCTGAAAATGAAGTGTAGGCTTAATCAATAAACAAATTAAGTTACAGATAAAAAATAGAAATGCAATTATTAAGAGTGAAATAATATCTCTGGACAGGCGCCCAATTCTGTTACAACCCCAGTGTTTGGCTTGTTTATGTCTAGAGGAAGAGAAGGGGTTGTGAACAGCTAGAGTATAACTCTGGTGGATATGTTACTGTAATCAGTGGAGTTACCAGTAATGAAATAGAACGGGAACTTCCACCCCACTCCCTCAATGGATATTTGCCCAGAAAGAGTAATGTAAACGAATGATTAATGATTTTTACATGTATAATATTACCAAATAAGTACAATATTTAAAATTCAACAAAACAGCAATATGAAATGACGTTAACGTTAACACACAAAATGACAATAATTAGAAAACCAAATAATAGAACACAATTATATCAAGAGTTAAACAAAATAGAATATATCAGCAAGAGCAGAGATAAAAGCAGAGATAGTATGTGATGATGGAGTGTGAGAATATCTCGTCACTGTTCAGTCAGCCGGGGACAGCTGCTTATTGGCCAATCCTTAAGACCACACGTCTCTGATAGGTTTAGCGATGTAATCGACTCTGCCATAGGTTGCGAGCACGTAAGTTCGTCTGGGATAGGTTGATAAGGCCCTCGCTATCTGCGCCACTTGGTAAGTTAGGGCAAGAAGGGCGGGTTGGTTCTGGTCAGTTTGAACTGTCACCCTCCTGGTACTTAGAGAGGTGCCTACGACGAAGGTCACCAAGGCTGGGACACTCAACAATAAGATGCCGCACTGTCAAAGGGACCAGACAATCATAACAGTAGGGAGGGTGAGCCCTTTCCATTAAGAAGCCATGAGTCAATAATGTGTGGCCAATGTGGAGACGTACAAGAGCTGTCTCCCACCGGCGGGACAGGCCACTGTAGCTCCACAAACCAAGGCGCTGGCGGATGTCACGGAGCTTGTTAGCCCCGACGGCATCCCATCTTTCCTTCCAGCAGGAACTAACGGTAGCATCTATGTAGGATCGAAGGTCCACTGCAGGAACAGGATGACGCCTGGCAGGAGGCCGGGAATTGGAGACCGCAGCCTTAGCCAGGGCGTCAGCCCGCTCATTCCCATCAACACCCACATGGGCCGGGACCCAACAAAAAGTGACTTTGCGGCCACGACGACGCAGGAGGACAAGCCACTCAAGAATGGCCAACACCAGGGGATGGGAAGAGTTAAAATTATACAAGGCCTGCAAAGCACTACAGGAATCGCTAAAAATAGTAAATGAAAGCTGAGGGAGAGTAAAAATTACTTGGAGGGCATATAAAATGGCCTAGAGCTCAGCAGTAAAAATGACATGACAGAAGGGAGCCTGCCGCCACGGCTAAAGTCAGGAAACACAACTCCAAAGCCAACTCCAGCATCAGACTTTGACCCATCAGTGTACACATGGAGGGAATCCATGTGAGTGAAGGCATGTTCTAAAAAGAGGGAACGAGCCACTGGAGGAGGAGATTCCTTCTTGTCTGTAAAGCAGGTGCAGGGGAAAACTTCTGGAAAAAGCCATGGAGCCACCCTGGGGACCCTCACAGGACAAATCTGGAAGTCATCAATGCCCATCTCCTCCATAGCCTTCCTGACCCGGAAGCCAAAGGGCCATGGTGTACGAGAATGTAAAAGGTAGAACTGAGACATGATATCAGATGACACCGCCAAGCATGGAAGGGAGTCAGGAAGACGATGTAATCGATGCCAACAACGAACCATCAAGGACTGGCGACGGAGATCAAGAGATGGCTCATTAGCGTCCACCAGGAGACTGGGGATTGGGGACGACCTGAAGGCTCCGGTCGCCAGACGTACTCCAGCATGATGAACAGGGTCTAAAACTCTGAGACGGGCATCGGTGGCAGAAGAGTACACCTCACACCCATAGTCGAGTTTTGACCTAATAAGAACATGGTATAGGCAGAGGAGGGTGGCCCTATCAGCCCCCCAGGATGTATGGCCCAGGACCCTCAACATGTTAAGAGCCTTGAGGCAAGAGACATTAAGTGTACGTAAGTGGGGAACCCAAGTCAAACGTTTGTCAAAAAGGAGACCCAAAAAGCGACACAACGTATCCGATGATCATACATGAATAAGTCCGGAACGGGGTGGATGCCTCGGATGCGGCAGAAGAGCATAGCAACTGTCTTGGAAGGAGAAAATCGAAATCCATGAGAACCAGTCCAACGTGACACCCTGTCAAGGGCAAGCTGCATGCACCACTCCGCCACTGACATACGGGAAGCAGCACACCAGACTGCTAGGTTGTCAACGTACATCGAGTTAGCTATACCGTCTGGAAGGGATGAGGCAATGGCATTAATTGCTACTGCAAGCAATGTGACACTGAGGACGCTTCCCTGGGTGACACCCTCCTCCTCTGCAACAGATGCTGAGTGGGTTGTACCAACTCGCATAGAAAAACTGCGACCACTGAGAAACTCCTTAAGAAAGCGGACTCTCCTAAACACTTGGGTGAGTGGAGTTTTAGTATTAATTAAGGACACATAGGCCTTCCAAGATGCACGTCAGGCCTCTTTTAAGACTCGTCTAGCTCGGGCCCTTGCCCGTCGGAAGTCCTCTAAAAGAGTTGGGTCCCCACGATTGCGAAGAAGGCGAGAGAAAGCAGCGCGCTTCTCCAGCACAGCAGTGGTGCAGACTTGTGACCACCAAGGGACAGGACGTTTGGGAAAGTAGCCAGAAGTTCTAGGGATAGAGTTAAGAGCAGCAGAGTGGAGCATATCAGTGAAATATGTTACAGCCTCGTCAGAGCTACCGAAATCGGCTACAGAAGAGACCGAAGAAGTTAGCTCTCTAAAAAACTGCCAGTCAGCCTTCTCTAATTTCCTCCTAGGAAGACGAGACTGTGGTTCATACCTGTTACCTTCTAAAAGTATAGGGAAATGGTCACTGCCATATAAATCAGGCAACACTCTCCAAGTAAAATCCAACAGAGCACTAGGTGAGCAGAGGGAAATGTCGATAGTGGTAAAAGTCCAATAAAACACCAATAAACACCAATAAAAAAGCCAATAAAACACCCCTGGGGTTGACCAAACTGTCACCCCACAGAGGATGATGACCATTAAAATCACCCAATAAAATAAAGGGTGAGGGAAGGTCCCATACAAGATGGTTGAGATCACCCCTCTCAACTGTAACACTGGGAGGAAGGTATAGACTGCACATAGTGTATGGGCGGTCCATAAATACCTTAACTGCAACAGCCTGGAGCGGAGTGTCAAGCTCCAGGCTCGTGCATGGAATATCTCGGCGAACTAGGATGGCAGAGCCACCATGGTGACCCTGCCCTTCAAATGAATTGGAATAAAATGCAGAGTATGATGGAGGACTGGCTGGAATCTAGTCCCTAAGCATCGTCTCTTGGAGAGAAACACATGCAGGAGAGAAGCTAGAGAGAAGAACTCGCAGTTCCTCCCAAGAAGCATGCAAGCCACGGCAATTCCACTGAAGGACCTTGAACAGTGTTACTTTAGTACTGATTTTTGGGAAGCCTCACGGAGGTACTTCCCACTACCACCTCGACCTGAGGGTTTACTCAAACAATAAAATTTGTCTAATCCTGGGCCACTAGAAGAAGAGAGAACCCTTACATTGGCGAGAACGCAAGGGGTGAGCATCTCTGCAGTAAAAGCAGTAACTCTCTGACCGACACTCAGAAGTAAGATGTGAGTCAAGAGCAGAACAATTACCACACCGGGAACGGTTGTTGCAGTTCCTCCTCCCATGACCAAACTCATAACAGCAGAAACACTGTAGGGGACGCTCAACAAAAGGCTTCACCTCAAATGAGGTGGGGTTAATGTTAATGCGATCTGGGATATGCGAGCCATAGAAGGTGAGGATGATCATATTTTTACTGCCTTTCATCTTTGTTATTCGTTGGACACTGTCTGGGCACATAGCGAGAATGTCCTCTTCAGAGAATTCATACAGGTCCTCATTATATATACGCCCCTTGCTACAATTAAATGTTCGATGTGGTTTAAATGATTCAAACATGCTATCAGAAGGACAGGGGAGATTGAGGAGCATCATGGCCTGTGTAAGATCTTTGGCTCTGATTAAAACGCCCTTACCATATTTTTTTATGTGGCCCATTGGTAATAATCCTATTTCTTTCTCCAGATACCGGGAAACATGGATAAGGTTACCACGTCCCTCCCTGTAGTAAGCCACAAACCAAAAGGGTGTAGGAACCCGACGTTTCTTTGGGACACGCTCTACAGAGTCATCAAATATGTTAGGGCAGTAGTCATTGTCACTGTCAACTACATTGGTGGACCGCATCATCTGAACTTTACAACGAGTATCCCCAACCGTCAGAGAATCTTTTGCCTCAAATGCTGCTTTGGCAGCAGTATTTGTATTGAAAGTAATATAGCACCGATTAGACCTACAATCACTGTCATATGTGATTCGGATTCGAAGAACTACTCCAAAACACTTAAAAATGGAGTGGATAGCGCCATAGGAAAAGGATGCAAGTACATTCGTTAACATTAACGTGTCCAAATCGCTAACAGGGTTCTTCGACACAACACCCGACCTGCTAGGTCTAGTCTTATTTGCAGCTTTCTGCTTACTACCACGACCAGAGAGTGACGTCTCAAGGGCCTGGTCGACCACCGCTCGAGGAAGAGATTGGGGCTTTTCTATATCCATATATCATTGGTTTAGTGTTGTTGGCCCCAGGAGCCAAGAGCTACTACCTACCGGGCAGATGAGGGGACCGAACGCTGGTCGCCGTGGGCGGGGTACCTCTTCCCCCACGGGGCCACTCGTTTCAAAAGCAGCCCCAATGGCTCGAAAGGTTGCCCACGACGGTGCTGAGACCCCCTTCCCCAACATCTCCCGGCCCAGACACCCAACTATCCAACATAGGACGGTTCCTAGAGGGCAGTCTCTCTGGCGGGCAGCACTGTTGGCCCGTACTGGCAGCCTAATGCATGGGAACCATTTAGTCTGGTCTCTCACTGGCGACCTTACTAGCATGGGAAGCCCTCTCTCCCCGAAATCGGGGCAGAGCAGGGGCCGAAGCCCCCTCTAGTCTAGTTCGCCAGGTCTCAGAGACACACAAGCCCTCCCACCACATCAAGTCGGTTCCCGTTGGGGGGGTAAGATGGTAGGAAAGTGTCGATGGTTTGATTGTGGCTGTACACAAGGTAAACAAAACTAAGAATCATTTGGGTTGTGATGGTGTTGTGGTGTTGTAAATGATTAGCACAGCACATAATGTCCCAGAAATAAACAAGTTACCGGTATGTTTCAGTATCCAGCGTCAGAGGTGTCGGAATGTTTCACTCCTGAATTCCACCCATAGGTTTTTTGTTTTGTTTTTACCCTGTAAATTTTCCCCCTTCGACCCCCTTCAGTGTCTTCTCTATAAGAGTAAGCTATTTCCTTTTACCCGTAGTTCTATGATGTACAGTCGGCAAAAAAAGTTTCGTCACCACCCCTACGTTAATTTTAACATATATAAGCGGTGTAGGGTTGGTACTCCGCTGACTGGGCAGCTGGTGCCTCATGTCATCCGGGACATGTTGGACGCATATTGTCTTTGCCCTGGCAGTGACAACTGATTTTAAATTAAGTTTTGAGTGTCCAAGAACTCTTACTACATAACTATTCATTATTAAACATAAGGAAATGCGTTTGAGTATTTTAGAACAAACATAACTATGAAATACCCAGAAAAAAAAAAGCACTGGGAAAAGAACATCATTCCTCCTTGCCTGCCCATGACACACTGAGGGGCAGTGGCCTGGGGCCTGGAGCATGGAGGCCGGAGAGACTGTGAGGGTGGCAGAGGTACGACATTCGCCAGTCAGGCGTACCAACATTACATCACACGGTTAAAGGGATGGTAACGAAACTTTTTTTTGCCGACTGTACAAAAATTGGTTCCCTAAGCCAGTCACAATATAACTGAATCATCTGTGGTCCCAACGACTAAACAGCAGAAAATAGATGGTGAACTGTATATTGTCATTGAAACCACAGAGTGATACATAATTTCTGAGCAGGAGGTCGACGAATTCCACTTACTTTTTCATCCATACCTGAATTTCTTATCATAATAAACTATATTAGTGCCTACATTAATGGTTAATATATACGGCAAATTATATACATTTTTAGATCTATAGCTTATTATATGAATTAAAAGTATGGCCTTCGTCTGGCCATGACTTGGTGTAATAATCCCTGGTCAGAAATTATTTATCACGAGTGAACATTGAGGTTCAATAATTGTGTCCTAATCCGAGACAAAACATGAATCTTTACCAACTACTGTGACTCGGGAGGAATGGGATGGGAGGTTGGCACTATGAGAAGACAGTAATATTATTGTGTCTCGGATCAGGACACAATTATTGACCCCCAGTGTTTTGTGTCTGGTGTAGATGTGGCAGCGTAACAATATTCTAATTCTCCCTACTGAATCATCCTGTACTGTATCAGATGTGATCTGAACATGTCCAGCGTTGCCACATGTACCACACAGCCACTACAGGGGGTAAAGAAGGACCTTAAGGCAACTGTACCTTAAATTCTTCCAGCATCCAAAGACATGCTTACCACTACCATCATTTTGTAGCATAATGACTTGTGTCCCTGGTGTTGTGTCCTCAGAGACTGTGTTGTGCTCGGACCTTATGTTTACTATCATTATAATTAGTAAACTTTGTATATTCCTATTATAGCTGCTCTTATTACGAGATGTTTTACAATTTCCTCTCCTCATATCAACATCATATCCTCCTTATCAACAGCTGTGAAGTAGTGGTAGATTTTATGAAGTGACAAGCCATACTGACAATTAAGATATATAAGGCTTTCCTGGAAGTGGTGCGCTCTCCTCAGTCAAAGTGGAGTATAGTGACTAACCTTGTGCTATGGGAGCTGTAATGATCCACAGTGTAGAGGTCCAGGCTGAGTTCTTAGCATAGTCAACCACCACACCCTCCTCAGTGCGATGACTTTCTCCTTTCTGGCTGCTCAAGAGAATTTGTACAATATTTCAAGTTTCACCTTTCCTTTCCAAGAATGTCAGGTACCAACAAAGGTTTGTAAATAAATACAATCTCTAACATATTACGAACATTATGAACAGATGTAAGGGCATAGGCATATTGACAGTTGAATTAACAGCTCTGACCAAGGATAATACAATATTTGTCATTATATAGTGAGCGTTCACATACTTTAGTCTTCACAATGTGACCATAGACAGATTGGGTGAGTCGCTACACCTTCAGTGAACCACTCTTCATAATGATCAGAAAATCTTGAAATTTATTTTTATTAACAATACTGAAATTCATCCTTAGAATAATAAGCATATGACAATGAAAAAGTTGGTAAATGAACCGATGCTATCTTTTGCTGCCTGATGTTGGCGTGGAATATTGTAGCAACATAGTGATTGATGGAGTGTTCGATATTAAACGCCGCAACAGCGACGCCATATAGCGCCAGGAGAAGGGAATAGAGAGATGAGACAGCAAGCAGGAAGGAGATAGAAAGAAAAGAGGGACAGTTGAAGAACTGAAAAGGAGTGGCTGGAGCCGAAGGAGCGCCAAAAACCCTTAGAGTATTGCCCACATCACTACAGGCAACAGGGTGATGTTCTCAAACTCCTCAGTCAATGTATCATAACAGAAAAGGATACCCCTAGGCAAGAGCTGCAGAATATCGTGGCAGTCCAGATCTGGTAGCAGTGTGGCTGACGTTGAGGGGAGAGTTATGGGGTCAGTTCAGGTTTCGTTTCATGTATTACACAATTAATCCATGGAGGTAAATATAGTTAAATAAATATTTTTTTAATGTTAAATGGGTAATACAGTTACTTATATCAGAACTATTAACTAAAATGTTTTGAGACATTGCAGTCTATAGAATATAAATATATAACTATATTTACCGCTTGTATTCGATTTAGACACCGTTATGTCCGAAATGAAACATGATGTGAATAGTGTGTGGCGTAGACAAAGGTGTTCACCAACTACACACACTCCTACACACCCTATATCACTCCACCACTCTCTCTCACCAACGTAAGCCACACTGTTACCAGATCTGGACTGCCAGGAAAAAACTGCAGCTCTAGTTTAGGGGGATAGTTTCTTTTATGAGTGACTGTACCTCCGTGCATTAACAATCTAAACGTAATGATGCAGAACATGACAAAATAACTCTATGATGCTTTGCATAACGCTGGCCTATACTGAACATCCATAAAGAACGTAACAGGCCAACTAATTGATTCTCATAATATTTCGGCACGTTTAACAAATCTTCGGACATACCTGAGAAGAAAGTTGTGTCTTTAATTGTACATAACTTAAGTTACCTGTAAATAATAAAGAGAAGAAGAAGACTTAACCCTTTGTCCGCTCATCTATGTAAATTAACTGAGAGGGCGTCACAAATACTTGGCTGAACATCAGGAGAGACACACTAACAGACACAAATACTAAACACACCACTTAGGAACCAAAAAGATACACTGGGTGACTACATATCACTGAGTAAGGTACAGCTGAAACAGGCACACTTTAAACGGGTGCCTTATCAAGCTCGAACAGCACGTGTCACTACCTCTGTACACAACTTCTTATCCTACCCTATGCTGAACGAGGGACTCCATTTCAGGTGAATGTTTCATTTGTTGACAACTGTGCATAATACAGCACAACACTACCTTGGAGCAGGATTATGGTATGTCAACCTGAACGTAGCCACACTTTTCATATTCTACTTTACCATTGCATCTACAACTACAACTACAATAAAGTAACTTTTATATTACAGTTAGTAACAACAACTAAGTTACAACCACTCACATGAGCAGTCTCAGATAAAGTGTTTGTAACAGTCACAGAGAAAGTCACCAATATCAAACACACGTAACTCAGAAACTATGAATTTACGAAGAAAAATACATTATCAAACTAAAAAAGTATTGATAAGAAATATATAACTTTGAGAATATCTGAGAGTTATCTAGATGGTGCGACTGGTAAGTTTTCCCTTCCATATTTCCATACTAATTGTACACTTGCAATCCAAAATATGTATCCAGGCTTGTTTCGAATAGCCTGATCGAGTATTAAGCGAGCTCAAACAATTATAAAACAGGATAAGCGTTGTAATTGGTTCACTAGTATGTCAAATGATTCGAAACTTCAATAAGACCTGCATACAAATTTTGGATTGCGAGTGTGCAGTCAATGTTGGGTTCCATAGGGATAATTTCCTCTCATTGGTTAGGTCACATGTCACAAGGTATTAACATCACTTACGCATATATTGTGAAAAAGGATTGATTGTATTTTTCTCTTCAGAACATAATCAAGAGCTACACTTGCAAAACCTTTTCTTTGTGGAAAACATTGTTCAATTAATATATATCGTAAAGTCCTTACTTATATTGGAAGCGAAAACTTTTATTACCATTAACAAAAAAAGAAAAAAAATAATTAAATAAAAAAATTATGAAAATAATAACAATGATGATCATAATGATATTGATGATTCTAAATAATAATAATAATAATGATAATAATATTATGATTATTATCAATAATAATAATAATAATAATAATAATAATAATAATAATAATAATAATAATAATAATAACATAAATAATAATAATAATAATAATAATAATAATAATAATAATATCAATAAATTTTTTATCAATAACAATAATATCAATAACAATAATATCAATAACAATTATATCAATAATAATAATAATAATAATAATAATAATAATAATAATAATAATACCAATAATAATAATGAAATAAAAACTTGAAATATAGTCCAACTCACGCCAGGTGTTTGGTGAGTGTGGCCTGGTGGTGCTGTGTTGCCCAAAGACTAAACCACATAATGATCAATGTCACCAACAGCAAACACCAAACCAGATAACACACACACACACACACACACACACACATATATATATATATATATATATATATATATATATATATATATATATATATATATATATATATATATATATATATATATATATATATATATATATATATATATATATATATATATACACACACAAGCAAATGCACACACACACACACACACACACAAACATACACAAACACACACACATGCATAAACAAACAAACATATACACACAAGCAAATGCACACACACACACACAAACAAAAACACACACAAACACATAAACAAACACACACAAACAGACAAACACATAAACAAACACACACAAACAGACAAACACACAAAAACAAACACATACAAAAACAAACACACACATATACACACAAACACACACACACACACACATACATGAACAAACAAACACAAAAACAAACACACACACACACACACACACACACATAAAAAAAAAAAAAAATTATGCACAAAATTCATAAAATGTACACGTGTGGTTTTATTAAGTGATATATTATACTGTTGGTACATTGGAGTGCCTTGATTCCTCCTAAGTATGCCAGGAAACAGGACCAGATGAGCAAAAGTAATGGTGTCATGTTGCTTGGAATAGTTTGGAGGAATCATGTGCTCCAGATTTACCAACACTGTACTTTCATCTGAACGTCTGCTAATGTCACAATTCGTCATTTTGTTTAAGGGGAAAATTTTGTGCTGGTAAATTTGGAGCAACTGAATCCTCCAAACTATTCCAAGCAACAGAGCACCATTACTTTTGCTCATCTGGTCCTGTTTCCTGGCATACTTTGGAGGAATCAAGGCACTCTAATGTACCAAAAAAGAATTACCACCTTAATTAAGGATCCTGTGATCGTGTATAAAACTTGGAGGCTTCTGATTCCTCCTGACCGCGCCACGAAACAAGCTCCTTCCATATAGGTGTATGTGTTTCGTGGCAATATTTGAAGGACTCATTTACCTCCAATTTCCTGTTTACATCACAGAGTCTCTTACTATCATCAGCAGATAATACACTTGGACCTCAAAGAACTTTTATATCTTTACATGGACTAGCAATATTTCTCTCATGCACGTAATAATTTTTGTCGTTTTCAACTTAGTAAGAAGGGAGTAAGAAGGCTGTAGCAACAAACTGTATAATAATTAACACCAGAATATTGGTGTTGCAGTGTTGCCATGTCTATTTGACGAAATTTCCCCAGCTTCAATATCAGAATTTCCCTTTTTATATAAAAAATTCCCTGTTTACTCTTGAAGATAGTCTCACAATTACCATCTTCTTGATATTTCGTCTGGTCGAAATTTTCCCACTTACTCTTAATTTCCTCATTTTTATCTCTAATTCCCCATACTTGGCAATGCTGCAGTGGTGGACATAGGTTTTCAAAACACATATGCATTACTCATAGATACATTATTGACTAATATTTTCACGTTTTCATTATAATATTACTATTGTTTTGAATAGTGAGTAGCTGCTTGGAGTAAATTAGAGGATGCTGCTTAACCTACTTATTGAAAAGTTTCTCAGCTAACAAACATAGGGAAGCTGTCAAACGTTAACATGAATCACACCAATGTAGATGATTATTATTGACCACCACTATACAATTGCCAGCACTTATTAATGGTACAGCCACAATCAAATATCCACCGACACTTTCCTTCCATGGTAGTAAATATCTTGGTAATAAAGAACAACACGTGTATTGTTTTGCAGCACCTCATAATAATAATAATTGAGGGGGTTGAGTTGACGTAAGGTGTTGTTGTATGATTATATTTTGATATGATACTGATTTATTTGCACGATGGAAGGAAAGTGTTGGTGGATATTTGATTGTGGCTGTAGGCTACATGAGAAGAATAAAGACAACGCAGATTGTACCATTTATACGTGCTGGCAACTGTACATCTGGACATGGAGTCAGTGATATCAGATGAAATATGGGAAAGTTAAACACAAGTGGGTAAGAATATTTTTTTTTTTTTTTTTTTTACCAATAGTCGTATGGTGCACCACATTTCGTCCCCTCAGTCAGCCACATTATGATTACATTCTTTGTGGTTCGAACGACAAAACTAACTTGTCCATCCATCCTCTGTTGTCTAGTCGTTCCAACCACATTTGATTCAGTTATATTGTGGCTGGCTGAGGCAACCAACTTTTGTACACCATAGTACTTAAAGGTCCCCATACACGTTACATGGAACTGAGCCAACACACTGCACATGGCTGAGTGACTGAGTGCACAAACTGACTTGCACAGTGCAGTTTGTGAGTGTGTGAGGGTAGTGTGAGGCCTGTACAGTTCCGCAGACAACTCTCATACACGCACAAACTGCACTGTATAAGCCAGTTTGTGTAGTGTGTTGGTTCAATTCCATGCCGCGTGTATGGGTCCTTAATAGCAGGTAGTGAGTGGGTTAAGATGTATGCCGTCTACAGCAAGGCTAGTCATCGTTGAACTGAGAGGATTTTTCATATGTCATTGTATACCTTAGTAAGTTCACAGCTAATGACCAGATTAAGAGAGGCAACCTTTCCATTAACATCTCGTATACATTACATACATCATTACTGGAAGGAAGACTCTCCATTACAAGTTAGTAGCCACAGTTAATGAGAGTCATATCGAACTTGTAGAGTCTGATAACATTCTGCTTCTCCCTCCCCCTCTCTCTCCCATTTTTTTTTTTTTTTTTTAACTGTACTAGTAGAACTGTATTACCACACTTCAGATATGTTTACACTGCAGTAACAGAAACGTACCATTAAGTAAAGAATATATATCTTGCCAAGTTTAACCCCTACACACACACACACACACACACACACACACACACACACACACACACACACAGAGAGAGAGAGAGAGAGAGAGAGAGAGAGAGAGAGAGAGAGAGAGAGAGAGAGAGAGAGAGAGAGAGAGAGAGAGAGTAACTCACGAGTGGGGTATATGGTCTGAAGAAGCCAGTAATGTCTGCCTCGGGTACAGGTCGGGTGAAAACAATGGTCCGTTCATAAGAGCGGATGGGGACGCTGAAGGTAAAGTCCTGTGAACGTTCCCTGTCCACCGTCAACACAGTCCCAGTCATATCCACTTCCTGAACGCATCAATAGTATATCATGGAGTATCATTTATCCTGCCATATCTTATTAACATCTACTGCAATATTTATGTTTTCATATTCAGTTCATTAAACTTATTTTGAATTGACATGCAATAATATAATTTTATAGTGAAGCAAAGTAGACCAACGTTATACGATTCTTATACTACCTGTCTAACAACCATTTAATTAAGCTTATTTAGAATTGCCATATCAAATAATATACATGTGGATCAAATCAGACCAATGTTATATGATTCTTATAACTGTAGTCTAACCTTCCTATGAGTGAGTCCTAATACTCCAGTCCAATTGCCGTTGGGGTTTCTATTGCCCCAGAGGTTGTCTGATGGTGCCACGTATTCCACACTGTTGGAATAGTTGTTAGTTAAAACTATTTCCTACATAGTTACATAGCAACTGTAGCAGACTGATTCACTTCACACATTGTCACGAAACACCACCTATATAGAAGGAGCTTGTTTCGTGGTATAGTCAGGAGGAATTAGAAGCCTCCAAATCTCATACATGACCATTGGGTCCTTAAGTGAGTGAGGAGTTTGCCCTGAAGAACAATAATGGTTTAGGTTCATGAGTTTAGTTAATGAGTTTAGACCAATAGCCTTCACAAATATAGGAAATAAAATATTTATGGCGGTGATCAGAATGGGTATAGAGGAAAAAATTAAGAGAAATGACTGGGTTAAAGAAAACCAAGCAGGTTTTATGGCAGGGGCCAGAATTGAAAATTATATTCTCATTTTAGGACATTGTGTAGAAAAGACATACCAGAATAGAAAAATACTTATTGTAATTTCAATTGACTTTGCCAAAGCGTTCGACAGTGTAAAAAGAGAATCCATGGTAACAACGCTAATGAACTATAAAGTAAATGAGAAAGTTATTGACGTAGTATCAAAATTATATGAAGTGGACATAACAAAAATTAGACTAAAAGAGGATGAAGAGATAAAGGTTCCAGTTAGCAGTGGGATTAGGCAAGGATGTACGGGATCCACGACACTGTTTAAATTAGTAACATATAGAATCATGCAGGAACTAGAGAAGTTAGACAAGGGATATAAGGATGAAAACTTCAATATAACATCATTATTTTTCGCTGACGACGGTATGCTATTGGCAAGTAGGGTGGAAGACGCAGAAAAAGTAATAGAGCATGTAATTAATACAGGGAAGGAAAATGGACTAGAAATAAACAAACAAAAAAGCAATATGATAATATTTAATAGGAAGCAAAAACCAGATGAAATAGCGGGGATAAAAGTAAGCAACCAACTGAAATACCTTGGAATAACAGTTAATGATAACAGGAACTAATCTAAAGTGCAGAAACAAAAAATGATAGAAAAGGCAGTTAAAATAGCAAACCTAGCTTACTCTGTGGTAGCAAGAAGTTGTGTGAGATTAATGATAGGCAAAGTGTACTGGAAATGTATAGCACTTCCAATGATCTTATATGGCGCTTATGTTATAGATTTTAATAAAGAAGAAATAAAGAAACTACAAAGGTTAGAAAACAGTGTGGGAAGAAAAATAATGGGAGCGCCTAGTTATACGCAGGAAACTGCAATAAGGGGTGACATTGGAATTTCAAGCATGAAGGGTAGGATCATGGAGGGACAATTAAAATACTTGCAGTATATTCTAAGAGGTGAAAGTAACATTCTGCTGGAGAGGGTGATCGAAGAAATGAGGTTGGAATAGAGGAAAAATAAGTGGATTGGAAGGCTGTTGGTAGATAGAAGAATGATGGGAATAAGAGGAATAGACATTAGCAACGCTGAAATCGGTGAAAAAATGAGATAAAGAAAGATGGAAAAGTGAGATGCAAGAAAAAGATAGTCTGAAGCTGTATAGAGAGTGGAGAAAAGAACTTGGAGGGCAAGAAGACATTTACGATAACAGCGAAGCAGCGATCATTTTATTCAAGTGTCGTACCAACAATATGAACTTGGGAGACAGAAAGCGGTTTAGTAAACAAGCAACGGAATGTATAATGTGTGGAAATGAAAAGGAAGATCTCGTACACTTCCTACTACACTGTGAAGCCTACAGTGTAGAAAGGAACAAAAACATAGTGCTACAGTGTCCATATAACTATGATGAAGAAAATCTAATTGGGAAGCTTCTATTTGACAGGAGTATAATTGAGCAAAGCATATCAACAATTCATCAATTCTGGCAGATAAGAGAAAAAATAAATAAAAAGTTTATCCGAAAAAACAGAGTAAAACAAACCCCAGACAATAGACATTGAAAAGCACATCAGAAAATGGAAGCAGTAGGCTACCAAGTAATAGCAATAGTACATGATTTAGGCCCTACTAATATTCGTCTATGGAAAACAACGGGTATAGATCCTCTCAAAACCAACAATGTGTTTTTCAAAAATCCATTTCCCGATAAGGAAGTTTTTGTTTTTGCTGATACTCCACACTAAGTTAAATTAATTAGGAACAATCTTTTGGATTCAGGATTCATTCTAGAAAATGGTGACATAGTTTCCTGATGGATGCATTCGTGAAATGCTTGTAAAGACAAAAACAGAATAATGACGACGAAAAAATTGAATCAAGACTGCCTTGAATTTTTTTTTTTTTTTTTTTTTTTTTTGTATCAGGCAGATGTGCAGTACTCATGATCACCAAAGATGCTGTTAATTTTAAGTATTCATTGAAAAAGTTAATGTTGGGGAAAGAGGTTGCTTTGGTCAGCGAAAACAATAATGTAAGCAAAAATGAAGAACCTGTTAATTCTCTATTAGTCAAAGTGTCCAGTGAAAGTGAAATTAATTCTGACTCACATGATCGAGAAGTTGCACTGGAACTTTGCTTAAGTAGTCTGCTGTTTAAAGATATGGAATTAGAGACAGAAGTGGTTGATGATCAAGTGTCTTTGCAAGACTTGCATGAAAATAAGGAAATTGTAAATGATTCGCAGTCAACTAACAGTCATAGAAGAACAGTTCCTACAGTATATTGGTGGCTACATTGTGAGAAAGTTTTCAACTAAATATCCATTTTTAGGGCATCTGGCAGGAAACAGTACATTATCAGGAAATTCATGGACTGTAATGGTCAGTAGAGGTCATTTATATATGCTTTCTGATAGGTTTTCATCTCAGTAGGCTACTGGCCTACGCGTGACGTCACTGCGCGAACGAGGCTCATATCCGTCACCACTCTGCCCAAACTTATACACTTAGATTTGGGACTCACTCTTCATAAATGTTTGCAACATTCGTGGCCTTTCCTCTAACTCCTCATCTGTTGAACACCACCTCTTGTCTGCTAAACCTCATCTTCTCTTCCTCACTGAAACACAGATCTCAGCATCAACTGACATCAACCCCTTCTCTGTTTCCTCTTACTTTCTCTATTCTCAGTTTGGTACCAAAGGTGTATGTTGTGTATACATATACAACGACCTCACTTGTTCTCATGTTTCCCAAATTGACTCTACTGAATTCTCAACCCTCTGGCTTGGGCTAACCTGTTACTCTCAAACTAAATACATCTGTGCTGTATATCTCTCTCCTAACTCTACTGACTATCCAAAATTCTTTGACTATCTTACCTCACAAGTGGAACACATTCTATCCCATTCTCCTTTCTCATAAATCTCCATTTTAGGAGATTTCAATGTTCACCACCGCCTTTGGCTTTCATCTCCCTTCACTGATCCACCTGGTGAACAAACCTTCATCTTTTCTATCCTCAATGACCTAGAACAGTTAATTCAGTACCCTACCTGTATTCCAGACCACCTTGGATACAAACCTTCATCTTTTCTATCCTCAACGACCTAGAGCAGTTAATTCAACACCCTACCTGTATTCCAGACCACCTTGGAAATCAGCCCAATATCCTTGACTTATTCCTAACCTCTCATCCTTCTGCTTATACTGTTGAACTTTTCTCTCCATTGAGATCACAATCTTATTCCTATCGCTTCAGTAAGACCTTTGAACCTTCCCAGGAAGCATCGTCTGTGGCACTACAGTGTTGCCAACTGGGATGATCTGAGGCAGTACCAGTACTTTCAACAATTCCCATGGATTGACTATTGGTTCTGTGGCCGGGGTCCCTCTGAGTGTGGTGCACACATCACAGAGGTGATCCTCTCGGGCATGGAGGCATACATTCCATATTATTTCCCTCTTACTACTTCACCAAACTCTTGGTTTAATCACGCTTGTTCTACTGCTGTCCACAACAAGGAGGAAGCTTTCACACGGTACTGACACCTTCAAACTGATGAATCTCGTGCTCTGTATATCTCTGCCAGGAATCGTGCCAAATCTGTTCTCCGACTAGCCAAAAATTCCTTCATCCGTGCCAAGTGCAATGACCTGTCCAACTCTTCCACCTCTTGTTCTTTCTGGCATCTAGCCAAAAATCTCTCCAGTAACTTTACCTCATCTTCTTTGCCTCCTCTCATCCTTCCTGTTGGTAATGTTGTCATCTCTTCACCTGATAAAGTTAAACTCTTCTCTCAAACCTTTGCCTTTAACTCCACACTGGACCATTCTGGTTCTGTTCCTCCATCTCCACCCCCTCTGACTTACTTATGCCTGTCATCAGAATCTCTTCAAAGGAAGTATTTTCTACCCTCTCTGACCTTAACACTGGGAAGGTGTACGGTCCTGATGGTATTCCTCCTGTTGATCTCATGAACTGTACTTCCGTGTTGACACCCTGCCTAGGCAAACTATTCCGTCTATGTCTATCATCTAACACTTTTCCTTCTTGGTGGAAGTTTGTTCTGATCCATCTGTTTCTAAGAAAGGTGACCACTCCCAACCCTCCAACTATCACCCCATTGCTTTGACCTCATGTCTATCTAAAGTCTTTGAATCTGCTCTTAACTCCAAACTTTATAAGCACCTTACTTGTCATGACCTTCTTTCAGATCGTCAGTATGGTTTCCATCAGACACACTCTACTGGCCATCTTTTATCCCTCCTTTATGATTCATGGTCATCCTCTTTTCGGAACTTTGGTGAAACTTTTACTGTTGCCCTCGACTTATCCAAAGCTTTTGATAGAGTCTGGAACAAAGCTTTAATTTTCAAACTGCCCTGATACGGTTTCTATCCTTCCCTCTGCAGCTTTATCTCTGATTTCCTTTCTGGCCATTGTATAGCTGCTGTTGTAGACGGTCACTGTTCTTCTTCCAAGTCTATTAATAGTGGTGTTCCTCAGGGTTCTGTTCCATCACCCACCCTCTTTCTCCTTTTCATTTATGACCTTCTTACCTGTACCTCTTCCTCTATCCACTCCTATGTCGATGCTTCCACCCTACACTACTCCAATCACTATGACAAGCGCCCATCCCAGCAGCTCCTCTCCACATCACATAATGATGTAGTAACACACCTCACTTCTCATCTTTCCCTCATCTCCAACTGGGGCAGAGAGAACCTTGTTGTTTTTAATGCCTCTAAAACACAGTTCCTTCATCTTTCAACTCGTACTAATCTTCCTGATGACTATCCCCTCTCCTTCAATGACATACAACTTGATCTTTCTCCCTCCCATATTATTTTTGGAGTCTCTTTCTCTCACAATCTCTCTTGGAGAGATCACATTACTTCTCTTGCTAAAACCGCCTCAAAGAAGTTAGGTGTGCTGCTCAGATTCCGTGAATACTTCACCCCAACACAGTTGCTGTCTCTGTATAGGGGTCTCATCCACCCCTGTATGGAGTATGGCTCTCATGTGTGGGGTGGCTCAACATTCACAACACTCCTGGACAATGTGGAATCCAAGGCCTTTCATCTGATCAACTCTCCTCCTCTTACTGATTCACTACAACCTCTCTCTCTTCACCACAATGTTGCATCACTTTTCCTCTTCTATCACTATTACATTGGACATTGCTCTTCTGAACTCTCTCAATGTATGCTTCCTCCCCTCAGGAGTGCATGCAAAACTCACCAAGCCACTCATTCTCACCCCTTTTCTGTCCAACTCCCTAATGTAAGAGTTGAACAGTACTCTCAATCTTTCATATACACAACTGGTCAACTCTGGAACACACTACCTTCATCCATCTTTCCACCTTACTACGATTTATGCTTCTTCAAACGCAATGTGTCTAGGCATCTCGAACAGAAATGGACATGATTTTGGACCACTCCCACTTTGTTCTACGCAGATGTGGACGACAAGTGGGCTCACAGCCTTTCTGGATATAGAAAAAAAACACCAATGTTGACGTAGCTTGTTGCGTGGCATAGTCAGGAGGAATAAGAAGCCACCAAGTCTCATACACGATCACCGGTGTCCTTAAACGTTTACATGGAAGAAATCTTGACGTTATGTGTTGTGATGTGACGTGACGATGCCTTGATGGTATATTGTGAATCAACCTATACAATGTATACATGTCACTGGACTTACAGTTGGTTGGTATCGTCGGGTCTCAACTTATCACATATCTCCTTGGAATCAACCATTAGGTCACTGATATAAATTAATAAATATAAATAAATAAGTAAATAAATGTGTCTACATTATTCATATGTGTGTATGTATGTGTAGGCTACTATTGGCCACAAAAATCCGTACACAAGCCGTTGTTTTCAAGGTTTATAACATAAAGGATATGTAAGAACTGCAACACTGTTATTATTAGGTTTGTTGGATTGCAGTAACCGAGTTACTTAGTAGACCATTCATGGAAGTAATCTCTCTCTCTCTCTCTGCAATACAACATTATTATTATTATTATTATTATTATATTTTTTGTTTTGTTTTGCAATCACTGTATCACTTGGGAAATCATTCATTCATTCACTGCAGTACTGTCTGAATAATCATAACCTCTCTTTCCATAGAAATATACAGCCTGCGATGACTTCCTATGGCCAACAGTATAATTCTTTACAATACTTATGGCTGTGAATATTAAAGTAGAATGAGTATAAAAATGTATGTGTGAGAGCAAAGTCTATGCTGAGAAGTGAATGGTTTGGTGTCAATTGCTTACCAAGTGTTGAGTGACGTTGCTATGGTTGAGAGAATACGAGTGAGTGGACCAGACACCTTGACACCACCACCGTCGGGTAAACGAGTCACTTGTATGAGGCCAGGCAGCTGTACCACACACAGGCAGGCGTCAACACATCAGACATTGGAAAGGAATGTAACCATCTTGTTAACACACACACACACACACATGTATGTATGTGGTATGGGAAATCACACTTCAGCCCCCTTCTCATGTACCAGGGGACACACCAGTGATGAAGCAGTAAACCTGATTAATGATCACTTTGCCGCTATCTGTCAGAGACTACCTGAGCTCAACCCATCCCAACTACCTGCCTACCTCCCCTCCCCCCAGCCACCACGAGTACATCCACATGAGGTTGCCAATAAGCTCTCAAGCTTTAAACTTAAACGCTCCACCACCCCTCTTGACCTCCCCATTAAATTATATAAAGAATTTGCTGTTGAACTTGCCACCCCCCTTTGTTCCATAATCAATGCATCCATAAACCAGTGTAGAGTTCTTTCAGATTGGAAAACACCATATGTAACACCAATCCCCAAAGTTCCCAACCCCCAGTCATTCGATCAACTAAGACCAATTGCAATAACACCCCTCCCTAATCTGCTGTGTGAAAGCTTTGTCTTCAACTGGGCCTCAGCCAGCATTGCAAATGCCATTGATCACGAACAGTTTGGCAATATGAAATCATCATCCACCACACACTGTCTCATTAGCCTCCTTGATTTCATATATAAGAACATCGAAATTAGAAAAACCTCAGTTGCATTGGCGTTCATTGACTTCAAAAAAGCTTTTGACTTAGTAGATCATAATGTAATCATCAATAAGGCACTGAGTATTGGGATGGATCCAGGCTTGGTAGCCTGGTTGTCAGATTTCCTGTTTGACAGGCAGCAGGTGGTCAGATATCAGGGTGCTGTTTCAGGACCTCAGAAGATTAAGTCAGGTGTGCCCCAAGGGACGAGAATGGGACGCTTGTGTTTCTTAATCCTCATAAATGATGCCCTGAGAGACACACCACACCGGTGGAAATATGTGGATGATTCCACTGTCGGTGTTGTGGTGGATAACACACAACCCAACTACCACCACCTCCAACAACAACTAAATAACCTTCAGTCCTGGACCGAGGTTAATAATGTGACCATCAACCTCAACAAGACGGTGGTGATGCATTTTCACACATCCACCACACCTGTACCACCACCTGCAGTCACTCTCGGAGGTCACCCACTCCAGGTTGTGGAGGCAACCAAACTCCTGGGGATAATAATAGACAGCAAATTGGACTGGAAGCAGCACATCACCACCATCACCCAGTCAGCCTCTTATCGCCTCTATATGATAAGAAGGCTCAAATCCCTAGGCACACCAGAGTGGGAGCTGAGGGGTATTTACCAAATGTTTGTACTCCCCAAGCTAACGTATGCTGCCCCAAGTTGGTCTCCATCCATCAATAACACCCAGAAAAAACAACTTGAGAGGATACAGAAAAGAGCCTGTCGTATCATACTGGGCACTCGTTATACCACCTACAAAGAAGCCCTAAACATCCTACAAATGACCTCCCTGGACAGTACACACCTTAACATCTTAAAAGGATTCAGTGTACAATTACTAAACAACCCTAGACACCGAGAGATGCTTTCCCCCCGCCTCCCACCACAACGGCGAGAAACCCGACACTCCAACATCCTCACACCGATAAGGGCACGAACCGACCGTTACAAGCACAGTCCCATACCTTCAATTATAGATATAATTAATAGAAAATAATAACATCTAGAAACAATATATATGTCAGCCTTCGAATTCAACTCCTCATACATCATTTTTTTACATTTATCATTATCATATTGTCCGTTCAACCATATAACTTCTCATTATATTATTCATCTATTTATATTTTCTTCCATGTAGTATATCCCGAAACATATAGTGTTGAAGTGAAGTCCCCTCTTGGATCCTCAGACCATTGCCTCATTGCAGTCTCCTGTTCCCACTCCTCCCTACCCATCCACTCTGAACCCATCCGAGTGACCAAATGGCACTATGATGCTGCAGATTGGGTGGGGTTCCGTGACTTTTTAATTAACATTCCTTGGTCATCATTTTACTCTACTGACCCAGATAGCTTCCTGAACCATATTACTGACTTTATAAAAATAGGAATGGAAACATATATCCCTCACCATCAATACTCAAAAAGATCTAACTCTCCAAAATGGTTTGATCACAGCTGTGCCAGAGCTACAGAACAAAAATCAATAGCCTATAATGCCTATACAAAGTCGAAAACTCTTCAGTCATACAATTATTTCAAAATCGTCAGATGCCATGCTAAAGCTGTAACTAATTTAGCCAAATCTAACTTCATACATAAACAAGTCAATAAATTTCTGAATAATCCTAATGATAATAAGATCTTTTGGTCAACAGTAAACTCATTCAAATCTAACTTCAACCATGGTTCATCTATTCCCCCTTTAAAGAATAGCAATGGAAATCTCATATGTGATCCACGTGGTAAAGCAAATCTTTTGGCCAATATCTTCGCCACAAATTCAAACCTCAATGACACTGCTCAAAACACTCCCATTTTGAATTTTAACTCCCCAGAAAGTCCACCCTTAATAATTCATACAAGACAAGTGCGGACCATTTTGGAGAATCTATCTATCGACAAAGCTCCAGGGCCAGATGAAATTCCTCCCAGTGTATTAAAAAATTGCTCAAAAGAATTAGCTCCAATTCTCTCAAAATTATTTCGTGTATGTCTCCATACCTCGTCCTTCCCAGCTGCCTGGAAAGAAGCCAATGTACAACCAATTCCCAAAAAAGGAACTACCGCAAATCCATCAAATTACAGACCAATTGCCATCACGTCTACTCTCGGTAAAATATTTGAAATAGTTCTTAACAATCACTTTGTAAAGCACCTTGAGAAAAATCATCTGCTAAATGATAAGCAATATGGCTTTAGACAGAGACGATCTACTGTGGACCTGCTCTGTTATTTCACAGATAACATATTCCAATCAACTGATAAACATGGAGAGACTCACACAATTTGCCTTGATATATCTAAAGCCTTTGACAGAGTATGGCACAGATCATTACTGTCTAAGCTTCCACATTATGGCCTTCAATCTTTTGTTCCCCTAATTAATTCATATCTTAGTAACAGAAAATTACGTGTGATGGTAGATGGTCTGTATTCCGACTTTCATCCCATTAATGCTGGTGTTCCTCAAGGAGCTGTCTCGGCTCCAACTTTGTTCCTCATTCATATTAATGATCTTTTGTCAGTTACTCAGAATTCAATTCACTCCTATGCTGATGATTCAACTATTCACTGTTCCTTCTCATTTAATGATAGTTTTACTCAACACAATATTTTAGAATACAAACTTGCCACTTCAATTTCATTAAATGAAGACTTAACGAAGATCTTTGAATGGGGACAAAACAACCTAGTTTCTTTCAATGCAAATAAAACTAAATACATCCTGTTCTCAAATAGATCAGATAATCAAGATTCTCACATTATTTTCAATAATACAATTATCCCCAAGTCCCACAGCATTGATCTCCTTGGTGTAACTTTAAATGAAAACCTCAGTTGGACTCCCTATGTAAAATCCATAGCCAAAACTGCATCTAGGAAGATGGGACTTTTATACAGAGCTTGTAATTATTTGACTGACGAGCAGTTAGCAGTAATATATAAGAGTCATGTGCGTTCCCAGATGGAATATTGTTCACCTCTGTGGGCTGGTTGTGGATCGGTGGTGTTAAGACAATTAGATAAAATTCAAAACAGAGCTATCAGACTGATCAATAATCCTATGATCACTAATGAATTCCCTCCCTTATCAGTACGTAGAAATGCTGCTTCCCTTGCACTATTTTATAGATACTTTTATAAGAAATGTTCGGATGAACTTGCCCTGATTATACCACCCCTTCGCGTCTTCCCACGGAGGACTAGGGCAGCTGAGAATGCGCATGAGTTCACACTGACTCCTCCACATTGCAGGAAAACTGCTTACAAAAATTCATTTACTCCCCGTACTACTTCCCTGTGGAATTCTCTACCAAGGGAATGTTTTCCAGCAAGTTATAACCCCCAGCAATTTAAATCCAGTTGTTTTAAATATTTTATGAGTGGAGGATGCCAATAGGCAAATGGAACCATTTATTTATTTGTTTTTTCCTTTCCTCCACTCACTATATGTAAAAAAAAAAAAAAAAAAAATCATCATGTTCATGTGCCAATCTGTGTATTTTCAGCCTTGTGGCTGCCATATTAATAAACCGTATATTATTATTATTATTATTATTATTATTACACACACAGGCGTCAACACACCAAACATTGGAAGGGAAGGTAACCACCTTGTTAACACACACACATACACATAGCCGCTTCTCAAGGGACAGGCGGCCCCAACCGTCATATTTCATGGTCCGGTTTCACAGCCGGTCTCAGTGACCACTCACTCGGAATTGGGTGAAAGATATCCCGTGTATTTGGTTAAGGTTGTAATTCTTTTTTGGTACATTGGAGTGCCTTGATTCCTCCAAAGTATGCCAGGAAACAGACCCATAGGAAGAAAAATAATGGTATCCTGTTTGGAGGAATCAGTTGCTCCAGATTTACCAACACAAAACTTCCCCCTTAATTCTGTATATATTGGTTGTACAGAGAAATCTGGATTAATTTCCTTGTACGTTTGTGTTCTCGTTGAGTGCCTTGTAATAATACTAGCCATGAGGTGCTCTCTACCCGATTCCAACTTTACAACAGCATTACTCAAATATTCAATTACGTTTATAACAATAGATAAACTTGATTCTAACAGCAGTTATCTAATTATATTTACTTAAAAAGTATATGTTGTTTGTACTTTACTATATTTCCTGAGGGTGAACAACCTTCTTAACAGTAACACACACCGTTACAAGTAGTTTTTCCTACACTTAGAAATTTTTTTGAAACATTATTATATAATTTTGTCATAAGTTTAAGGTCTGCGTTGAGCCAAGATTCTCATGCATAGAGAAGGGACGATATTTACGCAGTAACACACACACACACACACATGTAACCATGGGTCATTATGTAATATGCCCAATGATTAATAAAATAATGAATAGATCAGTTGTATTAATACATCATAATATAATAGTAATTTAGTCAGCAAGTCAGTAGTCGAGGGAGAGAGAGAGAAGGCAAAAGTGCTGATCTAATATCCAGTCTTGTCTTACACTGTTTATACTGGACTCAGTATTTGCAGAGTAGCTCAGCTTACCCGTTGCAATGCTTTGTGATGTTATTGTGATGATATAGAAATGGTTGATATTTAACAAAAGTGGTTTATAATTAACGAAAGACATGAACACTGATTGATTAAGAGTGGAGGACTGCACTGAATACCTAAAGAGAGATCTCATCAAAGATTCGAGATATCTGAAAGTAAAACTCTGACGTTCCCAAAGAATTGATAAATCCAATGTTTTGTACAGTATTCTGAAGGTCAGGCTGTCTCTAAAGGGTCTATCACAATAGCAGCTTTTTTCATCTTTCTACGTCCACCGACACCTCCAACCTCGGCCCAAAGGTGCTCCGTTTAGATTCCCTGGTATCCTTTAATCCCCAAAGAAGAAGTTGGAAGACGGACAAAGTTGAGAACTGAGATTGAGATAGCAGTTACAGATAATATTCTGATTTCTCGATCTCTCTCTCTCTTGGCAATATGACGGCGTAAAATGTGCAGGTGTGATATTCCTATAAGCCGGGAACCAAATAAATTGATCCCATATTAATACCATTGAGGGCGTCTGTTTTCTGGCATTGTTAGGAGGAATCAGTAGCCTTCCAATTTACCAACAAGAGAATCTCCCATTAACGTTAGGAAGGTACAGCCACAATCAAATATTCACCAACACTTTCCTTCCATCGTGTATATAAATCAGTATCATACCAAAATACAATCATAGGCCTACAACAACTCTTTATGTCAATTCAACCCACTCAATTACAATTATTAGGTGTTGCAAAATCATACATGTGTTGTTCTTTATTACCAAAATATTTACTATAATGGAAGGAAAGTGTCGGTGGATATTTAATAATAATAGCTCACACACATTTTCTCACACTTCCGCTCACCCACACACATTTATCTTCCCCCCCCTCTCTCATTTTATCACAAGCACACACATACTTATATTCTCATTCTCTCTCTCTCTCTCTCTCTCTCTCTCTCTCTCTCTCTCTCTCTCTTACACATCCCGTAGGGGGGTATTGCTTGTAGTGATGTGGGCAATACTTTAAGGGTTTGGGCGCCCCTCTGGCCCCAGGTACTCTCTTTCAGTTCTTCACCTGTCCCTCTTTTTTCTTTCTATTTCCTTCCTGCTTGATGTCTCACCTCTCCATCACCTTCTCCTGGCGCTATATGACCTCGCTGTTGCTGAACCAAATAATCAATCAATCAATTTCTCAGACACACATATAGATATTAAAATACAATTTATATGTACAATAGATATTAGTATATATTGTGGGTGGAATAGTATTTTGCCCTGGTCATTTCCTGTACTTTACCACGGTTATTTCCCGGAAGTTTGCCCAGGTTATGTCCCGGTAGTTTGCACAGGTTAGGTCCTGGTAGTCTGCTGTGGTCTAGGTTAGGTTAGGTAAAGTCAGGTAAGATCAGGCTAATTTCAAAATGCCCCATTTGAATATGCCCTAACTTGCAAATGGGGCATTTGTGGAGGAAATGCCATAGAAAAAAAGTGTCTTAGAATAGTCTAAATAAGTGGGTAATGAAGATAGAAAACCAAACGCAATAACGGTAATTCTTTCAATATTTACCAATGATTACCCCAAACTCTGCCAGGCAACATAATCCTTATGTATGAAATAAAGAAATGTGTTGAGAGTTTAGAAGGATACAAAAGATCCAGACATAGTGTAAACATAACCTAATCTAATTATCACATTAGTTCTTCTCCAATAAGAGTTTGTGCTGAAGAACATTATAATAGTTATTGCTAAAAATTTAGAAAGAAAATGAGTGGATCAAAGAAACTGCAGCTAATATAAGAGAAACACTTATGAACCGTTAATTAAGGGAAACATTCTTTTAGGTAAAATTGGAGTGCAACTGATTCCTCCTAACTATGCCAGGAAACAGACGCCCTTAATTTTACTAATACGGGATATGTTTCGAGGCATAGTTTGAAACATTTGAAACATTTATTTATAGCTATTAGTTATACAAAATACAGAAATATATAAATACATAAATATAGAGAACTTTTAATATGTATAACTAAAGCAGTCGCCCTACAATTTACAAAGAACACGAACTCCCTCCCCTTAAGGGTGTAATTCACTTTTGTTACATTGGAGTGCCTTGATTCCTCTAAAGTATGCCAGGAAACAGAACCAGATGGACAAATATAATGGTGTTCTGTTGTTTGGAAATTGTTTGGAGGATTCAGTTGCTCCAGATTTACCAATACAAGATTTCCCCCTTAAGGACCCTATGGTCGTGTATGAAAATTGGAGGCTTCTGATTCCTCCTGATTATGCCACGAAACAAGCTCCTTCCATTTGGTGTGTGTGTGTTTCGTGGCAATATTTGAAGGACTCACGAACCTTCAATTTTCTGACTACATCACACACAGGGTTCCTTAAGGGGGAAGTTCTGTGTGGGTACATCTCGAGCAACCAAATCATCCAAACTATTCCAAGCAACAAAACACCATTATTTTTACTCTTTTGGTCCTGTTTCCTGGCATACTTTGGAGGAATCAAGGCACTCCAATGTACCAAAAGCGATCATTACCACCTTAAGTTGCTGTTGGTTCGAGATGGTATACAATTCCCGTAGAGTTTATTCAGTATTGGGTAGGAAAGTTTGTTGATTTGTTTGTTTGGCCAGAGTTGATCTTCTTAAAACCTGGCAAATCATTCCCGTCGTCTTCATTAACCAGTTTTCATATTGAAGAAGGAAAGCAATTGATTGATTGATTGCTTGATATTAGGCGCCGCAACAGCGAGGTCATATAGCGCCAGAAAAAGGTGATAAGAGAGGTGAGACAGCAAGCACGAAGGAAACAGAAAGAAAAGATAGAAGGAAAACAAACAACTTTTATATTTTGCTGGAACTCTGAAACCTGGACCGACTGAGGCAACCTATGGATAGAATTATATGGTTTATTCTGCCTTTATAATTATATGGTTTATTCTGCCTTTATAGTGATCACTGACATCGTTTCTATTGTCGCTTGGTGTTATTATTATTATTATTATTATTATAGGTTCATGGTCCAATTTTCTTAATGTTAATGGCTATGTTTATTTATTATTATTATATGTTTTATAATTTTTATGTATTTATGTATTTATTATTATTATTATTATTATTATTATTATTATTATTATTAATCATTATTATTATGATATATTTTGTATCTTTCATTTATTTGTATATATATTTTTGTTAATGCAAGATTTCGTTAATTTTATCTGGCATTAATAATTAACTTGATGTGTTCTAGCGACAGTTCCCCTGAGCATTGTGATAAAGGTAAATAAAAAACATGTGAAGAACAAAATTATAATATTACTATTATGGAGGAAGGACAGTGTTGGTAAATCTGGAGCAACTGATTCCTCCAAACTATTCCAAGCAACAGAACACCATTATTTTGGTGCATTTGTTCCTGTTTCTTGGCATACTTTGGAGGAATCAAGGCTCTCTATTGTAACAAAAGTGAATTACCACCTTAAAAAACAACAACGATAACACCAGCCGAACAGGGCAGTACTCCTCGGGTGGACACTGGACTAGTGATAGGGAGGGTTGCAACTCCAGTTTTACTCGTCTGTCCACCTTTGCTGATCTTTTTCGTGTCTCACCTACACTGAGAGTAATCCAACATACTCCCCAAAACATCACTCTCTTCCTATTTTCACAATATAAACAAACACAAATACAAAATGAATAAATATAAAATTACTTTTATAAATACGGTTCCATCTCTCTTATCTTGAGGGCATATTCTCTTTTTGGTGAATTGGAATGTCTGTGATTCCTCCGTACTACGACCTTCATGATACTAATATGGTATCTTTTTAGCGGCATATATTGGAGGACTCACAGACCTTCCAAACCACCAACAAAATAATCTCCCCGTATAAGTGGCCTGGTGATAACGTATGACTGAAAAAGAGATGAATTATTATCTGCCTGATTAACCACTTTTATCTCAAGTACTTTATGTAATTTCTTTGTCTTTCTCTGCCCTATGCATCTTTTCTAGGCACGACTCGCTCTCCTTCTCTTTGTACAGTACATCTGCCGACCCTGCTGTGCTAACACTTCGCCCACCATCTCCCCTCTATCTACATTCGTTTCATCTATTCTTTCTGGTTAATTTCTTCTCTGAACCTCATTTTCGAGCGAAAAAATAATAATAATCCCTCAATTTCGAGCACAAAATAATAATAATAATAATAGTAATCATAATAATAACTAATAGTAATAATAATAATAACGAATAATAATGATGATAATAATAATAATAATAATAATAATAATAATAATAATAATAATAATGAAAATAATATATAAATAAATATATAATTTTTGTGAGTTTGTTTGGTGCCAGTTCCCAATGTAATAATTTGAACATAACTTCTGCCATCCATAACCTTGATTGTCTCTTGTCACTTGCCAAAGTATGTCGTCGACTACTGCCACCTCGTCTGTCCCTTCAGCCACCGGTAGATTGGCTGGCAAGCGTTGTGTGGTCACCGCCGCAGCACAAGGTATATCAGTCCAGAGCCAACATCTCTGTCTTGCACAAGCCTACCTGAGTCGAAGCTCAAGATCTGGAGCAGGCGGTTTCTGGACGACAGCCTACCCTAAGCCTTCATTGTTTCGATATATGTCTGTGTGTGTGTGTGTGTGTGTGATGGTTTGGGTGGGCTGTCGTCCAGAAACCGCCTGCTTCAGATATCTGGATTGGACTCAGGTGGGCTGGAGGGTATGGTCCGCGATTGTAAGGGTATGAAGTGGTGAAATGGGTTTATCACACTGGTACGCATTTCCTCCGTTTTCTGTCAATCCTCCTCCGATCTAAAGCTAAATTTCCCTCGCATTGATCCCACGTTGTCCTTTACACCTCATGAAACGGGTTGGAGGAAGTAGGAAGCCTAATTAGATTGGCCACAGGAATGAGGAAAATAAACCCGTGTGATACCTGATAATTTTTTGTTTTTTTCCACCACCCTAGACTTCCGCTTCCCAACGCTCCCCACGCCCAGCTAAAAAGCATATGCTAATGCAATTAATCCCCAAATCACTCAAAACACAGTATTTAAGGAACATTAGTTTTGTTTCAGGGATCGGGTTAGCTACTGTGGAGGCCTTCCTGAGGGAGGGAGCAGCGTTGGTAGTGGCTGTAGACATCAACCAGGAGAAGCTCAACCAACTCGCATCTCAATCTCGTAAATATATTGTGAATTTTGTTTTTGAGTGACAAGAAAAATTGCTAAGTGGTAAATATATTGTGAATTATTTTTGAATGACAAGAATAAATGGTTAGTGGTACAATGAATGTAGCCCCATAAATAATTACATCAAATACTCAGTTGCCTATATTAATAAGATTGTCAAGACTCAGACCTTAGCTAAGTAAGTTCTACATACCAGACTGAAGGGAGATGAAAGCCAAAATCGGTGGTGAACATTGATATAGTTTAAAATGGAGGAGATTTCTGAGATAGGAGATTGTTATAAAATGTGTAGCACTTTTAAGGATGTAGTAAATGTTGATATATGTGGCGTAAGGGATTCCTCCAAACTATTCAAAACATAAACAGGCCACCATTACTTTTGTTCATCTTTTGTCCTGTTTCCTGACATACTTTGGAGGAATCAAAGCGCTCTAATATACCAAAAGTGTATTAATCTCCTTAAAGTATGATCGTAGAATTAGTGTAGAGATATATATCCAGTGCATCTGTATTTAGATTAAGAATAACAGGTAAGCTGGGGCAAGCAAGTCAGAGGGTTCAGAATTATGAAAAATCAAGTTCGGGAACACGATGGCAAGTGTGACCATTGCATAGTTTGTTTGTTTTTATTAAAAAAAGATGAAGACTAAAAGCTGAGAGCCTGGTTATTGCCCTCACTTGTAAAAACACAATAAGAGTGGTCCAAAATCATGTCCAATTTCGTTCGAGAAGCCTAGACACAATACGTTTGAAGGAGCATAAGTCGTAGTGAGGGGAAAGATTAATGGAGATGGAGTATTACAGAGTTGACCAGTTGTGTATATGAAAGACTGAATTTTGGAGTTGGACAGAAAAAGGATGAGATTGAGTGGCTTGGTGAGTGTTACATACTGTCCTGAGGGGAGGAAGCATACATTGACAGAGTTTAAAGGAGCAGTGTCCAGTGTAATAGTAATAGAAGAGGGAAAGTGATGCAACACTGCAGCGAAGAGAGAGAGGTTGTATACAGTGAATCAGTAAGAGGAGGAGAGTTGATGAGACGAAAGGCCTTAAGATTCCACCTTGTCCAGGAGTGTTGTGAATGTTGAGCCACCCCACACATGAGAGCCATACTCCATACAGGGGTGGATGAGACCCCTGTACAGAGACAGCAACTATGTGGGGGTGAAATATTCACGAATCTGTGTAGCACATCTAACTTTTTGAGGCAGTTTTAGCTAGAGACGTAATATGATCTCTCCAAGAGAGATTGTGAGAGAGACTCCAAGAATATTACGGGAAAGAGAAAAAATCCAGCTGTACGTTGCTGAAGATGAGGGTATAGTCATTTGGAATATTAGCGCGAGTTGAAAGATGAAGGAACCGTGTTTTCGATTAATTGAAAACAAAATGGCTTTCTCTGCCCCAGATGGATATGAGGGAAAGATCAGAAGTCAGGTGTACTATAACATCATCACGTGATGTGGAGAGAAGTTGCTAGGATGGGCGGTTGTCAAACTGGGTGGAGTAGTGTAGAGTGGAATCATCGGCATAGGAGTGGATAGGGAAGGAAGGACAGCTAAGAGCTAAGAAGGTAATTGAGGAAAAGGAGAAAGATAGTAGGTGATAGAACAGAACCCTGAGGAACACCACTATTGATAGATTTAGGGGAACAATTGACATTCTACAACAGCAGCTATAGAACAGCCAGAAAGAAAATCAGAAATAGAAGTGCAGAGGGAAAGATATCAACCGAATGAGCGGCAGTTTAGAAATTAAAGCTTTGTGCCAGACTCTATCAAAATATCTGCCTTTGGGTCGAGACTGAGGACAGATAAAGCAGGAAACGGTGAATGATTTACTGACAGTTGTTGCTGCATATACCCAAGTTTCAGTGAGGAGAAAAGGGGGTCGATTATTGCTTTGGTCTAATGACTTTACTAAGCATTAATTTTTTATCAATGCCTAGAGACATTGCGTTTGAACGAGTATAAGTTTTTGCAGTTCTTAACTTCACTGAGGAGTTGACAACAGTCTTTTATGACTTTCAATAATGTTGATGTTTTTGTGTTTCCCTCTACACGTGACTGTGAGTGTATTTGGTATTAAGTATCCCTTTCCAAAGTGCTTGTATAATGTATTGTGTATACTCGTATGTGTGTACAGGTGTAGCATGCCGGGTATTGGACGTGTGCGACGGAGCAGGGATACGTGCACTTGCTATGGAGTTTCCTGACATCAATGTGCTGTTCAACTGTGCTGGGTAAGTAGCTGGGGTAGAGTGGATACACCGACGGACTGAATATATCATATTCGGTATACTGTATTAATTAACCTCTTTGTATGTCCCCAGCAGTTCTCCCACATGAAGGAGATAGTACAGACACGGTACCATAGTTCTTGACCAGACTTCCCTTTACACCCTGGTCAAGGACTATGTGCCGTGACTGTACATACTTCGTACATTGGGAGTGCCTTCATTCCTTCAAAGTATGACCAGGTTAATAAAAATACTTGTGTCCTGTTGCTTGGAATAGTTTGAAGGAATCGGTTACTCCAGATTTACCAAACAGTAGAGTGGGGGACATTATGATGTACTACTACTACTACTACTACTACTACTACTACTACTACTACTACTACTGAGATATCTTTGCCTCAGAATCGTGACTAACCAAACCTTCTTGGAGACAACCGAGGGGGAATGGGACAAAGACTTCGATGTCAACGTCAAAAGCATGTTTCATACCATCCAGGCCTTCCTCCCTCAGGTTAGTGTGGTATTAATCTCTCTCTCTCTCTCTCTCTCTCTCTCTCTGTTTGATTATGCATTAAAGGAGATGGTATACTTTTGGTACATTGAGTGCCTTGATTCCCCCAAATTATGCCATGCAGGAAACAGGACCAGGAAATACAAAGATAATGATGTCTGTTTCTTGGCATACTTTGGAAGAATCAATTCGTTCTAATGTACCAGAAGTGTATTATCCCCTTAATTGGCAAGACAGTATAGTGTATTAGAGATGTATTGTAAGGGTAGGCAGTATAATATTTTATTCTATATTTATATTACTATGGTAGACAGTAACTAATAGTGTATTAGAGATGTGTTATAATTGGTCTCACTCACCCTTGTCATCAGATGTTGTCGAGTGGAGATGGAGGTTCCATCATCAACATGGGGTCAGTTGCCAGTACTTTACGAGGTATTCCAAGGCGCAGTTTGTACGGGGCCACCAAGGCTGCTGTCATCGGTCTCACCAAAGGCGTAGCAAGGGACTACATTCGCCAACGTATCAGGTCAGTCAGTTGGTTAAGATGCTTGTCTAAAAACAATAACAAAACGAGCAGTACATTACAAAAGAAAGGATTATCGAAGTGCTGATCCACTATTTCAATGAACATTTAGGCACAAACAAAAACATACTTTGCGACTGAGAGTACCAATAACAATAACACAACTGCCATATTATGCAGTATGTATACGAACTTCACCCGACAAACTTTGGGAATATATCCTTTATCGAAAAATAAACCCACTTTATCTTGTAAAGAAATGCATAGTAATGATATTTTGATAACAATGTGGAAGCCCAGGTTAACTCCATGTTTTAAACCAAACACCGGTGTGCCGTCCCTCCCTGCCTCTTGTCTCCGCTTTCCTTATCAGTAATTTGATCATTTAACTCGCTGATGGGGAAGGGACAGGGAGGGAGGGTGCGCCAGTGTTCAGTTGGTTGCATAGAGTACTGACCTTGGGATACCACACTGTTATCAAATCATAATTTTTATTTCGTAATTAAGTGGGTTGGTTCTTTGATGGGGATATACCAAAAGTTTGTAGGTGTAGTTCATAATATACATTGTAGTTCATAATATACAAATTATACATATACATAATATGCAGTTCAAAATATACATATACACCGTGCATATTATGCATGGTGAATATGTAGTTCATATACATGGTGTATATGTAGTTCATATACATGGTGTATAAGTAGTTCATATACATGTAGTTCATATACTTGGTTTATAATGTATATCATCTTTCATCAGATGTAATGTGGTATGTCCTTCTCCAGTAGCAACTCCAAGCTATAATGTAAGAAAGCAGAATGATCAGGACTCCGATATGGTGAGTGCAGTAGGCTAAGCTATACTGTATAGTGTTGATCAGAACCGGTATTCACAAAACCTTTCAGAGTTCTCACTTCATCATGTGTCTGCACTGCTGACCTCAGTGGTCCATTTTCCTCCTCTTGAAGTACGAGTCTCTATTATATGATTTCCAAACAGTACTGCATGAATAGAATCTAGTCCTTGCCACGAATCAACGCTTACCAACAACATTTTAGCTTAGGAGTGACTCTACTTTCATTGGTCCCTTTGTGCATGATGTCCCACCTCTCCATCGTGTCCAGGCCTGGGGAAATCTGCCTTTATCATTAGTCAGTCAGTCTCATTGTTGGTTCATCTTTATTATCATCTTTCATCTTCAATCAATCAAACTTATTAACCCTTAAACCATGAGTGATCACATTATGTCGTCACGACCAACAAGTGGTGGTGACAGCGGGTGACAACATAGGACATATGACATCAACACAATTTTCAAATTTGCGCAGCTCCCAACTCTAGTTTGATTATCACATCGTTGATAGCACCCTTGGCTGGCCACATAACTACAAGTCCCCGCTCTCTCTTGGTCCAACCCTACTTAGCCTAGCCAACTCACTGAGTGTGTGAGGACGGAATATATTGTCAAAGAAATGTCCAAAGGAGTGTCCATCAGGAAACAGCTAAAGGTTTGTACTTCAATATCATGTTTTATTTATTCATGTAGCTTTAGTGGTTTATAAGCTACTAGCCGCTAAAATTTATGTATGTTTTGGAAAACAGACACACTCGATTATCCCCGCGCTAGAAGGGTTAAGGGATAATACAGTGTTGGAAAATCTGGAGCAACCGATTCACGCAAACTATTCAAGGCAACAGGCCACCTTTATTACTATTTGGTCCTGTTTCTTGGCATCCTTTGGAGGAATCAAGGCGCTCCAATGTCCCAAAGGTGTATTACCCCTTAAGGTGGCATTTTTTTTTTTTCGTGCTCTTCTTTCATCAGTCTCATTATAGTAGATTTTTTTTTTTTTCTCGTTTTTCACTTCAATTAATCAATCTCATTCTAAGTACGTCGTATTTAAATTATCTTTTATTCCACATTTTTCATGATCTATAGACCTATGAAATCGACCCGAGTCATTCTGATTTAGGGCCACACGCAAGACCATTCGTTGTGTTGACGATGGTGTGGTGTACTGGTACGATGGCTCTGTAGTGTGTCTATGGAGTCATCATACCGGTACCACACCATCGTCAACACCATGGATATTCTCGGCCTTATACTCAAGAGGTCATAAGGAGTGATTTGATATAAGGCCATACGTACACTCGTGATACATAATTTCTGACCAGAGTGTGAGGAGCAGAAAGCTTCGAATCGCCTGGTATTGTTCATTTCCCCACCCAGTACACCTATAGAGGCTGAGTTCGAATGCAGGGTATGTGTGTGTGTGTGTGTGGTGCCTGCCGTTCATCTCTGGTCAGAAATTACGTATCACGAGTGTACTGTGTCCTGGGCCGGTATTATTTTATTAATTAAGGACCCTGTGATCGTGTATAAAACATGGTGGCTTCTGATTCCTCCTGACTATGCCACGAAACAAACTCCTTCAATGTAGGTGGTGTTTCGTGACAATGTTTGAAGGACTCACTCACCTCCAATTTTCTTACTACAATCCTTAAACCTTTTAGAAGCCGCACTTGTTGGTATGTTTGCCTTACTCAATTCGACAAAGTGTATGAGACCCATTTCGAAGCAGTGGTCAAATTTCCTGCTCTTGAAGTACAGTCACGAGCATAAGTTTCTTTACCCCCTTGGCTAGAGTGAGGTCGAAGTCGTGATTGGAGAAGGGTCAGGCAAACGAACGCTAGGAGTCAGTAATTCATGGCGGCATTAAAGTTGTTGGATTCAAGTAAATGAACACCTCTAAAGACATATGAAGCATCATCCGAGCATTATGAATTGGACCATTTTTGTTCGTCTAGTCCAGGGTCCATAAAATACAGGGTCGGCTCACAGCCTGACTGAAATTTGTCATTTCCGCGCATGACGTAGGTGGAAGTGAGAGCGATGGGTTCATCCCAGGTATGGCCACCAGTCCACAACTGACAGCCAAGGTATTCAGAGCTCCCAAGACACCCGTTTTCTGTTGTCCTGGTGCCCATTTTGGTGGAGAGATACTTGATTTCTATAATGCCTTCGCATTGTGCAGTACATGGGTGTAGAACTAACAGACATTAATTATCACCGATTTCCCCGAGATGAGAAACAAAGAAGAGATTGGATAAAATGTTGCATAAGATCAGACTTTTTTAACCCATCAAATTCTTTTATATGCAGTCGTCACTTTGAAGCTGTCTTAACTACCAGCAGCTACTACTACCACTACTATTATTGTTACACTAATTTTATTAGGAGTATTATACTGGTATTGTAGTTACAATAAAAACAATAACAGTATTATACTACTATTGTAGTTACAATAATAACAATAATTACAATAATATTATTCTTATCATTATTATTGTTATTAAAAAAAGTATAGGAGGATGAAACAAAATATTTTCTTTATAATCGAGTACTTACTGGGAAAGTCTTGCTACTCAGTACACATTTGTGTACAGTGGGCTGTTTTAGTTGTTTAGCTTAGCCATGTATCGCTGTACCAGACAGTTTAAAAACAGAGAGAGAGAGCATAAGAGAGGGAGAGAAGGCAAGCAACATCAAAAGACCAGCTTGATCATAATTCTGGAAAAGTTCTGGTTGATGTGTGTGTGCTCATAAATCCCACCTGATGCTTTGTTATTAAGGACCCTGTGATCGTGTATGAAAATTGGAGGCTTCTGATTCCTCCTGACTATGCCGGGAAACACTATAAAATTAATTACAGCTTGATATGTTATACTTTCTTTTTCCTGATAAAAATGTGTATTGTTTACCATGTAGTGTTAGTTTCCCATTATTCACGTTTTCTTTTTCACACACACACACACACACACACACACACACACGTCAGTGACGTCAAGGGAAGTTTGTGGGAGTAGTGGGGGGTTAGACTAATCTGCGCGTGAGCTGACCCTGTATTCTATGGACCCTGGTCTAGTCCATATCCTAGAAGGACTTCGACCTCACTCTCGCCAGGGGAGTAAAGACACTTATGCTCGTGACTGTACAGCCACAATCAAATATCCACCAACACTTTCCTTCCATCATAGTAAATATCTTGGTAATAAAGAACAACACGTGTATGATTTTGCAGCTCCTCATAATAATAATAATTGAGGGGGTTGAGTTGTATGATTATATTTTGATATGATACTGATTTATTTGTACGATGGAAGGAAGGTGTTGGTGGTTATTTGAGTGTAGCTATGCATACGAGCCTATATTACAATTTTCGGGCTGTGCCAGGTTCTAGTCCTTGCCTTCTATGATCACATAGAAATATTATTTTAATTTAAGAGTGAACTTACTTTGATCAATACGGTCCCAGGTACAGCTGGCAGCATAAATTCGCATCCATCTCATGTACTTAATATTGCTAATATGACCAGATAGTTGCATTCTGAACCAGTTTTTATTCCAACAACATACATAATTTACCATATGAGAACTATAGCTGTCATCTCTGCATTAAAATTGTATTACAACATCACTCTAGCTGCCTAGCAAATATATACCCAGGTGGAAATGAAGCGAACTTATACTGCCGACTGTACATAGAACACCAATTAGTTAAGTATCAGCAAAGAACGAATGTAGTGTAGTAGTTATAACGTGCCTAAATGATACTATGGATGGTATATGTTACTACAGTCATTCTTTGAGAAAAAGGATCTTCGTCGCTTGGTTCATAGTTTTTTATTTTTTTAATATGAAATTTAATAATAACCAAATAACGACTCACTACAATTACGGTACGATTCAGTCCCTCTCATTATACCTCATGTCCCCCTCTCTCTCTCTCTCTCTCTCTCTGAAGTTGTTTATATTCTGTACAATTCGGTCCCTCTCATTATACTTCATCTCTCTCTCTCTCTCTCTCTCTCTCTCTCTCTCTCTCTCTCAAGTTCTTTATATTGTGTTACAGGACCTTTGTAATCATATAGTGGATAACTTGACGGGCCGCCTGGCAAGTGCTGACGAGGTGGCCAATCTGTGTGTGTATCTCGCTTCAGATGAGGTCAGTTCAAGTTCTTTCTTTTATCCTTAATAATTTATCAAGCTCATTATATACATATGCATCATTATTTATTCCTTTTTCATCATATCCAATCAATTTTTTATCTTTCTTTTCTTTCATACTCAATCAATCAATCAATCAAAAAAAAAAATGTTATTATGATTGCATCTTTAATTAGTAATATTTTATTTCAAATTTTTCATAATCTGTAGAATTATTATCCCTTGTATCTTAAGGGGAGGATCTTCTTTTGGTACATTGGAGCACCTTGATTCCTCCAAAGTGTGCCTGGAAACAGAACCGGATAAGTAATTATAATGGTTGACTGTTGTTGCTTGGAGTAATTTTGAGGAATCAGTTGCTCCAGATTTACCAAGACTGTACTTAATAATAATAATAATAATAATAATAATAATAATAATAATAATAATAATAATAATAATAATAATAATGTTAATAATATCGATAATAATAATAATGATAACAATAATAATTATGATAATAATGATAATAATAATAATGATAAAATAATAATGATAACAATAATAATAATAATAACAATAATAATAATAATAATAATAATAACAATAACAATAATAATAACAATAATAATAACAATAACAATAATAACAATAATATTAATAATATAAGGTAAAATACTGATTCCTCCTAACTATACCAGGAAACACACACCCTCAATGCTACTAACAAAGGATCTGTTTCATGGCATAGTTTGTAGGAATCACAGACCTTCCAATTCACCAACAAAAGCTGGAATGTCCCAGTTCAATAATTATTATTATTTAATTTTATTATAATTTTATTATTATTATTATTATTATTATTATTATTATTATTATTATTATTATTATTATTATTATTATTGTTATTATTATTTACCTTCTCTTGTACTCAGTCATCATACCACACTGGGAACGTCTTCACCATCGACGGGGGATTCAATCTGTGAGAACTGTGACGTAACCTGGACACACACACACACACACACACATCTTAAGGGGAGAACTATTGTTGGAGGAATCGATAGCCTTCCAGTCCACCAACAAGATAAGCTCTCCTTGACTGTAAACTGGAGAGCCACCGATTCCTCCACACTACACCAGCAATTCTTCCAATGAGTTCATCTTTGTATTACCCACATTATTATTGTATTTCATGTTGGTCTGTTGTTGTTTCTTTATTAATTACTCTCTGCTCCATCTGCTACTGTGGTTCAGGGACAGTATTCACAAAAGTAAAGTTTACTCTTAACTTACAATTTTATTGGTAAGCATTCATTCATGGCGAGGACCCATAGTACCCAACACTGCTTCCAAATCTTAATAACAGCTCATACAAATAGAATAACAACACCATTCATTGCTTCGAAATGAGTCTGAAACACTATGGTCGTGAGGTCAGAAATGCAAACATACCAACAAGTCCAAACTCTAAGATGTTTTGTGAATACCGACCCAGGAAACCAAGACACTTAATGTTACCAATAGACGATCTGTTTCGTGACATAGTTTGGAAGATTTAGTAGCTCTCCAATTGACCAACAAGAAGTAGCCTTATCCCCTTAAGGAGGCAATATACTTTTGGTGTATTAGAATGCCTTGATTCCTCCAAAGTATGCCAGGAAACAGGACCAGGTGAATATATATAATGGTGGCCTGATGTTGCTTGGAATAGTTTGGAGGAATCAGTTGCTCCAGATTGACCACCAACATTAAAGGAACAAAGTTTTATAACAATACATCATAATTATGGGTGGTGTAGTGTAGGTACAGCCGGCAGCATAAATTCGCGTCCAACTCATGTACATAATATTGCTAATATGACCAGATAGTTGCATTCTTTACGAGTTTTTATTCCAACAACATACGTAATTTACCATATGAGAACTATATCCGTCATCTCGCATTGAAATTGTATTACAACATCAATATAGCTAATACATACACAGGTGGAAATGAAGCGAACTTATGCTGCCGACTGTACCTGGTCAAGGGGAAGTACAGTGTTGGTGTTAAATCTTCAGCAAATGATTCCAACTAACTATTCCAAGCAACAACAGGCCACCATTATTATGTGTTAATCTGGTCCTGTTGCCTCTAATGAACCAATAATATATTATCCCTTTAATTTTGGGCAATATATATATATATATATATATATATATATATATATATATATATATATATATATATATATATATATATATATATATATATATATATATATATATATATATATATATATATATATATATATATGCACAAACACACACACACACACACAAACACTGTCCTTTTAAGACAGGATGAATAAATCACTTTCCGTAGTTAGTGTGTATGGTAATGAATAACACAAGCCTGGGAAAACATTTGTTGGTCTTCAAAGAGGGACTGAGTGTAAAATGAAGTAAATTTTGGTAGTTATTCATCGTATATCCACGGTATGTTGTGCTCGTTCAGATAAATTAACTTATTTGTCTAACGTACAATAGCCAAGGTAACACTAAAATATGTTAATAATATATGTTAATCAGTTGTTGTGGAATTCACTATCCCTCTTGTACAGTAAGTGGAATAGGACCTTTTGTGTTGGTGGGGTGATGATAACTATACTAATACAATGTTGTGTCATTTACTACTATACCATTCTTGTGAGAGGACTGGGAGATGAGATGTTTGTAGGGTCGTATGTAAGAATATCCGTGGTGTTGACGATGGTGTGGTACTGGTACGATGGCTCTGTATTGTGTCTATGAAGTCATCGTACCGGTACCACACCACTGTTGACACCATGAACGTCCTTGCATACGATCCATAGTAACTAATGACTCTGCTTTAGCTAGAGAGAGCAGCTGAAAAAAGAGGAAAAATAGAAGAACTTCACTCATTCATTCTTACACACTTCACATTGAAACTACCAATCACATCAACACTCATACACAAACTCATCTGTTGCCTGCCCACCTCTCATGTACACACAATTCATTCATCCCCTGTCCACCTCTCATATACTCATTCTAACACACACACACACACACACACACACACACACACACACACACACACACACATTCATCCCCTGTCCTCTTCTCATGCACTCATTCCAACACCTACACCCAACTACACTCACATTGACGACCATATCCATGAAGACATCATGCCAGACAACGCAACTACTAAACCTGTTGTCTGTTTCAGTGTAGGAGGCAATGATGTCAGTAGAGTTAGTAGTGAGAGATTGCTGAGGCAGTACAAAGAGACATTAGAGAAAATTAAGTCTAGGGGAGGGATCCCAGTTGTATGTAGCATCGTGCCTCGAAGGGGTGCCAGTCGAGAGTGGATGTCCAGGGCTGTTGGTATCAATAACAGACTGGACAGTTTCTACAAGTATGAAGAAATACCATTCATTGACAACTAGCATCGGTTCTATGGCAGGGATAATATGTATACACCAGGGATGGCGTTCACCTTAGTAGGAATGGTGTTTTAGTGTTCGGCAGGACAAAGGATAGCTGGATCGAAGGGTTTCATTAATGTTAGGGCTATAAGAAAAGCCGTAGGGACAGACGGAGAGATATACAGCAAAGTAGAGCATGATGAAAGGGAGGGAGGGAAGGGGAGGGGGGAGGGGAAGGGAGGAATAGTAACGTGGGGATGGAGAGTAGAGACGCCATCATTCCGAGATGGGACGGAGGTTAGAAAGTATTAGAGAGAAAGCCCAAAGGAAAAACAAGAAAAGAAGTACAGACAGTTCCATCAGAGTATACCACAGCAATTGTAGGAGTCTGTGCAACAAGGTAGACGAGTTAATTAAGGACCACAACTAGTAAGCGTAACGTGGATTAAATTAAGAGACAAACACTTCAGAACAAGAGTTACAAATTAGCGAGTATAATTCAATGCTGACCGCAGACAGAGAAGAAGAGGGGGTGTAGCAATATACGTTAGAGATAATATAAAATGTTGTGAGAAGGCAGATATTAAGACAAAGCATGACACAATCACTATGGCTGGATATTAATTAAGAACGGTAGAGATAATCTAATTTTAGGAGTAATGTATAGACCACAAATTTGGACAAAGGTAGACTGTTATGGGAAGAAAATTAATAACGCGTCGAGAAATAACAAAGTATTTATTGTAGGAGACTTCAACTTTAGGAATTTTAACTGGACGGATCAGAGAGAAGACCGACGAGTCAAATGAGTTTCTAGAAACGATTCAGGATAATTTCCACCATCAGTTGGTACAAGAGCCAACAAGGGAAGATAACCTACTAGACCATGTTTTGAATAACCAAGAGAGTTTAGTATAAAGTCTGAGGATAGGAGATTCTTTGGGAAATAGAGACCATTGTACAATAACTTTTCAAATAAAAGATATAGCGAATGAGGCACAGAAAATTCAATGACTACTAAATTTCCGTCAAGCAATCTTCAAGGCATTGAGGGAACATCTGAGAGGCATTGCAGACAATGAGTGGATCATTGGAGGTACAGTATGTCCCCAGGGAAGCAGGAGTTAGCAGAGTTTCAGTCAGGTGGAAGAAATCATGCACAGCTTCCAGGTGATGCCACGGAAATGAATCACAGCTATAATCAGTTTACCGATATATTACACCGAACACAACAGTTGTATATACCAAACAGACAATTTAGGAAAAGTAACAATGATCCCGGATGGTTCAATAATAGAATAAAATACCTCATTGGCCAGAAAATGTGTATTCATAAAAGGATAAAAAGAGGAGAAGCGCATCTAAGAAACCAACTCGGGGATCTCAAGAGACAGATTATGAGGGAAATCAGAAAGACCAAGAGAAATAATAAGATAAAAAAAGCTGGAGAGCCTAAGGTAAACCCGAAAGTTTTATTCCTCACATACCAGACAAAGGCTAAGGAAAAGGTAGGACCACTAAGATCAACAGAGGGACAAATAACTAGCGATAAGAACCAAGTGTGCGACTTCTTCACCGAATTTCTTACACGAGTGTTCACTACAGAAAATCTAACATAAATGCCATCAGCCCAAACTGTCTATAGTGCCAATAATAGTAGTAGCAATGACAATGTCCTAAGTGTAGTAGACATCAACAGAAATGAGGTATTAAATCAGATAAACAGACAAAAGGCACAGAAATCTCCTGGCCTAGACGAAGTGTATGCCAGAATACTAAAGAAATGTAAGGAACAAATCTGTGACAAATAGCTGATATTTTTACAAATTCCATAGAAACAGAAGACGTACAGTTGGTCACAAAATTTCGTGAATACGTCCAGTGAGATGTGGCAACCATATTGCCTTTGTTTACTCAAGAAAGTAGTAAAATATCATGAATGAAGAGCTCAGAATGTATCCTGATGCTGATTGGTCGATTAGAAACAAGGTGAAAAGCTTCTATGCAGAGAATATTAAATCTATTATTATTTTAATAATTTTTTTCAGTAACCAAACGCAATATGGTTGCCGCATTTCACTGGACGTGTTCAGGGAATCTTGTGACCAACTGTACAGTTGTGGAACAAAGAACCTGAACACAAATGGCGACCCCTGGCAACCATACCCATAGTAAACACGAGGTGATAGTAGAAATTCATGAATGGAGAGGCAACGTTTGTATCGTGGTGTGTGATTGGTAGATGCATCACCGTCTCTCATTGCCATGTATTCATATATTGGAGAAAGTTAGGAATACGAACATGCCACGTAGTTGAGGTAATAGATATTTACTCTGTGTATTAAGGACACAAAGTATTTTTCGCAACTGGTAATTATTGATAAATTGTTGTGATTAATGGGACTCATAATAACATTGATTAATTAATTAGTAGATGCCACTAGGTATATGGCGGTGCAACAGTTATGGTCTAATAACGCCCAACATAATATTATATACTAAGGATTTTTAAATATGGACATTTATATAATTAATGAAATATATACACATTAGCCAGGCTTCACTACCCCAAAAAGGAGAAGCAGCATGATTAAAAGGACTTAAAAAATGAAATAAAAACCCGAGGAGTAGTACTTGGGGCAGTAATTGGGACTCGTAGACGAGTCCCTGAAGCATCTGATATGTTAGAAGAAGATGAAGGTATATGAGCTGAGATATTCTTTGAAACAATTACATTTGTATTGTCCTGTACAGCAGTGGTATCACTGACACAGGCAGATACATCAACATCCATAATACAGGTGGCAGAATCACTCCGCTGCTCAAGCGGAAGAGAAAGTGAATCTTTTGAAGTCACAACATCCGTGGCATTCACATTAACTTCCCGCCCCTCTGATGATCCCGAAGGAAGCTTGCGAGGGGAACATCTGTTGAATCAAGAGATTCATCAGAGCCTCGAGAACGCTTCTGGTGAAATTGAGAGGAAACTATGGATGAGTCCACAGAGATGGTTGCCTTACAAGGAGGAACATCTATAGAGTCAAGTGCCTCAGAGGAACCACGAAGGCGTCTCTGTGGCAGTTTAGGTGACTTAAGTTTCCTTTTTGGAGAGCGTGTGGCAGCGTGAACCTCTACCACATGGACACCTTTAGCTAAAGTCTGAGAATTGTCATCAGTTGAAGGGTCACCAGAATGAGTGTCTGGTAAAGTTTCCAAGACAGAGAAGCTATTATGTAGTGTAACATTAGAAACACTCTCACTAGAGTAAGAAGCAGCTGCCTCTTGAGAGGGTTGAGAGGGTGCTGCAACCGATTTAGGGTGAAGGGAGGAGGCGTATGTCTTCACACAACCATCCTTCTGTCGCCTGAAGTTGAGATGCCGTCTGGCACTATTTATGCTAATGAATTGGGTGTTAGCCAAGTGGAGGATATCCTGCTCAAGGAGGTACATCTTACATTGGCGAGAACGCAAGGGGTGAGCATCTCTGCAGTAAAAGCAGAAACTCTCTGACCGACACTCAGAAGCAAGATGTGAGTCAAGAGCAGAACAATTACCACACCGGGAACGGTTGGTGCAGTTCCTCCTCCCATGACCAAACTCATGACAACAGAAACACTGTAGGGGACGCTCAACAAAAGGCTTCACCTCAAAAGAGGTGGGATTAATATTAATGCGATCTGGGATATGCGAGCCATAGAAAGTGAGGATGATCATATTTTTACTGCATTTCATCTTTGTTACTCGTTGGACACTGTCTGGACACATAGCGAGAATGTCCTCTTCAGAGAATTGATACAGGTCCTCATTATATATACGCCCCTTGCTATAATTAAATGTTCGATGTGGTTTGATGGATTCAAACATGCTATCAGAAGGACAGGGGAAATTGAGGAGCATCATGGCCTGTGTAAGATCTTTGGCTCTGATTAAAACGCCCTTACCATATTTCTTTATGTGGCCCATTGGTAATAATCCAATTTCTTTCTCCAGATACCGGGAAGCATGCATAAGGTTACCACGTCCCTCCCTGTAGTAAGCCACAAACCAAAAGGGTACTGTAGGAACCCGACGTTCCTTTGGGACATGCTCTACAGAGTCATCAAAGATGTTAGGGCAGTAGTCATTGTCACTGTCAACTACATTGGTGGACCACATCATCTGAACTTTACTATGAGTATCCCCCACAGTCAGAGAATCTTTTGCCTCAAATGCTGCTTTGGCAGCAGCATTTGTATTGAAAGTAATATAGCACCGATTAGACCTACAATCACTGTCATATGTGATTCGGATACGAAGAACTACTCCAAAACACTTAACAATGGAGTGGATAGCGCCATAGAAAAGGGATGCAAGTACATTCGTTAACATTAACGTTTCAAAATCGCTAACAGGGTTCTTCGACACAACACCCGACCTGCTAGGTCTAGTCTTATTTGCAGCTTTCTGCTTACTACCATGACCAGAGAGTGACGTCTCGAGGGCCTGGTCGACCACCGCTCGAGGAAGAGATTGGGGTTTTTCTTTATCCATATATCATTGGTTTAGTGTTGTTGGCCCCAGGAGCCAAGAGCTACTACCTACCGGGCAGATGAGGGGACCGAGCGCTGGTCGCCGTGGGCGGGGTACCTCTTCCCCCACGGGGCCACTCGTTTTAAAAAGCAGCCCCAATGGCTCGAAAGTTTGCCCACGACGGTGCTGAGACCCCCTTCCCAACATCTCCCGGCCCAGACACCCAACCATCCAACATAGGACGGTCCCTAGAGGGTAGTCCCTCTGGAGGGCAGCACTGTTGGCCCGTACTGGCAACCTAATGCTGGGATCACACATCTGCGATCTAACCTCTGCGACTATCTGCGATGACGGCACTTTGCCAAAATTTGTTTAATCGCAGTTTACAACAACGTTCCTACGCTTTAATTCCAGCGGCATCGCAGATAGCCGCAGAATGTCGCAGGTGTTCACATTAACTTCGTGCGACTCGGGAAGTGGCTGCGATCATGTTCAAATTTTCAAAACTTTCGCAGGCCACCTCTATGATTGTCGAATCGCTCGACTAGTTGCAGCGTGGACGCAGTGTGGACGCAGCTCCGTCGCCGCTCGCTGCAATGTGGCAACGACGGCCTGCGTCAAAGCGATGCGCAGTCGAGCGACTCCCCCACCAAGCGATGTGGCAGCGACGCATCGCCCCTATATAAGATGCCCGCTTGATGCGTCTCAGCACAGTCTCCGCTCGGAAGCGACAGAGTAACGACCTCCCAGCGCCCACCAATCAACCTCCACCAGCACCACCATGAAGAAAGATCAGAAGAACACCTCTGGCAAGCTCCTGAAGAAGAGGAATAAGAGGTTTGCGGTCCCTCTGTCTGCGGAAGTGACCACTGACCCTGCCACACACACACACATACTTACACACAAACCATTAAAGAATATACATCAGGATTTTTAGGGGAATTAGAACACCAACACACACATACACACACAATGGCCACCAAAAAATCCCCACATTTTACCTGGCCTTACACCTGGCCCCGACAACCAGGCTGGCCATATTAGCAGAGGTGAAATATGGCCACCTTTGTAGCTGGTATAAATGGCCAGTCCACACGTTTTATACAGCATGTATGATGTGGAATAGTTTCGTACAATATAATTATATTTCTTACATGTTTGTATTATTGTATTCTTTTATATAAGTGTGGGTTCATTTTAACTTTTTTCACTTCTCTTACGATGATAATAAAACAACTACAACAACATTAGTAATCAAAATAACAACAATGAAAGAATATATATTATTAATCGTAATTAACAATAATAATAATAATAAAAACAACCAATATAATGTCAATAACAACTATAATAACAACAACAGCAACAACAACAACAATAATAATAATAATAATAATAATAATAATGATAATAAATAATAATATTGCGTTCACCATACTTATCATTGGGATTACTAAACTAAAGGCTTGTTTTATTTCTCCCCTTTCTGTCTTCTTTTCGTTGTATTTCATTAATTTAATCTTTTGCAATTTAACTCCTTTACACAATATGTTTGATTTAGTTTTTCTCTTGTTTTCTTTCTTATCATCCTTCATTATTTCATTCATAATTAGTAGGTGGACCCACGCCTCAATATATTGCTGTGGCGTCAGAACTGCGATCCTTTTTTGACATCGTTGGGAAATCGAACTGCAAGAGAGGGGCAGTCGAGTGGCAGTGGAGCAGCCATCACAAAACGTTACAGGTGCTCAAGACGTCCTCACGATGACTCCTCGCATGAAGTCTGCGAAAGGTTGCGAAAGGTGCAGTAAGCGCTGCAATACATAAACGATCACTCCTAGACCTTTCCTCGCTTCGTCTGCGATGATTCGCAAACAACTGCAACTAAGCGAGTGAAGGACGAGCAGATGTCGTAATGGATCACAATATCTGCCTAGTCGTTGGGAATCGCAGTGTTTGGGTGGCGACTTCCACATTTTCGGCATCGCAGATAGTCGCAGAGGCTGGATCGCAGATGTGTGATCCCAGCATAATGCATGGGAACCATTTAGTCTGGTCTCTCACTGGCGACCTTACTAGCATGGGAAGCCCTCTCTCCCCGAAATCGGGGCAGAGCAGGGGCCGGAGCCCCTTCTAGTCTAGCTCGCCAGGTCTCAGAGACACGCAAGCCCCCTCACCATGTCAAGGCGGTTCCCATTGGGGGGGACCTACGGGGTAGAGGGAATGATAGGACCTATTGTCTCTCCTCGAAGAGGATATATGTATGTACATTCTCCTCCACTGCCGCGTTCATCACTCCAGCGTTGTCAATGTGTGTAACCCACAAGGTGTTAACCTCCAGTGTCGTCGACTCTAGTATCCGAAACACATACCAATATGAGTCAGCGGAAGGTTGATTGAGACCCGGGTGGTGGGGGCTTGGATGTGGTGTTCTATGGAGGCAGGGTAGGGAACTGTAAGCTGTAATGCAGAAGTCTTGGCTAGGTGCTATTTTTATGAATGCTCAATATAGGTCAAAGATAGTAGTAACACTTGGTGGAGTTTTTGTTTTATGTTCTACATCATAACGATAATGATAGTTACTGCAGGTAAGAATAATATCTTTAGTGTGGAATTTAAGCACGTCACCGTGTTGCTATAACATTCCACACCACCATTAGTGCCCACAAGTCAAGATAGGCTCGTCCCTTCAAGTTAGTCATTGCATATTAATTAGGTAATTATTTTGGGACGATGACACAGATTTGTCAATAACGACAATGTCCAACATTTGATGAACATTATGAACAGTAGTAGTGGTGTACTCACAGTTGTCATTATAAGTCGTTTCTTGAAAGTTCCGACCAAAGATAATTCATTATATATTTTTCATTACATAGTGAATCTTTCACAGCCTTTATTTTTCACAGTACTCTGTGATCATAGATGGATAGATGGATTGGGTGAGGATGGAAACATAAATCATATCATTAAGGTGTTGGATGCTTCACATGTGTCGGAGTTGATGAATACAGTCGAGCTTCAAGGTGTTGGTTGATTCAGGGCAAACATAAGTAAATATTCTGATATTTCACTTTGATACAGATTGACTTGCACCTTATATGTGATTTACAATACCCTATTTACACAAGACAACTTATTTAATTAATATTAATTGAGTTTAGGCCATGACGATATGATACTAGTAACCACAACTGTGCACACCAATTAATGTGTGTGAAGAGAGAGAGAGAGAGAGAGAGAGAGAGAGAGAGAGAGAGAGATGACTTCCAAGGTATTCGCGACTTTAACTTTAAATGTATGAATTTTGTTGGCATCATCGCTCAATCCGTCTATAACCGCTTATTAATGTCAAAACTGAAGTGTGTGAAAGTTCAATATGTAATGATAATAAAATATTACCTCGGTCGGAGCTGTCAAATTTCATCGTAAAATATCAACAGTCATGACACTACTACAAATGTTCACAATGCTCGTAAATTGAAGATATTTGTTATAATTGACAGAAAATAAAATCATCGTCATCACAATTATTAACTTGGTGGGACCAACCTATTGAAATTAATGAGGCCTAATTTTGATATGTTATGTTCTAGGAACATTGTGACGTTTAAAACTTCACACTCAATATAATTTACTTATTATGTGTAATAACTATCATTAACGTTATGATGTAGAACATGAAATATTAATTAAAACCAAGATGCGCTGCTGATAGCTGGCATATACTAAACATTCATAGAGACATCTGGCCGAGACTAGCTACTGCCCCACCAACCCAGCATTTTCATTTACCGTTTGAGAGCATAATATACTGATAACAAACAATAACGTCGTAAAACACCCTCACTGGTACCATAACAGCTGCAGTATTTGGGAATTACCCTCACTTTCCTCCCTCTGTGGCTGGGTACCAGTTCGGAAGTCGTGACGTGTGTGTGTGTGTGTGAGTAGCAGTTGACCTGGGCCATGGTAACGGGCTTGATGAAGTCTATGTCCAGTGTCGGAACATAATAAAAAAAAAAAAAAAAAAAAAAAAAACTAATGACTTTACTAACCATCACAATGTTGTGGTCTACCAATGTCATGTTTCTTATGTAACAGGTTTATATAGTTGACATATAATTTAGTACAGCATTACTGCTTACAATCCTCTCGCTAACTTTTCTCTGTAAAACATGCACCACACCATTCCCAAGCCTACACCCCTCCATTACCATCCCCCCGATTTACTCCTGGCATGTGTTTCGGATATGCGAGTCGAAACTGAACGTTCACACCCTGTGGGGTATAAACATTGACAACGCTGGAGTGATGAACGTGGCAGTGGAGGAGACTGTATATTTGTAGGGGGTATACTCTCCATTGTTGAGGAGTCAGGAATTTTACGGCTCTTATGATTTAATGATGGAACCAAGGTAAAATAAAGACGAGAAGGTAGGTTCGCGGGGGGGTGAGGGAGAGCCAGAACACCTCTCCACCACACAGGTGGATGATGACCTCGCTCCAGAACAGGTGGAGTGTGGACGTGCTCGTGGCGCTCTGCCTCCATTCTCGTTTGTGTTGTTGTTTTGTGTTGTTTTGGAGCTCTTGTTTGTGTTTTTTGTGTTGTTTGTGAGTTCTTGTTTGTGTGTTGCTGTTTCTGTGGTGTTGCTGGTGTTGTTTGTCTGTTGTGGTTCTGTGTATAGTTTTGTTGTGATTGTCTGTGTGTATGTGGATGTGTGTGTGTGTGTGTGTCCCTGGCTGATTGAGTTTTTAGTTGTTTGTGTTGTTGTTTGCTTTCCATCTAGGCCTTGCCTGGCCTGATGGAGAGTGCGGATTCCTGCTTGGAGGCCGACTTGGCAATGTCGGAGGAAGACGAGTCTCCAATTGAGGATCACTGGCCTGAGCTGCCTTCTCGCAACCCTCCCCCCCTCTCCTCGGTCACTCCGCAGCACAGGTTGCAGCCGTCCACCTCCTCAACCTCTACCAAGCGACCTGTTGATGCCTCGTCCGACTCCTCGCAGGATTCCCATGGTGTGGACTGTTTGCCTCCAGCTGCCAAGACTGCCAAGGGTGCTTCAGCTGTGCACGACGTACCTTCTCTGCCTCACCCTGGTGTTTCTTCTTTGTATACCAACTCCTTGCCCTCGTCCAACCTTCCTGCTTTTGCCCCGAGAGATGCCTATGTCAAACTCTCCTTCTCTGGAAACCCATCTACGGACACAAAGCTGCGTTGGTTGTCTGATGTCAACAGGGCCTTCCAGTTGCAGCGTGAACTGGCTGAAGTCAAGATGGCTGCTGTCACCTCCCGGTTTGTCTACATCTCTAGGAAGCGTCAGGACATCATTGATAGAGTGAAGGCTGGTGAATTTTTATCTCTGCCTCTCATTCCTGAAGACTCACCTGAGAGGCCTCGTAAGTTCCCCAGCTACATCCTCACCCGTTTTCCTATTGATGTTGACCCGAAACTTGCCAAAGGATACCCTGGTGTGTACTTTGCCCGTCGTTTTTTCCAAGATGGTTCCCCCATTAGCCGTATTGTTGTTGTCTGGAGTCAACCCGATCCACCTCCAAATGAGATTTCCTTTGATTTCCTCCCTTGTCGTCCACCGTGTGAGGTGAGGAAACTTCATAATGACCAGCCTTGGTGCTACAGGTGCTGGGGAGTTGGGCATATCTCCCGGTACTGTTCTGCCAGGCCGAAGTGTGCATGGTGTGCTGCCGACCATGATTCCAAGACGTGTCCTGTCAGGGGTGAACAATCACGTCCTGCTGCCTCCACCTCTGAGCCTTCACCTCCTGAAGATACGTCTCGATGGAAGTGTCCACGATGCCTTCAGCCAGGGGTTAACGTGTGGCATGGATGTACTCGACGTAAGGTCCAGGCTCGTGTCTCTACTATTGCTCCGCCTCCTTCACCACCACCACCACCACCACCACCTCCCCCCCAATCTGCTCCTCCTACCAACCCTGCCTCACCTCCAGACCTGGCCCTCCGCAAGTCTGTTGCTACCCTCATGGCACGATGTACGGCTCTTGAAAACCGCTTTTCTGCCCTTGAAGCCAGGATTGATGGGCTGGTTGCCGCTCAGGCTGCCAATGACTCCAAACTCTCCACCTTGGTCGAGGCTCAGCAGGCCATCATCTCAACTGTCACTACCCTAACCGAAAAGATGGATACTGTTGCATCTCGCCTTGAAAAGCTTTTCGAGTCAGTCCCTTCTCCTGGTCCATCTTCTTCTCCAGGTCGCTCATCTGCCCCCACTCACCGGACTTCTACCTCCAAATATAGAGTTCGCTAGTGATTGCCGGCTGGATGTCATCTCCTGGAATGTATGTGGTATCACCAGTTATGCTAAGCTCACTCAACTCAAGGCCTATGTTTTTTGTCATCATCCCAGTGTTATTTTTCTCCAGGAAGCATTTCCAGGACGGCCGCTCGCTCTTGGGCAAGCTCCTCCCCTCTCAGGTTATGTGCCATATGTTCATCTGGTAAGGAATGGTCTCCTGACTTACATACATAGCTCCTTGCCACATCGCCTTCTCCGTACCTCCACTGATCCTGACATGACCTTTCAGCTATTTGAGGTTCTACCTGGGAATGGAGTACTACAACTATGTAATGTCTATTCTGCCCCAGCTAGACTCACTCTTGAGGCTCTTCCTTCTCCAACAGTGCGTGGTATGGTTTATATGGGAGATTTTAATGCTCGGCATTCTGATTTGGGTGATGGTACTGGCTCTATTAATCGTAATGGTGTTCGTCTCCTTTCATACATCCGCAAGCATCATCTGACACACTGGGACACTGGTGGTGCCACTCATTGCCGGGGAGGTACTCTGGATTACATCCTCTCGTCTGGCCTGATAGCATCTCAGGTCCAGTGCTTCTCCGTGCCAGACTTATTCTCTGATCACATTGCTCTTCGGTTTCATTATTCTCTAACTGCTGTGTCAGGTGCTTCAGCCACTCGTTTGCGTATTGCTGTGCCCCCTAAATATTGCCCGACTTACATCTTATTTATGGCCCATGTATTCCCTACATTTGACATATCATCAGCTGAACAGTTGTACTCTGATCTTGTATCTGCTACTCATGACTTTTATAGGCTATACGTCTCCCGGCCACACCTCCAGCATCGCCATACTGCCCACTCCTGGACGCTGGATGCACGTATACAGGAGGCAAAGGAGGAGGCTGAACGTGATGGCCTATTGTTTCAAGCCAACCCAACCCCTGACCTACTCCATCGTTACCAGATGTCTAGGGACGCTTTAGTTGCCCTGCAGGATTGTGCTCACACTGAGTCTTGGCAGCGGTTCACGGACAGCATCAACCAGCAAACAAGTGTGGCTTCTATGTGGCACCTCATCCGTCGGGTTGTTAAAAAGACACCGGCCACTGCTCGTCATCACACTCCTGCCGACTATGCCAAACAACTTGTCGATGCCTGGTCAGAACAATCTACCCCAGCCAGTCTACCCATCCACATACAAGATGCACTCGCTTCCCGTGCTGCTGTCCATCGGCTACGTCTAATGTCTGCTCTGTTACAAGATGATGACGATGATGCAGAGGAGATAACTGAGGAGGAGTTGCGCCGTGCTCTCATTCGGGGTAGAGCTTCTTCCCCTGGTGATGATGGTATTACTTATGCTGTGCTGCGCCTACTTCAACAAGTTCCTGGGAACCCTCTACTTCGACTGTACAATCTTTGTCTTCGTGACGGTTGTGTACCACGAGCCTGGACCAGCAGCACAATAATACCCATCCCTAAGCCCGGCACTGCGAAGTTCAGGCCTATTTCCCTTATTTCCTGTTTCTGTAAGGTTATGGAGAGAATCTTACTCAATCGTCTCATGTACAGACTGCAGGATCGCCTCTCTCCATGGCTGTTTGGTTTCCTTCCCCAGCGGAGCACACATCACTGCCTAATCGACCTGTACTCTCGCCTTTCCAGGGACAGTGTGGTGGCCTTCATTGACCTTCGAAGTGCCTTCGATGTTGCTAATAGAGACGTCATTTTGGATCAACTGGTTGACTTTGGGATAAAGGGTAATCTACTACGGTGGATTCGGGGCTACCTGAGTAACAGGACCTCCTGTGTGTTTTTCAGTGGTGCACTCAGTCCTTTGCGCAGTTTTCATCTTGGTACGCCTCAAGGTGGTGTTCTCAGCCCATTGTTATTTAATATTCTGATGCATCGGTTGCTCACTTCTCTCCCTAATATTCCTGGAACTACAATTACGTGCTATGCTGATGATATCTGTGTTCATTCTACCTCACCAAGGGATCTCCAGCGGTTTCTTGACTCCTTCTCTGTGGCCTCCTCTCACTGTGGCATTATTGTCTCCCCAGATAAGAGCAGAATATTCACCTGCCGCCTTCCTCAAGCTCAGCCAGTGTTCACCATTGGAGGGACTGTCATTCCCATGTGTTCCCAGTACTGCTACCTGGGTGCGCCAGTCAATATTTGGCCGATTGTCCCTGCCAGACCTCAAGACCATCCCATTGTCCAGGACTTATTGGGTCGTCTCCAACGCCGACTTACACCACTTCAATGGCTATCTAACAACTCCTCGGGCATCTCCATCCCAGTAGCCAGGACCATCTATATTGCTTTTATCCGTTCAGTTGTTGATTACCTTTCCCCTGCTCTGATTCAACTTCCTAGGGCTACTCTGGAAACTTTAGAAAAATTTCAAAATAGAGCAATGAGAATTATTCTCGGCTGTCCAATGTCGACCAGGATAGTGAACATGCAGCGTGAGTTGCGTCTTCCCCCATTAGTGGAGAGAATTTATTCTAATGTTACTTGCTTCACTGTCAAGTGCCTCCATTTCCCACATCTTTCACCCCATTACTCTCAGTTAGTCAGGACTTCTCTTAGACCAAACTACCCGGTCCCTCCCATACTGCCTGCTGGACGTACTCTTATAAGGTCTGTTTCCTCTGTGCTCCGTGGTCTTAATATAGATATAATGGTTGCAGACGTCCCCCCAGGGCCCCCTCCATGGATGCTACCAACACCTGATGTGAGCTTTACACCTACTTCCAAGTCGGAGCTGCCTTCTCTACAGCAGCAGTTGGCTCTGGAACACATAGAAACAGTGACTTCCTCCATCACAGATCCATACTGCCTCTACACTGATGGCTCATTGCAGGTGGATGGTGCAGCAGGTTGTGCTGTTTTCTCGCCTGACCTGGAGTCACCTCCAGGGGGCTGGGTTGGCCGTCGTCTCTGTAACCACTCTAGCTCAACATTGTGTGAACTGTATGCCATTCTGGATGCTGTTAGTGTTGTTTGTCAACGTGGAGTGAATGCTGCCATTTTTTGTGACTCCAAACCTGCCCTTCATTCCCTCTCTAGTGTTCAGCCCACACACTCTACTGTTATTCAGCAGATTTTATCGTTTTTGGCCTTATTGCGTCACCGTAACTTGACTGTCAAATTTTTATGGGTGCCATCCCATGTAGGTTTACGTCACAATGGTACAGTTGACAGACTCGCAAAGGAAGCCTGCCATCTGCCTCCTCGTGGTGCTGGACGTCCTCTCTCCCTGACATGTTACCTCTCTAAAGTCCGCTCCGCCGCTCTCCTCCCTGTACGGCGACGCAGGGATGCAGAGAGGCCCTTCAGCATCTCCATCACCCATTACGAGTCTGTCTGCCATCACAAATATTCCTACCGTCGTCGAGGCCTCATGGTTCGGAGGCACAATGTAGTCTCTGCTCGTTTGAGGCTTGGCTACCGGCCACCGTGGCAGGTTGCTGGGATGCAGGGTGAGCCTCCCTTCACTGAGTGTCGCTTGTGTCGAGCGCCTCGTGCTAACACTATAGAGCACTATTGCCTAGCCTGCCCCACTGTCCGACACTTGCTGCCCCAGGGCCTGCCACTTGATGTGGTTTGTCGACACCTGCTGAACCATCAGGTTCTGGAGGAACTTCTGGTGCGCCACCCTCGTTTTGGTGGATTTAAGTAGGTCATGATATAAATATTTGTCTGTATGCTTGTGCTTCATTCTGTTATGTTTTCGTGATGTGAGTGTGTGTGCGCATGTGTGTGTGCTTGTGTGTGTATGTGGTCATTGGGTTCTCGTGAGTCCCGCTTACCTTTGTGTACTGTTGTCTGCCTATTGACTGACGCTACGGCGCAATGAATTAAAAAAAAAAAAAAAAAAAAAAAAAAAGTGGATGATGACGTCAGTGTAAATCTCGAGAGCAGGTTCTGAGGGCTGACAGCTGTCAGTCACTCACGTACCAGTGTGTGGAGTGAAGCTCCGTTTTCTAATTTAAGGGGTAGCTGTTTAAGATCCATAATTTATGAAATGCCAACAGTTTGTATTGTACGTGAGTGCAATGCTGTTAGAGTTAAATGTGATAAAAATATACATGTGAGCTGGGTAAGGAATAACACTGATATAAGTAGTATGTAGCTAGAACAGCACTTAGATAGCACAGTATTCTGGCAAAATATTTGTATTCACATATACTGTGATTTCCACCCAACATATATTCTTACATAAGTACACATATGAAGATGATCCTATCTCCCAATGAAAAAAAACTTCCTTTGATAAATCCTGGATCCATATAGAAATCTTGAGTACTAAAAAAAAAAAAAAAAAAAATCTGTTTATTTGCAACATTTCCTGAAATTTTCATGGATCACGAAATCTGCCTAGTTGTTGGGAATCGCAGTGCTTGGGTGGCGACTTCCACATTTTCGGCATCGCAGATAGTCGCAGAGGCTGGATCGCAGATGTGTGATCCCAGCATAATGCATGGGAACCATTTAGTCTGGTCTCTCACTGGCGACCTTACTAGCATGGGAAGCCCTCTCTCCCCGAAATCGGGGCAGAGCAGGGGCCGGAGCCCCTTCTTGTCTAGCTCGCCAGGTCTCAGAGACACGCAAGCCCCCTCACCACGTCAAGGCGGTTCCCGTTGGGGGGGACCTACGGGGTAGAGGGAATGATAGGACCTATTGTCTCTCCTCGAAGAGGATATATGTATGTACAGTCTCCTCCACTGCCGCGTTCATCACTCCAGCGTTGTCAATGTGTGTAACCCACAAGGTGTTAACCTCCAGTGTCGTCGACTCTAGTATCCGAAACACATACCAATATGAGTCAGCGGAAGGTTGATTTAGACCCGGGTGGTGGGGGCGCATATTCCGAAACTGTTGTTAATTTGGGCACCATCTAAAATATCAGCCAATCAGGCTCCTTTCTCTCGTCATGACGTCACCTCCGATTAACCAATCACACTCCGAAAGGTATGACGTCATATCTTGCTTTTATTGTTATAAGACATTGCACTTTTTCACGGTAGAAGTGGTCATTTATTTCTTTATACCTCATTAATTTCAGTAAATATTTACTTGGTTCTTTGAATTCAAACGGAATAATGGTAGAGGATTAACATTATAGTAAAAAATGTGTCAGTCTAATAAAAAATGAACTAAAAATTAAGTTGAAGTGAAAAAAGTGACTATCTGAAATATCAGCCTCTCAAGACTCACGAGCTTCTCTTGTGTCATGACGTCATATTCCGATTAACTAATGACTCGCGCTTATCCTCGTCGTGAAAAAATAAATAATATAAAAACATTGCACTCCTTTACGACAGCTGTCATTTTATCCATTATACAGTCACGAGCACTAAGGTATACAAATTTGGTTGAAGCTTTGAACAGTCCAATTCACCAACGAAATACTGTAATTCCAATGGAGATCTTATTGTGCATTTATTTACGGTCTCTAGGTATTCCAAGCACACCTAATTAGTTATTAGTGCTCGTTACTGTACCTCATTTATTTCGTGAAATAATGGTGGGATGATTTTGATTGTAGATAAGACTGAAAATAAATGATGGTAACTAAGGTCTGTCTTGTGTTCTCTCTCCCTTTGATTATACCCAACATCATGGAGCATAGAGGTCCTTTATCTTTGTGGGGTTATTCAATCTCCTCGCAATTTGCACTGAAATATTGCTTAACAGCTTTCCATTTATATTCTTGTATATCGTAAAGGGTCAACCTGGCTATTATTCTAATTGATACTACAATTTAGTTGTAGGTTACAAAGTGATATGCACACCAACTTTATTGATATAATACACCTGTATAGTAGTACAGTAGTATAGTATAGTATAGTAGTATATAGTAGTATAAATAAACTGGTCTTGAGTTGCCAACTGGAAATTTCTTACTCCCAAAAAGCGCTATTTTTGATAAATGTCCCACAAAACCTTCTGATTGTTATTTATTTATTACTCTTTATTATGTCAGGACTCTGAAATAATTAAAACCACCAAGAAATGCGAAACAAAAACAGAAAAGCAGCTGCCAAATGGCACTAAAGCCAAATTGTAAGAGCTATATTGTTCTATAAAGTGCCGAATCTAGCTCCAAAAGCGCTAAATTGGCAACTGTGGGCCGTCTGTGGCGCATGCAGCAGATACGTCATGGCGGCAATAACGCATAAAAACTAGATCAGACATTACGCTCGAGAGTGCACTTCTTTGGCTGATATTTATGCATAATAATAATAACGTATTATAATAATCATTATTAGTATTATTATGCACAATAATAATAATTGGTGTAATCGCATACGTTGGAGTGAACGACGCTATGACGTCATACCTTTGGAAGAGTGTGATTGGTCAATCGGAGGTGACGTCATGACGAGAGAAAGGCGCCTGATTGGCTGATAATTTAGATAGTGCCGAAATTAACAACAGTTTCGGAATATGCGGTGGGGGCTTGGATGTGGTGTTCTATGGAGGCAGGGTAGGGAACTGTAAGCTGTAATGCAGAAGTCTTGGCTAGGTGCTATTTTTATGAATGCTCAATATAGGTCGAAGATAGTAGTAACACTTGGTGGAGTTTTTGTTTTATGTTCTACATCATAACGATAATGATAGTTACTGCAGGTAAGAATAATATCTTTAGTGTGGAATTTAAGCACGTCACCGTGTTGCTATAACATTCCACACCACCATTAGTGCCCACAAGTCAAGATAGGCTCGTCCCTTCAAGTTAGTCATTGCATATTAATTAATAAGGTAATTATTTTGGGACGATGACACAGATTTGTCAATAACGACAATGTCCAACATTTGATGAACATTATGAACAGTAGTAGTGGTGTACTCACAGTTGTCATTATAAGTCGTTTCTTGAAAGTTCCGACCAAAGATAATTCATTATATATTTTTCATTACATAGTGAATCTTTCACAGCCTTTATTTTTCACAGTACTCTGTGATCATAGATGGATAGATGGATTGGGTGAGGATGGAAACATAAATCATATCATTAAGGTGTTGGATGCTTCACATGTGTCGGAGTTGATGAATACAGTCGAGCTTCAAGGTGTTGGTTGATTCAGGGCAAACATAAGTAAATATTCTGATATTTCACTTTGATACAGATTGACTTGCACCTTATATGTGATTTACAATACCCTATTTACACAAGACAACTTATTTAATTAATATTAATTGAGTTTAGGCCATGACGATATGATGCTAGTAACCACAACTGTGCACACCAATTAATGTGTGTGAAGAGAGAGAGAGAGAGAGAGAGAGAGAGAGAGAGAGAGAGAGAGAGAGATGACTTCCAAGGTATTCGCGACTTCAACTTTAAATGTATGAATTTTGTTGGCATCATCGCTCAATCCATCTATAACCGCTTATTAATGTCAAAACTGAAGTGTGTGAAAGTTCAATATGTAATGATAATAAAATATTACCTCGGTCGGAGCTGTCAAATTTCATCGTAAAATATCAACAGTCATGACACTACTACAAATGTTCACAATGCTCGTAAATTGAAGATATTTGTTATAATTGACAGAAAATAAAATCATCGTCATCACAATTATTAACTTGGTGGGACCAACCTATTGAAATTAATGAGGCCTAATTTTGATATGTTATGTTCTAGGAACATTGTGACGTTTAAAACTTCACACTCAATATAATTTACTTATTATGTGTAATAACTATCATTAACGTTATGATGTAGAACATGAAATATTAATTAAAACCAAGATGCGCTGCTGATAGCTGGCATATACTAAACATTCATAGAGACATCTGGCCGAGACTAGCTACTGCCCCACCAACCCAGCATTTTCATTTACCGTTTGAGAGCATAATATACTGATAACAAACAATAACGTCGTAAAACACCCTCACTGGTACCATAACAGCTGCAGTATTTGGGAATTACCCTCACTTTCCTCCCTCTGTGGCTGGGTACCAGTTCGGAAGTCGTGACGTGTGTGTGTGTGTGTGAGTAGCAGTTGACCTGGGCCATGGTAACGGGCTTGATGAAGCCTATGTCCAGTGTCGGAACATGAAAAAAAAAAAAAAAAAAAAAAACTAATGACTTTACTAACCATCACAATGTTGTGGTCTACCAATGTCATGTTTGTTATGTAACAGGTTTATATAGTTGACATATAATTTAGTACAGCATTACTGCTTACAATCCTCTCGCTAACTTTCCTCTGTAAAACATGCACCACACCATTCCCAAGCCTACACCCCTCCATTACCATCCCCCCGATTTACTCCTGGCATGTGTTTCGGATATGCGAGTCGAAACTGAACGTTCACACCCTGTGGGGTATAAACATTGACAACGCTGGAGTGATGAACGTGGCAGTGGAGGAGACTGTACATTTGTAGGGGGTATACTCTCCATTGTTGAGGAGTCAGGAATTTTACGGCTCTTATGATTTAATAATGGAACCAAGGTAAAATAAAGACGAGAAGGTAGGTTCGCGGGGGGGTGAGGGAGAGCCAGAACACCTCTCCACCACACAGGTGGATGATGACGTCAGTGTAAATCTCGAGAGCAGGTTCTGAGGGCTGACAGCTGTCAGTCACTCACGTACCAGTGTGTGGAGTGAAGCTCCGTTTTCTAATTTAAGGGGTAGCTGTTTAAGATTCATAATTTATGAAATGCCAACAGTTTGTATTGTACGTGAGTGCAATGCCGTTAGAGTTAAATGTGATAAAAATGTACATGTGAGCTGGGTAAGGAATAACACTGATATAAGTAGTATGTAGCTAGAACAGCACTTAGATAGCACAGTATTCTGGCAGTCTCACCCCAACCTTCCTGGAGTGAAGACGTGTTCCTGGCGCTCTGCCTGTGTTGTTGTTTGTGTTGTTGTTTATCTTGTTTCAACGTTCTTGTTTGTGTGTTGTTGTGTCTGTGGTGTTATAGGGGTTGTTTATATTTTCTATCTCGTTTTTTTTTGTGGTTTTGCTGTTTGTGGTATTGTTGTTTGTGGTTAATTTTTTTTATTGTGGTTCTGTGTGTGTATGTTCGTGTGTTCGTGTGTGTTCAGTTGTTCGCTTCCCATCTAGGCCTTGCCTGGCCTAATGGAGAGTGCGGATTCGGATGTGGCTTCCTGCCTGGAGGCCGACTTGGCCATGTCGGAGGAGGATGAGTCTCCTATCGAGGATCACTGGCCTGAGCTGCCTTCTCGCAACCCTCCCCCCCTCTCCTCGGTCACTCCGCAGCTCAGGTTGCAGCCTTCCACCTCCTCAACCTCTACCAAGCGACCCGTTGATGCCTTGTCCGACTCCTTGCAGGATTCCGATGGTGTGGACTGTTTGCCTCCGGCTGCCAAGACTGCCAAGGGTGCTTCAGCTGTGCATGACGTACCTTCTCTGCCTCAACGTGGTGTTTCTTCCTTGTATACCAACTCCTTGCCCTCGTCCAACCTTCCTGCTTTTGCCCCAAGAAATGCCTATGTCAAGCTCTCCTTCTCTGGGAACCCATCTACAGACACAAAGTTGCGTTGGTTGTCTGATGTCAACAGGGCCTTCCAGCTGCAGCGTGAACTGGCTGAAGTGAAGATGGCTGCTGTCACCTCCCGGTTTGTCTACATCTCTAGGAAGCGTCAGGATGTCATTGATAGAGTGAAGGCTGGTGAATTTTTGTCTCTGCCTCTCATTCTTGAAGACTCACCTGAGAGGCCTCGTAAGTTCCCCAGCTACATCCTTACCCGTTTTCCTATTGATGTTGACCCGAAACTTGCTAAGGGATACCCTGGTGTGTACTTTGCCCGTCGTTTTTTCCAAGATGGTTCCCCCATTAGCCGTATTGTTGTTGTCTGGAGTCAACCTGATCCACCTCCAAATGAGATTTCCTTTGATTTCCTCCCTTGTCTTCCACCGTGTGAGGTGAGGAAACTTCATACTGACCAGCCTTGGTGCTACAGGTGCTGGGGTGTGGGGCATATCTCCCGGTACTGTTCTGCCAGGCCGATGTGTGCATGGTGTGCGGCCGACCATGATTCCAAGACGTGTCCTGTCAGGGGCGAACCATCACGTCCTGCTGCCTCCACCTCTGAGCTTTCACCTCCTGAGGATACTTCTCGATGGAAGTGTCCACGATGCCTTCAGCCAGGGGTTAACGTGTGGCATGGATGTACTCGACGTCAGGTCCAGGCTCGTGTCACTACTATTGCTCCCCCTCCACCACCGCTACCACCACCACCTCCCCAGTCTGCTCCTCCTACCAGCCCTGCCTCACCTCCAGACATGGCTCTCCGCAAGTCTGTTGCTACCCTCATGGCACGATGTACGGCTCTCGAGAACCGCTTTTCTGCCCTTGAAGCCAGGATTGATGGGCTAGTTGCCACGCAGGCTGCCAATGACTCCAAACTCTCCACCTTGGTCGAGGCTCAGCAGGCCATCATCTCAACTGTCACTACCCTTACCGAAAAGATGGATACTGTTGCATCTCGCCTTGAAAAGCTTTTCGAGTCAGTCCCTTCTCCTGGTCCATCTTCTTCTCCAGGTCGCTCATCTGCCCCCACTCACCGGACTTCTACCTCCAAATACAGAGTTCGCTAGTGATTGCCGGCTGGATGTCATCTCCTGGAATGTATGTGGTATCACCAGTTATGCTAAGCTCACTCAACTCAAGGCCTATGTTTTTCGTCATCATCCCAGTGTTATTTTTCTCCAGGAAGCATTTCCAGGACGGCCGCTCGCTGCTGGGCAAGCTCCTCCTCTCTCAGGTTATGTGCCATATGTTCATCTGGTAAGGAATGATCTCCTGACTTACATACATAGCTCCTTGCCACATCGCCTTCTCCGTACCTCCACTGATCCTGACATGACCTTTCAGCTATTTGAGGTTCTACCTGGAAATGGAGTACTACAACTATGTAATGTCTATTCTGCCCCAGCTAGACTCACTCTTGAGGTTCTTCCTTCTCCAACAGTGCGTGGTATGGTTTATATGGGAGATTTTAATGCTCGGCATTCTGATTTGGGTGATGGTTCTGGCTCTATTAATCGTAATGGTGTTCGTCTCCTTTCATACATCCGCAAGCATTATCTGACACGCTGGGACACTGGCGGTGCCACTCATTGCCGGGGAGGTACTCTGGATTACATCCTCTCGTCTGGCCTGATAGCATCTCGGGTCCTGTGCTCCTCCGTGCCAGACTTATTCTCTGATCACATCGCTCTTCGGTTTCATTACTCTCTAACTGCTCGGTCAAGTGCTTCAGCCACTCGTTTGCGTATTGCTGTGCCCCCTAAATATTGCCCGACTTACATCTTATTTATGGCCCATGTATTCCCTACATTTGACATATCATCAGCTGAACAGTTGTACTCTGATCTTGTATCTGCTACTCATGACTTTTATAGGCTATACGTCTCCCGGCCACACCTCCAGCATCGCCATACTGCCCACTCCTGGACGCTGGATGCACGTATACAGGAGGCAAAGGAAGAGGCTGAACGTGATGGCCTATTGTTTCAAGCCAACCCAACCCCTGACCTGCTCCATCGTTACCAGATGTCTAGGGACGCTTTAGTTGCCCTGCAGGAGTGTGCTCACACTGAGTCTTGGCAGCGGTTCACGGACAGCATCAACTAGCAAACAAGTGTGGCTTCTATGTGGCACCTCATCCGTCGGGTTGTTAAAAAGACACCGGCCACTGCTCGTCATCACACTCCCGCCGACTATGCCCAACAACTTGTCGATCCCTGGTCAGAACAATCTACCTCAGCCAGTCTACCCATCCACATACAAGATGCACTCACTTCCCGTGCTGCTGTCCATCGGCTACGTCTAATGTCTGCTCTGTTGCAAGATGATGACGATGATGCAGAGGTGATAACTGAGGAGGAGTTGCGACGTGCTCTCTCTCGGGGTAGAGCTTCTTCCCCTGGTGATGATGGTATTACTTATGCTGTGCTGCGCCTACTTCAACAAGTTCCTGGGAACCCTCTACTTCTACTGTACAATCTTTGTCTTCGTGATGGTTGTGTACCACGAGCCTGGACCAGCAGCACAATAATACCCATCCCTAAGCCCGGCACTGCGAAGTTCAGGCCTATTTCCCTGACTTCCTGTTTTTGTAAAGTTATGGAGAGAATCTTACTCAATCGTCTCATGTACAGACTGCAAGATCGCCTTTCTCCATGGCTGTTTGGTTTCCTTCCCCAGCGGAGCACACACCACTGCCTAGTCGACCTGTACACTCGCCTTAACAGGGACAGTGTGGTGGCCTTCATTGACCTTCGAAGTGCCTTCGATGTTGCTAATAGAGATGTCATTTTGGATCAACTGGTTGACTTTGGGATAAAGGGTAATCTATTATGGTGGATTCGGGGCTACCTGAGTAACAGGACCTCCCGTGTGTTTTTCAGTGGTGCGCTCAGTCCTTTGCACAGTTTTCATCTTGGTACGCCTCAAGGGGGTGTTCTCAGCCCATTGTTATTTAATATTCTGATGCATCGGCTGCTAACTTCTCTCCCTGATATACCTGGAACTACAATTACGTGCTATGCTGATGATATCTGTGTTCATTCTACCTCACCAAGGGATCTCCAGCGGTTTCTTGACTCCTTCTCTGTGGAGGGACTGTCATTCCCATGTGTTCCCAGTATCGCTACCTGGGCGCACCAGTCAATATTTGGCCAATTGTCCCTGCCAGACCTCAAGACCATCCCATTGTCCAGGACTTATTGGGTCGTCTCCAGCGCCGACTTACGCCACTTCAATGGCTCACTAACAACTCCTTGGGCATCTCCATCCCAGTAGCCAGGACTATCTATATTGCTTTTATCCGTTCAGTTGTTGATTACCTTTCCCCTGCTCTGATTGAACTTCCTAGGGCTACTCTGGAAACTTTAGAAAAGTTTCAGAACAGAGCAATGAGAATAATTCTCGGTTATCCAATGTCGACCAGGATAGTGAACATGCAGCGTGAGTTGCGTCTTCCCCCGTTAGTGGAGAGAATTTATTCTAATGTTACTTGCTTCACTGTCAAGTGCCTCCATTTCCCACATCTTTCACCCCATTACTCTCAGTTAGTCAGGACTTCTCTTAGACCAAACTACCCGGTCCCTCCCATACTGCCTGCTGGACGTACTCTTATAAGGTCTGTTTCCTCTATGCTCCGTAGTCTTAATATAGATATAATGGTGGCCGACGTCCCCCCAGGACCCCCTCCGTGGATGCTACCAACACCTGATGTGAGCTTCACACTTACTTCCAAGTCGGAACTGCCTTCTCTACAGCGGCAGTTGGCTCTGGAACACATAGAAACAGTGACGTCCTCCATCACAGATCCATACTGCCTCTATACTGATGGCTCATTGCAAGTGGATGGTGCAGCAGGTTGTGCCGTTTTCTCACCTGACATGGAGTCACCTCCAGGGGGCTGGGTTGGCCGTCGTCTCTGTAACCACTCTAGCTCAACATTGTGTGAACTGTCTTGTTTGTAAACGTGGAGTGAATGCTGCCATTTTTTGTGACTCCAGACCTGCCCTTCTTTTTCTCTCTAGTGTTCAGCCCACACACTCTACTGTTATTCAGCAGATTTTATCGTTTTTGTCCTTATTGCGTCATCGTAACTTGACTGTCAAATTTTTATGGGTGCCATCCCATGTAGGTTTACGTCACAATTGTACAGTTGACAGACTCGCAAAGGAAGCCTGCCATCTGCCTCCTCGTGGTGTTGGACGTCCTCTCTCCCTGACATGTTACCTCTCTAAAGTTCGCTCCGCCGCTCTCCTCCCTGTATGGCGACGCAGGGATGCAGAGAGGCCCTTCAGCATCTCCATCACACATTATGAGTCTGTCTGCCGTCACAAATATTCCTACCGTCGTCGAGGCCTCATGGTTCGGAGGCACAATGTAGTCTCTGCTCGTTTGAGGCTTGGCTAACGGCCACCGTGGCAGGTTGCTGGAATGCAGGGTGAGCCTCCCTTCACTGAGTGTCGCTTGTGTCGAGCGCCTCGTGCTAACACTGTAGAGCACTATTGCCTGGCCTGCCCCACTGTCCGACACTTGCTGCCCCGGGGCCTGCCACTTGATGTGGTTTGTCGACACCTGCTGAACCACCAGGTTCTGGAGGAACTTCTGGTACGCCACCCTCGTTTTGGTGGATTTAAGTAGGTCATAATGTAATATTTGTCTGTATGCTTGTGCTCCATTCTGTTATGTTTTCGTGATGTGTGTGTGTGGTGTGTGTGTGTGTGTGTGTGCGTGTGGTTGTAGTCATTGTATTTTCATGAGTCCCGCCTACCCGTATGTATTGTTGCCTGCCTGTTGATTGACGCTACGGCGCAATTAATTAAAAAAAAAAAAAACAGTATTCTGGCAAAATATTTGTATTCACATATACTGTGATTTCCACCCAACATATATTCTTACATAAGTACACATATGAAGATGATCATATCTCCCAATGAAATAAAACTTCCTTTGATAAATCCTGGATCCATATAGAAATCTTGAGTACTAAAAAAAAACAAAAAAAATTATCTGTTTATTTGCAACATTTCCTGAAATTTTCATTCAATTCTGGTCATAATTCTTAGAGGTATTTTGCAAATAAACAGAATAAAGAACTCCGGCTAAAACATAACTTAGTTTGGTGGAGATAAAGCTCTACATGTAAAAGTCACACTTGAGGAGTAATGCCAGTATTATCTGAAAACATCATAATGTAATTGTACAGTTTACCATACATCCAGAGGGTTTTCTTTAAAGATTACATTTTCTTCCACCTATCTCTCTCTCCACCTGTGGATTTTCGATGACATCACGGGGGAGGTGCGCGAAGGGGGGGTGCTGAACCTACCTTATCGTCTTTATTTTACCTTGGATGGAACTATGATTTTAAGTATTTTTATTATTTCATAATCTTAATATCTCTTTCATCTTCATAATGATTTTTACAATTTTGATAATAATTTTATGATTACATTTATGATTTTAAATGTTTTATTTATAAAATGTTTAGTCTATTAATTTTATTGCATATGTATAATTATATATTCGGCGTCATATGACTAAGATGTTGGACAGCTATGAAATATACTGTATATTAATTAATCAGTACTTTTTCAAGATCTTATGTTATGTGAAAAAGATCCTTTCTTTCACAAACAAGTTTCCCTGGAATTCGTACCGGTATTTAGTATATAACACTGTAAACCACTGGAGTATCCATAGCTTTTATAAAACTTGGCTAGGTAAAAAAAAAAACTTGAAATTTGCAGTTTATTATCAATAATTTTCTTGTTCACTAAACATAAAACTGTTATTTTTGAATTGCAGTGCATATTGCAAATAAAAGTACAGAAGTCATTCCAAAATATACTAAAATATATAATTATACTAAAATATAAAACAGGATTAGTGCCGAATAATACTTTGATCTTTGGAAACATCATTTGAAAGAAGCCATCACCGATGATTCTATAGATATCCTTTTTATTATTATTTTTTTTTATATAAGTCTACCTCGGGACTATAGCAAATCAGTAGCCCGTGAATATTGCGAGGCTTCAAGATTATTAAGTGTCGCACTATATGAGACAGTGGAGCTTCATGGTGTTGGTAGCTTCTCTTCTGTCCCACTAGATGACCCACACCTTATTTATACACGTCACTATCAGGAGAGAGCAGCTACATCGTCACTCACAGCATCTTGCAATATGGTCAGGAATCTTCTATGTTTTAAGTTGACGACTATGAAGGGGGTATTTTTCTTGACGTGTCGGCGTAGCCAGGATACTGGACGGATTGCAAGAACCATCAGATGACTTCGTGGACTCGAACCTGGATCCATAACATTCGCAGTCCGTCGTTGTATCCACTCTACCATCTCCTACCCTTGAAGAGTGGGTGCCTCCTCCGAAACATCCTACTCCGAAAAACTCGAATCTGAAGTATATCTGTAAACAAGGAAACAATATTATTCCACGTATAATCGTCATTTCTAGAAGCGTGTTTGTTCTCTATGCAGCCATGGTTTCCTTCATGGTTCCTTCCTTGTATTGTCTCCGCCTTTCACATGACTTTTTTGCCCACATGCCTCTAGATAGAATAAAACACTACCACAAAAGTTTTCTTCCATCTTCGTATTAATGTTGGTAGCCAAGCACCAATACGTGTGCAAAATTATGTAGACACAAACCTGGTCGACATTACCTAAAGATAGATTACTATTTGTTTTGTGTTACGACTCCTCAATACTAGATCTGTTGGGTCATTTGCAGCGAACTACCCAGCCAGGAACCAAGATGGTCAGGCAGATTATCCCCTAGTTTAAGCTTCAACCAATCAGATCTTTACCCCTCTGCCAATGGGAGAGGAGGATTTAGTTAACGTCACATTTTGGCGGGAACTAGAACTGTATAAATAGCGAGGGCAGGTGGTTTAAGGTCAGGTGATTTTAATGCTCATCATACGTTATGGGGTTCCCTGCAGGATGACAGAAAGGGGGAACAGATGGCTAGGCTAATCAGTGATTCCAATTTGGTTCTTCTGAACGACGGTAGTCCGACGAGAGTTGATGATAATACTGGTAATTTTAGCGTTCTTGACCTATCTCTGGTCTCCCCATCAATTGCAGCCTCTTGCCAGTGGCTACCCATTGATGACTCATTGGGAAGCGACCATTTTCCTATTGTGATTAAATTTAAAAGCGACACTATTAAAGAGCCTTCAGCACCTAAATTTAACGTAAAAAAAGCAGACTGGGTGTCCTTCACAAAGGGTGTCAATATTGAAATTGTTGGAGAAACCATTGATGATAAAGTAAATAATATTCAAGATAATATCCTCAAAGCCGCAATGGCAACAATTCCTAAGACTTCGGTGGATAGCGCAAAGCATAGAGTTCCATGGTGGACGCCAGATTGCCGCAGGGTACTGTGTGAGAGGAATAGAGTCTACAGGCTTTTCAAAAATCGCATTAGTGATGAGAACTTTCGCAAGTATAAACTTGCGAGAGCTAGGGCTCGTCGAACCATCAGACAAGCCAAACGAGACTCCTGGCGATGCTTTGTCTCTAGTATCAACAGTGAAACATCAATTTCCCAAGTCTGGTCCACTGTAAGAAAATTAAATAAGAAAAAAATATCAAATAAAATTACCAACATCACCTTTAATAACATCAATTATGACGAACCTAGAGACATTGCTAACGCCCTCGCCAGGCAGTTCTCTTTTGCTAGCAGCTCTGAAAATTACCATCCAGCTTTCCTGCCCATCAAGGAAGCATCAGAGCTGCAGCATATTGACTTTGCCACAGGAGATGAATTAGATTACAACAGTGATCTAACAATGCAAGAGCTTGTCCAAGCCCTAGGAGCCTGTAGTGGGACATCCCCAGGACCCGATGAGATTCGGTATGAGATGATAAAGCATCTTGATCATGATTCCATGGTCAAGATGTTGCAAGTGTTTAACGAGATTTGGAGGGGTCACACCTTTCCAAACTCGTGGCACTTTGCACATGTCATTCCCATACCGAAAGGAGGGGGGGACCCCAGATCGACTTCATCGTATCGCCCTATTGCGCTCACAAGTTGCTTATGCAAGGTCATGGAACGAATTGTTAATCGTAAGCTATTGCATTTTTTAAATTCCAGGAATTTGCTGGTTGACGAGCAGTGTGGCTTCCGTAAAGGTCGCCAGACGCTCGATCAGCTAGTGACCCTGGAAGTTCAAATTCAAGAGGCATTTGCCAAAAAACAATTTTTGATTGCAGTATTTTTAGACATTGAAAAAGCCTACGACATGACTTGGCGACATGGCCTCCTCAGGAAACTATATGCGATGGGATTACGCGGTAACCTGCCCTTTTTTGTTAAGAATTTCATTTCTGACAGAACTTTCTCTGTCAAGCTTTTTTCGGACACAGTAACTTTCTCGGACATATTTGTCCAGGCAAATGGGGTGCCCCAGGGGAGTGTTCTGTCTCCGACCTTATTTCTATGTATGATCAATGACATTCTACCAGCTCCTCCTCGAAATCTTAAATACTCACTGTACGCCGACGACTGTGCGATATGGCACTCCAGCTGTAATGCAGAGTTTTCGGCAACTCGGATCCAATTGGCACTGGATTTGATTCACAATTGGGGCCTCCAGTGGGGTTTTAAGTTTTCAGTAAGAAAGAGTGTAGGGGTTATTTTCACTCATAGGAAGAAGCCAGACGTCAGGCTGACTATGGGTGTCAACCCCCTACCTATTCAAAATTCTACTAAATTTCTTGGACTGCATTTTGACAGTCGATTGACATGGCGAGTCCATGTCAGTCAGTTAAAAATTAAATGTTTAAAAGCACTCAATTTGCTGAAGTGCATTTCTGGTACTCAATGGGGAGCAGATAGGAAGTCATTGCTAATGCTATATAAATCCCTGATTAGATCTAGAGTAGATTATGGGTCAATAGTGTATGGTTCGGCATCTGAGTCTGTGTTGAAAGGTTTGGATGTTGTGCAGAATGCGTGTTTGCGTGTGTGTCTTGGAGCCCTACGTTGCACTCGAATCGAGCGTCTAGAGGTGGAGTCACAAGTGCCTCCCCTCCGATTGAGACGAGATCAACAACTTCTAGTATATTGTGCTAAAAAATCCAGGGTGCCGAGTCATCTTCCCGGGAATGCCTTGCTACGGCAACAGCACCCGGGGGGCCATGGCGCTAGGCCCCTGGCAGAGGGACCGAGTCGTCCGTCCGGGAACCCCTGCGCCCCAGGGGGCACTGGCGTGAGGCCAATGGGGACCAGGCCCCAAGTTCAGGTATCCGGGGAGCCGAGTCATCCTCCCGGTAATGCCTTGGTGAGGCATTTGCAGCCGGGGGGCCATGGCGATAGGCCCCCGGAAGGGCCGAGTTATCCGCCTGGGCGTCGCACGGCCCCGGAGGGCACTGGCGTGAGGTCCCTCAGAGCAAGACTCCACGACCTCGTAGAGTGTGTCGGTATAGAATTATCAACAATCGATTCCCTGGTTTTAGTAAATATTGCACCCTGGGTAACACCCCCCTTCACTATTGTGGATTCCTGGCTGCCAGGGGTTAAATCCCGGGTGCCGGAGGTGGAGGTACACCAGAGGTTTCGTGAGATAATTGTTCAACATCTTTCATATTTCCATCTGTATACCGACGGTTCCAAGACGGATGAATGTGTGGGTGCAGGTGTGTGGTCGACTGAATGCCAGTTAAGATTCAGACTGCCGATTCATACATCTATTTTTCTTGCTGAACTTTTTGCTATTAATAAAGCTTTGGATTTTGCCCTGTCGACGACCCACGATAGGATAGTTATTTTTACTGATTCATTAAGTTCACTTCAAGCTATTAAATCCTTAAATACAACTAACAACGAAATACAGGGTAATATCATTAGTAAGCTGTTTTGTGCCAATAAATCAATCAAGCTAATATGGGTACCTTCACATTATGGTATCTATGGCAATGAACAGGCTGATATACTAGCCGGGTCAATTGTTGATCTGGACCTTAGCATAGTCCGTACGGATCTCAGGTGTTTTGTTTCCCTCATTAAGTCTCGAATTCATCTCCTGTGGCAAAGGCAGTGGACCAGATTAGACATCAGAAACAAAGTAAAAAAAGTTATTGAACCCTGGGCTACGTCATCATGGCGTAGCCGCAGGGACGAGGTGGTGTTGGCCCGTCTCAGGGTAAACGCCACATGGCTAACACATCTCGAACCTTATGTAAATAGAAATTTCCCCCCCATGTGCCCATCATGCACATCAGTGATGTCTTTAAGTCATTTATTAATTTTTTGTAATGATTATGAAAACCAGCGAACTAAAATTGAACATTATTTCCAACGTAAAAATATTGCTTTCACCATCGAAAATATTCTATCAGATGATAAGAATATTATAAACAAACTGCTGAGTTTTCTGAGGGAGACAAAACTTTATGACCTTATATAGATTGATATAATAAAATGGATCCAATGGCTTAATGATCTTTGGCTATGTGCCTCTGGTCGATAGCCAAGAAATCCAACAAGCAAGCAAGTTTAAGGTGGGGAGGAGACTTTGAGACTGGGTCGTGGAGAGAGAGGTCGTATGTTTTGTGCTCTCTCCTCTAGCTGCCAGGGCCTGCCGCACCGGCAGTAGTTTCTTTTTTTTCGCCCTTCTGGTGACGACTAGGATTAGCTAGTAGTCATTCCCTCCATAGCTGGTAGTAGATATAGTAGGTGTCTATATCTTTATATTGAGATCAACTTTGCCTCCTACCTATGGTGGACTCCCCCACTGATAGCTCTGGGTGTGAATAGACACAGACGGACCACCTTAGTGTGGGTTGAGAGGTTGATCTCAAACATTAGTTAATTAGGGCTGGTATTATCCCTTTCTGGTGTTTTCTTTTCCTCTTCCCACTTCCCCCCATCCTTGGGGGAAGTGGTTACTATGTTGCCTTCCCTCCCAACCCCTCCTCCGTATAGCGGAGGAGGCGGCCATGACCGACCACCACCACGAAACGACGGACGATACGAGACTCGAACACCCCTCGACATAGACGTAAAAAATGCTTCGTTTGTTATGCTTCATGCCACTGGTTCAGCCCCACTAGCCGGCCTCAATCCCATCATTGTTCAAAAGGTTATTGATGGCTGGGCTGGTGTGGTTGAATCAGTTAAAAAACTTGCATCTGGAGACCTCCTAGTCAAAACTTTCAATTCTAAACAAGTAGCCACTTTGCTGAAATTACGTCAGATTCACAATTATGAAGTTGAAGCCAAGATTCCTCAAGCCATGAATTCCTGCAGGGGAGTAATCACCTGTAGGGATTTAATGATGATGGAAGAAACGGAAATAATTGAGGAAATGAGGAACCAAGATATTATTGATGCTAGATTCATAACTCGTTTAGAGGATGGTATGAGGAAGAAGACTGCAACACTCATTTTGACTTTTGGCAAAGTTTCACTTCCTGAAACTGTCAAAATTGGTTATGAAATCGTTAAAGTAAGACCCTTTATCCCCAACCCTCTTAGATGCTTGAACTGTCAGATTTATGGACATGGAAATCGTACTTGTAAGGCTTCTTCTCCAGTGTGTGGCAGGTGCGCGACGCCTGGCCATGCTGAGGAAAAGTGCACATCAGTGGAGCTCTCCTCCTTTCATTGTAAGGGTACTCACTCCACTTCCTCGAGGGATTGTCCCAAGTGGAAGCTGGAGAAGGAGGTCTGCTCAGTGAAGGCAGTGCGAGGTATCTCCTATCATGATGCGAGGAAGGCGGTGATGGGATCGCAAGCGACCCCATCACCCAATGTCTCGTATGCATCGGCGGTGATATCTCGACCCGTGATGTGTACTATCAGTACTCAGACTGAGTCAGAGCCAAGCGAACAGGCTGATCACTCTACTTCTACACCTACTATTATTACCCCCTCTAAGACTATTACCCCATCTACTAACTCCTATTCTCAGGCTGCAGCTGCTTTGCAGTCAGAGAAACAAAAGAAGAAGTCAGACAAGTATGACAAAGTTAACTACACCACCCTAAAACCAAACAAGTCACTTCCTTGCACACACCCTACTCCCACTTCATCGGGGGAGAGAAGGGATAGCTCTTCCTCGGTAGAGTCTGGGAGACTCACCATTGATGAGGAAGCAATGGATGTCTCCGGACGCAAGAACCGGGAAAGGTCCCCCGGTAGCTACTCGCCACGCGGCGGGCGGCACAAGAAGACTAAGCGCTCAGGCCGACCCCGTAACTCTTAAATCGCCATGTTCACTGTACTACAGTGTAATTGTAGAAGTCTTGGGAATAAATTGAACAACATATCAATATTATTACACACACACAGGCCAGACGTCGTCTGTTTACAGGAGACAGGGTTGGAGAATCACTCTGACCCAACACAATTTAAACACTACAACGCATAAAGGAGAAACGATGGACACGGAGTAGCAATATACACACACAAATCATTTCCACAGACACAAATAACATTAAACACTACTCTGGAGGCAGTTGCTTGCAGAGTAAAATTACACAACACCTATATATCCATCTGCTCTCTTTACTGTCCTCCACGCGGCCCCATTGACAGTGATTTATTACTTAACTTATTTGGTCAGCTGCATGGTAAAAAATTAATACTGGGCGATTTTAATGCCATCACTGTCAGTGGGGAAGCTTAAGAACTGATGCTCGCGGAGGGCAGATAGTAGACATTATACTACAATCCAACCTCTGCCTCCTGAACGATGGCCAAGCCACCAGGGTTGACGATCGTTCTGGCAACTTTTCGTCTATCGATTTGTCTCTGGCCTCCCCGGATATACACCAGGATTTTTCTTGGCATCCTGAGTCCGACTCCCTTGGTAGTGACCACTTTCCCATCTGTCTCTCTTATTCAAGTCATACTGTTTCGGCCCCTTTGGTACCAAAGTTTAATTTTAAGAGAGCAGATTGGGGGTCTTTCTGGAGGATCGTCGACCTAGATATATCTGGGGAGACCATAGATGAAAAGATGCGAAATTTAACACAAAATATCTTACACGCAGCCGAGGTTGCTATTCCCAAAACCTCTATAATTCGAAATAAGCGCGAAGCACATTGGTGGTCAACGGATTGCCGAGAGGCATTAAGGAAACGTAATAGGAGATACAGGATTTTTGACAAACAGCCCACTCAAAACAACTTTATAGCTTACAAACGGGCGAGGGCTGAGGCAAAGAGAGTAATTAATAGAGCTAAAAGGGACTCTTGGCGGTCGTTTGTGTCCACGGTGAATCGTTTTACACCACTTACTAAAGTCTGGTCCACTATAAAGATATTAAATAACAAACGCCCGTATACTCCCATCACCACTCTTCAAGTGGATAATAACATCTACGACGATCCCGTGGACGTAGCAAATGTACTTGCCAGGAGTTTCTCAAAAGTAAGTAGTTCAGCCAATTACGACCAACGTTTTCTCCATCACAAACGTATGGCTGAACTACAAGAGATAGACTTTGCCACAGAAGACGTAGACTACCCATACAACCGGGAGTTTACGATTGACGAACTTCTCCTTGCCCTAAGATCCTGTAAAGACACCAGTCCTGGACCTGACACCATCACGTACGGTATGATCCGGCATCTTGGCCAGGATAACCTGGTCAAGTTGCTAGCACTGTATAATGAGATTTGGGTGTCTAACACCTTCCCAAACTCATGGCACTTTGCGTGGATCATACCGATACCTAAACAGTCTGGTCGTCTTGTGAATCCCAGTTCATTTCGACCTATTGCGTTGACTTCTTGCCTCTGTAAAGTCATGGAAAGAATGATAAATAATAGGCTACTTTTTGTTTTAGAAGCGAAGGGTTTATTGAGTGATCGACAATGTGGCTTCTGGAAACACCGGAGCACAGTTGATCACTTGATGAACCTGGAGCATTGCATTTCAAAGGCTTTTGCCAATAAAAAATTCATGGTAGGGGTGTTCTTGGACATCCATAAAGCCTATGACATGACATGGCGACACGGTATTCTGATGAAGCTTCACGGTTATGGTTTAAGAGGTAATTTGCCCATTTTCATTAACAACTTTTTGCGTGACAGAACCTTTTCTGTCACCCTTCCCTGTAACGTAACATCGGACATTTTTGTCCAAAAGAACGGGGTGCCACAGGGAAGCGTGCTTAGTCCTACACTTTTTAACATCATGATCAATGATATTCTGTCATCAGCTCTAGTTCCCAGGAATCTTAAATACTCGTTGTATGCTGATGATTGTGCAATGTGGCACTCGTCACGTAATGCACAGTTTTCAGTAGGACGGATTCAAGCAACGCTTGATTCTGTCCACCAATGGGCCTTACAGTGGGGCTTTAAGTTTTCCGTTCCTAAGTGTACCGGAGTAATTTTCAGTAAACGTAGAGTACCTCAATTTAACGTAACGTTAGATGGCCAACCGGTACCATTTCATAATTCTGTTAAATTTTTAGGAATTCATTTTGACCAGAGATTAAATTTTACACATCATATTAATAACTTGCTTGTTCGTTGTGAAAAACCTTTAAATATCCTTAAGTACCTATCAGGTACCACATGGGGAGCCGACAGGAAATCTTTATTAATGGTGTATAAAACCCTTATTCGTACAAAGCTAGACTATGGCTCACAGGTGTATGGGTCGGCATCAGATACAACACTAGGGAGATTGGATGTGTACCAGAATAAATGTTTACGTGTGTGTTTGGGAGCTCTGAAGTGTACACGTGTAGCTAGGATGGAGGTGGAGGCGAACATACCTCCTCTCCGACTTCGACGGGATCAACTCGCACTCAACACCGCTATGTCTACGATCCGGAAGTCGGAGATCGGTAACGTGGCCAGTGCCTCCCTTCAACAACATCATTATATCCACCATGGAAGACGGAGGCCACTGGCTGTACGCCTCCACCAGATAGAACAACAACTACAAATAGACCTTGGGGACTGCGACAAGTTCATCACCACCAAGATACCACCGTGGGAGACACCCAACTTCGGCGTCAACACATCGTGGTTACCATCATCGAAAGAAAAGGCGCCGGAGTTGGAGATACACCACCTGTTTGGTGGTATAGTCCGCAGTCACCTGGGGTCTCATCACGTGTACACTGACGGCTCCAAGTCAGATGAAAGTGTGGGTGCGAGTGTATGGTCGAATGAATGTGAACTTAGGTACAGATTGCCGATCCATACATCTGTGTTTACAGCAGAACTTTTTGCTATAGACAAAGCCATAGACTATGCACTGAATTCTCGTTATAATTCAATAGTCATTTTCTCAGACTCCAAGTCAGCCCTTCAGGCAATTAACTCATGTCAAACTATTTCCAATGAAATCCAGGGTCGCATCATTAATAAGTTGCACTTATGCAACAAGTCCTTCACTCAGATCTGGGTGCCCGGGCATTGTCGTATCTATGGCAATGAACGGGCAGACTTACTTGCAAAATCGGCTGTAGAGCTCGAGGTTACTTGGGACGTCCCTCGTGATCTACAGTCGTGTCTATCCCTCGGAAAGAAATCAATTAATCTTCTGTGGCAAGGTCAGTGGACCAGACTTAACATCTCTACCATCAAGCCTCAACTGGGTGATTGGGCCACTGCCAACCGGCCCAATCGTTTAGAAGAAAGAATACTGGCAAGAATAAGAACAAACTGCACCAGGATAACTCATTTAGAACCATATATAGACAAACGTTTTCCACCGCATTGTAACACCTGCAATGCGGTGTTATCTATCAGTCATATCATCCTGCATTGTCGGCGATTTGTGGGGGAACGTGCTTCCCTCATAAGTTACTGCTATGCAGTAAAAGTCCCCTTCACACTCTCAGCTCTCTTAGGTGATGGGGATGGTGGTGTGACTGATAAATTGATGACTTTCTTGAGGGAGACCGAACTGATCAGAGTGATGTGACTTTTTATTACTTTTGTTGTTACCATTTTGTATGTATTTTTGTCAAATTATGAATGTTATAAATTATGTGTTGTATATATTGTATATTATGATGTATTAGCTAGGTTTAGCGATTGTCTAAAATAGGTTTAGCAATTTGTCTGTCTAGGTTTAGCGATTGGCTGGAATAGGTATTAGTCTAGTTAGCTATTGGTTGAGTAGGTACATAGATTAGTTTATTAGCTAGGATGTTAAATTAAGAAATATTATATTTGTATCAAAGTACAAAATAGAAAAATTGTTATATGTTTAGTTTTAAGTTCAAATGTAATAATAATAATAATAATAATAATAATAATAATAATAATAATAATAATAATAATAATAATAATAATAATAATAATAATATATGCATAAAAATAATATGCAAAAAGTTAAAATTAAAATATTAATAAATAAATAAAATTAAAAAATAAACAACAAAATAAAATAAAATAAAAGGCCTTAATGACCAACACCATGGTCGATAGGCCAGGAAAAAATAAAAAATAAATAAATAAATAAATTTAAGGTAGGACTCCACAGAGAGCTTTCATACTGTGTACATGTTTTGTGTTGTGCATCAGTCTTCTACCAGGATCTTCTCAGGGTATCTTTTAGCTCTGCCCACCTCTTATTTCATTGTTCTGAGTATACATATATATATATATATATATATATATATATATATATATATATATATATATATATATATTACTTTTACCTCTGCCCTCTCCTTGCGTATAAGTGTAGCCTAGACAAATAAGACATCAGTTTAGGTCTGTGAATTCTATAGGTGGTGTTACTTGTATTCGTGTTATTTAATATTTTGCAATGTATGTTTTCCCTTGTTTATATTAATTTATGTGTTGTTAATAATATAATTATACTGTTAAAATTACTTTATATTTCTCCATGCCCTTAAGTTATACTGATGTTGCAGTCAGAACTATAAGCGTTCACTCTTCAATCTTAAATCTAGTGTTGGGCCCAATCTCCGGGCATGGCCAATAGAGATTGGAATAACAAGTACGTTGGGCGTAACATTTGGTACTGTATACTCGTAATGGAGTCATTTATTATTTCGGCTGTATTAGCATAATTTATACAATATCTGTTCAATCTGTTGTCATGAATTAATAATATAATAATTATAATTTTGTGCAGTAGGGCCCTAACGTTTCCAAATTCTCTCCCCGAAGTGATATCAAAGTGTTTATATCAGAAGATTGTGATCCTAGTCAGTACAGAACCTCATCTACAACCATGTCACAGTGTTTGGAAAAGGAGATTAGATGCTAAAAACTACAGAGATGTAACAACAACTCTCAGAAAGTGTAGCATTTCCAAACATTTGTAATATTTCAGATGCGTAAAACAACGTTTCAGACAGTCTTGGATTCTCTTCATGTAATGTACAACTCTACCAGAATAATGCACCTGTGGGGCAATTGTGTTTATTATTATTATTATTAATATTATTATTATTATTATTATTATTATTATTATTGCCATACTACACTATAACCCCAAGACTGCTAATTTACTTCCAGTAGTATTTCCGTCTTACCTCTTGACTCTGGCCTCGTATTGGTCTTCCTCCATGACAAACTTCCCAATGGCCGTCATCTTATAATTGGCTGTCAACTCCTCTCGCTTCCCTCCTCCCATTGACATTGTCGAGGTAATGGCCAATATTGCCAAGGCGACCATCAGAACAAGTGAGAATCTGAAAGCAGCGATTCTTTAGCACCCATTGTTTACGTATAGCGGATGAGGCCGTGATTCCAGTTCATCTGGTCGTAACTGTACGATTATGCTAATGTCTGGTAGGTGTAAGATATTCAAGGAGGTCAGTAAACATCATAGCTTCCTGGCTCATGTGTTGTGCTAAACTTTTTTATGTTTGTGATTTCTTCTTGGCAGAGTAAACAACTTCTGAAATCAAATATCATATAAGTAAAAAGACGACGATGTTCTGCATTAAGTTAGTAATGTGCCAATACTGGAAATAGGCGTAAAGACAGTAGTCTGTTCCCGAGGAGGAGAACAGCTGGAAAGTGCCTATCCGTAGGTTGTAAATAATAGGCTTTGAAAGGTATGTTGGAGTGCATATGGAGTGAACAAGTTACCTAACCCGGGAATCGAACCCTAGGTTGATAAATACGAGACACTGGGTCTAATCTCTAGACTAGACCATGCCACACTATATTTGCACGGAACTCTGATTGCTTGGGATGTGGTAAGAGTGGTTGTGTCGGGGTGTGGTAAGAATGTTTGTGTTGCAATGTGGTAAGAGTGGTTGTGTTGCAATGTTGTAAGAGTGGTTGTGTTGGGATGTTGTAAGAGGGGTTGTGTTGGGATGTGGTAAGAGTGGTTGTGTTGGGATGTGGTAAGAGTGCTTGTGTTGGGATGTGGTAAGAGTGGTTGTGTTGGGATGTGGTAAGAGTGGTTGTGTTGGGATGTTGTAAGAGTGGTTGTGTTGGGGTGTGGTAAGAGTGGTTGTGTTGCAATATTGTAAGAGTGGTTGTGTTGGGGTCCTATGTGTTTGTCTGTGTGAGGAATATTTGTGAATGTTATGTGGAATACCCAAACCGTCCTAGCTATCTGACTGGGAAACTGTCCTATTTGGGAGAAGAATGAGTTTGCCACTGGATTACAAAGGCCCTCATACTTGATACACACTGTTAAGGTTATAACTTCGATGTATCGAAAACGTTTTGAAACCCGAACTAACCTTATGTTGCAGGTCTATTAAAAGGAGATATTTCAGTAGAGTTTGTAGTGTATGCTGCTGTGATACTCTTGCTTTACGGTGGTTCTCAGCTCTGTGTATGCTGCTCTAATACTCATGCTTTTATAGTGGTCCTCAGCCCTCAAGGTCGCTATACACCGCAATATACACAGGACTAGTATTAGGGCGTGTACCCGAATAACTAATTTTACCCAAACATGTTGCGGCACTCCTCTATTCACCTGTATCTTTTAGTAGTACAATATAATCATTATGCTTGTGTGTCGGTTTCTTTGTTGGTTGGGTGTGTGATTCATTCATATTTTTCATCAATGTATTCAACTATTCTTTAACCATCTTCTTTGTGACATTATGTGACAAATATGGAATATAATAGAGATATTACCTTCAGCAATATGCAAAATGCAAATGAATTCCGGTTATATTTGACGTCATCATTAAAGGGGCCAGATGATGGATAGTTCATGGTGTCGATGCTTGGATTATCTAATATCATCAGTTCTTATATAATTATTCCTCAAGTGTCAGCCAAGTCAGTAAGGTAGAGTTTGTTACTCGCAAATAACAGAGTGCTGAGTTTGACCCCGGCGTAAGGAAAAGGGCTCTCATACCTGATATGTCAATATTATCACAACCTACATAAACTGGCAACAGGTGCATGGAATATGTTCCCATACTATGGTTTTCTTCATTTATCATTTTAGTAGTAAATCAAAACCTGATTTATGGAGCATTACAATGTAATATCCTGCACTATGAAATATAGCAAATTAATACATCAGGAATCATTTGGTGCCTATTGTTACATCCACATAAAAACAAAATTGCTCACATACAGATTATTATTTCAATGCCATTCGTTTGGCTCAGCATTCAAGCATGCCAACCCCCATTACCATCTCTCTCACTAGTTAGTGCTTCAGATGTGTGTCTCGGACCAAAGTGTGTGGTTCACGCCTGGAAGAGGGAACGCTGACAACACTGCAGTGGCCCTCACGGCTGTGCAGTCGGCTGTACCATGTTTTACAGTATTGCATTCTATACTAATGTGCACTGACCTTGTCTTTCAGGAGGATCTCGGCGCTCCCTGGACTTCCAGTAGAGGATTAGCCAAAACCTTATCTCCAGTATAATACCAGAAGTATGTGATGCCCTGTATGCAGCCCTGAAGAACTCATACCTCAAGCTTCCTACAACACCAGATGAATGGCAAGAAGTGGCAAGTTGCTTCAGCACAACCTGGAATTTACCAAATTGCATAGGGGCCTTGGATGGAAAGAGATTCCTTGTCATTAAACCATCAAACTCTGGAGCAGAGTATTATGACTACAAGTCCCACCATAGTGTCATTATGCTTGATCTAGTAGATGCTCGTTATAATGATCTGTATATTGATGTTGGGGCCCAAGGTCGTGCAAGTGATGCTGGTGTGTGGGACAAATGCATCCTCAGGAATTACTTAGAAGAGAAGAAGCTTCAGGTACCAGCCGATGCACCATTGCCTTACTAAACTATAAAAACTCTGTATGTTATTGTCGGTGATGATGCGTTCCCTCTAAAGACGTACCTGCTGAAGCCCTACCAAGAAAAAACTTGACTGGTGTCCAGAGAATATTTAACTATAGGTTATCACGAGCGAGGCGTGTTTCTGAAAATACTTTTGGAATATTGGCCGCAAAGTTCCGTGTGTTCCAGCAACCAATTAACTCAAAGCCAGAAAACGTAAATAAAATCATTTGTGCAGCCGCTGTTTTGCATAACTATTTGAGAGTAATTGACTGTAAAGCGCCCTTGCCAGTTGAGGTCTTGGAAAGGGAAGACATTGATCATGGAACAATTATTCAGGGACAGTCTCAGAGGATGCCAAGTATGGAGCGACTGCAGGCAGTTGGTAAAGAACACTCAAATGATGCAAAGGCAGTTAGAAATAACTTAAAGGACTATTTTATGAGAAATGGAAAAGTACCATGGCAGAAAAGAATGGCTCTTCTGCATTTGGTTTCATACAATACTCATTGTGTAAACTGTCTTATAACCTCATAAAAATCATCATTATTATTGCCTTTAATAATAATACCACATAGGCAATCTAATATATGTTATATACTGTACTGTATGTATATATTATCTGTAACTTTGGGGTGTGTTCTAGACTTATAAACAATACACTACAGTACTTTAATGTTGTTGGCAGTAATTTTCTTTTTAGTAATTTATATTATGGTCCTTATTTTTTTCTCAAACACATTTGGCCTTGATTTTATCATTGGTGTATTAAAGTGTATTCAATGATACGTATGACAAAATGTCTTCAGGGGTATTTATTGTAAATAACCTTGAAACAACACAAAATACAAGAGTACTTTGTACTCTTTATACTCTTATACTTATTGTGTTCTTGTATGTGGATAAGTGCCTGGTTTAGGTTAAATGTAACATCTTAATTATAAAATATTGTACCCAATATTATGCTTTCATGGTCGTGTATAATAAATTAACTTGAAGAAATTTTGTAATAGGTATCATTGAACACCCTGAATACACTTTAATTTTTAAATGTAAATGACTGAATAGTTGTATCTGGGCAATAAAGGCAAGAGTGGAGGGACTATATTATTATCCAAGCATATAACTTGCTAAATTGAACAGTGTAGTTATTTTGAGAGAAAGTCACTTTGCTATAGGAACAAAAACGGTTATATAAATAATGTTAATCTATCATCACATTTTATTATAATAAAGAATTTTCTAGCTTCACACACGTAGTGATTAAACAAATTTCATGTCAATAGCAACTATTTTCAGGCAATTTTTTTTTCTCTGAATATTGCACAGTTCTGTCATTGATCACCAAGAGGAAGAGGGTAGGGAGAGGGGAAAAGAGGACAGAGAGAGGGGGGGGGGGAGGAGTAATACTGGTTGAGTTTGTGTAGAGGACGGAAGTGTGGGTTGACGATGACAGAGTGAAATCGTATTATTATCACTCTATTCATCCAATATACAACTTCCTTTTTTCATTTCAAGATTTTGTCAGTAAATTCTAGTTTAAATTGTGGCATTGATTTTGGAATTTGCTTAACAAAATGTTGAACAGTTTCTGTTGCCAAGTCTTGCTCCTTGTTCTGTTGAACATCCATCATCTTTAGCAGACACTTTAAAAGTCTCTACAGTCATGTCATTTGCCACATTACTCTTATTAGGTGTAGTTTTTTGTTTCTTTGCTCGTGGAGTCAAGCATGATTCAAGAGATGGTAAAGGAGAGTGCTTGAGTGACAGAGAGGGTGTAGAAAACTGTGGAGATGGTGTGGTAGTGGGTTCAGTGACTGGTGAGGTGGAAGTTGAATCTATTTGGAGTGCTTCTTCTCGGTCCACGAGATCTTCGGCTGTCCGTTTCTTTGAGCACTGTGGAGCTTCTAGTAGGTCTTCCAGCGAGCCTTCATAAATAATTTCTTAATATTCTGTGTCTAATAAACACTGAAAACTTGATACAGTTTTCATACTGCTGTTGACTGGCATAAAAAATGAACATGGTTGAAAAAACTCCCATTTGGGAGTTACCTTCCCTCCAGACCCACTGGGTGTCTTCCCAATTTTCCTCAGCTGCTTCTGGAAGTGGCCAAGCAGGCATGCAAACTTTGCAAGCACATCATCTGCACAAAATTAATTAATCTATTAATTATAATTGCTTGTAAAAATTTGAGCAAATCAAGAAGAAATTATCTCATCTGAAACTACTCCATAGAAGTACAGACAGTGGCAATTATTTACAATCTGTGTATATAGTGTGTAATGGTCAATATTTATTAGAAAACATAAAGATATTGGTTGCTCTACTCATTTATATATCTACAGTATTAAGAAATGTAGAGCATCAATTAAACTTCAAATGCATTGAATATACTTCAGAGTATTAAAACTCCGTGCGCACTGTGTCCATCTGTCCGGCCGACCTGCTGGACAACCCGGCATTTATGGACTAGGCTGTTATCTTGCACTAAATAAAATGGTGCATTTTCTGGATATAATCGAGTCTCCACCGATGGGAGCAGAACTTCCACCAGAATCTCAATATACTTTGGGCCATTGAAGCGACCAGGCCCAACATCAGCCACCTCACCATCACCGCTATAGCGTGCATCCATCCAAACAATCCTGCCTTGACTCATCCACTCCTTCTGCTACCCAGAACATGTTGTGTTTCATATCTGGTAACAGAAACAGCGTAGACAATATAATTTATGTATTACATGGATTTGATTCATTAATAAGAATATAGAACAAGCGATATTATTGTTTAGTATGTGTCTATTATTCTCTTATAGAAATAAGTATTTGAATGTTATCTATTACACGAAGAAAAATTCCAGCAGTTTGTTATGTTTTATGATTTTTATGATACGTATTTATTAATCTTATTATCTGTGTCTAAATATTCGTTTAATATTATACATGTTAAGTCATTACATAAATAGCATTAACCTCGTTGAATTCTTCCTCCATACATATTTTGTTGACGAAGGACATCACTGCAAAACGTCTTTTCATCACAAAACACTACCCTCTCCCAGAATTCAGTAGGCTTGTCTGTGTATTCCAGGGCATACTACACCCGCCACTGGCCTTCACTCAAATCTGGTTTCATAGGAGCAGGAGTGGTTCGCCCATCATCCCCACATTACATTGTTGCCACATCCCCCTAAATCAACCAGATATGAACCCCATTTAGCACGTTTGAGCAGCCATGGTTCGATACATGCCGAGCCAGGAACGACATTGCTGTTGCCAACAGTGTCTTTCAGGCGTGGGAGCGACAAAGAGGGCAAGGTGGTGAGGACCTCACTGCCAATCTGGTGGTATCCATACCCAACCAACTGAACGAAGTTCTAGATGTGGGTGGCGCATATTCACATTACTAATATAATAAATATTAACGTCCTTGAAGTTCTCTGAAAGACATTTTAATTGTATTTCACAAAACTGACTGCATGTGTTGTTGTAGGAGAATGACTATGGCCAAGTGACTCCCGTGACTTTCTCGCACAAAAGTATTGAAATATTTATACCAAAAAAAGGTTAAAATGAAAAACAGGTTTATGCAGTCCTCTCTCTATGTTAGTTTGCCTTAGAACGCAAAACGTTTTTTACTTTGTACTGTGATGTGGCAATATTGTGGCAATTTTTCTTGAGTGACCGATTACCCAAAAGGATAAGGTGCGATACTTGGGCTAGTTGTTGTTGTTGTAATATTATATAAGTTACATTACTCATAATCTCTATGTCTTTTGTCCAAAGTGTAATAAACAGTTGTATTACCTGGCAAGTTTAAATGAGAAAATGTCTATAGTAAGGGATATGTGGCATTCTCATAAATGCAGGACTACACACAGGGTGGAGGATAAATAGCTTAGTTTCGTAAACGTCTTATGCGGCACGGGGAGCGCCTTGCCTCGGTGTCAGCCAATCCAGAGCAAAGTGGCATGTGTCAGTGATACCACTGCTGTACAGGACAATACCAATGTAATTGTTTCAAAGAATATCCCAGTTCATATACCTTCATCTTCTTCTAACATATCAGATGCTTCAGGGACTCGTCTACGGGTCCCAATTACTGCCCTACGTACTACTCCTCGGGTTCGCTCTTCTTCTAGTGGTCCAGGATTAGACAAATCTTATTATTTGTGTAAACCCTCAGTTTGAGGTGGTAGTGGGAAGTACCTCCGTGAGGCTTCCCAAAAATCAGTACTAAAGTAACACTGTTCAAGGTCCTTCATGGAATTGCCGTGGCTTGCGTGCTTCTTGGGAGGAACTGCGCATTCTTATCTCTAGCTTCTCTCCTGCATGTGTTTCTCTCCAAGAGACAATGCTTGGGGACTACATTCCAGCCAGTCCTCCATCATACTCTGCATTTTATTCCAATTCATTTGAAGGGAAGGGTCACCATGGTGGCTCTGCCATCCTAGTTCGCCGAGATATTCCATGCACGAGCCTGGAGCTTGACACTCCGCTCCAGGCTGTTGCAGTTAAGGTAATTATGGACCGCCCGTACACCATGTGCAGTCTATACCTTCCTTCCAGTGTTACAGTTGAGAGGGGTGATCTCAACCGTCTTGTATGGGACCTTCCCTCTCCCTTTATTTTATTAGGTGATTTTAATGGTCGTCATCCTCTGTGGGGTGACAGTTCGGTCAACCCCAGGGGTGAGGGATTAGGGGTTTTAAATACGGGAGATGTGACACATTTTAATAGCCCTACTGGGACTTTTACTGCTATTGACATTTCCCTCTGCTCACCCAGTGCTTTGTTGGATTTTACTTGGAGAGTGTTGCCTGATTTATATGGCAGTGACCATTTCCCTATAATTTTAGAAGGTAACAGGTATGAACCACAGTCTCGTCTTCCTAGGTGGAAATTAGAGAAGGCTGACTGGCAGTTTTTTAGAGAGCTAACTTCTTCGGTCTCTTCTGTAGCCGATTTCGGTAGCTCTGACGAGGCTGTAACATATTTCACTGACATGCTCCACTCTGCTGCTCTCAACTCTATCCCTAGAACTTCTGGCTACTTTCCCAAACGTCCTGTCCCTTGGTGGTCACCAGTCTGCACCACTGCTGTGCGGGAGAAGCGCGCTGCTTTCTCTCGCAATCGTGGGGACCCAACTCTTTTAGAGGACTTCCGACGGGCAAGGGCCCGGGCTAGACGAGTCTTAAAAGAGGCCCGACGTGCATCTTGGAAGGCCTATGTGTCTTCAATTAATACTGAAACTCCACTCACCCAAGTGTTCAGGAGAGTCCGTAAGATGACGGGGAAGTTTTTTCATAGTACTCCACCTGTACTTAAGGTCAATGGAATTAAGATCATGGATGGTTTGACAGTGGCCAATACCATGGCGGAGGCTTTTGCAAAAGTCTCCAGCCGTGACTCTCGACCTCTAGCTGTCAGGCATGAGTTAAGAACCAAGGAGCGTACTGTCCTGGATTTCTCAGGGAACGAGAATGAAAGTTATAACCATATATTCACCCTGAGAGACCTGCATTCTGCTCTCTCTCTCTGCGGCGACACTTCTCCTGGGCCAGACAACATCCCATATGCAATGTTACAACACTTAGGTGAGGAGGCGATCTCATTTCTTTTAGCTTTATATAACAGAATCTGGCTGGAGGGTGTCTTCCCTTCTGGGTGGAGGGTTGCTACAGTCCTTCCTTTCCTCAAGCCGGGCAAGGACTCTGGTGTTGCCCTCAATTATCGACCAATTGCCTTGACCTCCTGTCTCTGTAAACTATTTGAAAAGATGGTGAATGTCAGACTGGTATACTTCTTGGAACGGGGTGATTTTCTGTCTCCTTCCCAGTCTGGCTTTCGTAAACACCGTTCAACTACAGATGCTCTGGTCAGATTGGAAGCTGCTGCATGTGAGGCCTTTGCACGACATCAACACCTTGTCTGTGTATTCTTTGATTTAGAGAAAGCCTATGACACTACATGGCAATATGGCATCCTGCAGCAACTCCATTTATATGGCCTGCGGGGTCGCCTTCCACGCTTTCTTAAGGAGTTTCTCAGTGGTCGCAGTTTTTCTGTGAGGGTTGGTACAACCCACTCGGCATCTGTTGCACAGGAGGAGGGCGTCCCCCAGGGAAGCGTCCTCAGTGTCACATTGTTTGCAGTAGCAGTTAATTCCATTGCCTCATCCCTTCCAGACGGTATAGCAAACTCGATGTACGTTGACGACCTAGCAGTCTGATTTTCTGCTTCCCGTATGTCAGTGGCGGAGCGGCGCATGCAGCTTGCCCTTGACAGGGTGTCACGTTGGACTGGTTCTCTTGGGTTTCGATTTTCTCCTTCCAAGACAGTTGATATGCACTTCTGCCGCATCCGAGGCATCCACCCCGATCCGGACTTATTTATGTATGGTCATCGGATACGTTGTTTCGAGGAGACTCGCTTTTTGGGTCTCCTTTTTGACAAACGTTTGACTTGGGTTCCCCACTTACGTACACTTAAGGTCTCTTGCCTCAAGGCTCTTAACCTGTTGAGGGTCCTGGGCCATACATCCTGGAGGGCTGATCGAGCCACCCTCCGCCGCCTATACCATGTTCTTATTAGGTCAAAACTCGACTATGGGTGTGAGGTGTACTCTTCTGCCACCGATGCCCGTCTCAGAGTTTTCGACCCTGTTCATCATGCTGGAGTACTTTTGGCGACCGGAGCCTTCAGGTCATCCCCAATCACCTCTCTTGTCTACACCCCCCCCTCCCCTCCTCAAATCCCTCCTAACTTCTCCCTCCCACCAATGAATGGTTCGAACCAACAGAGTTCACTACTAGTGTTTCGGGGTTAATATCTTGGCCAAAGTTGACAACGCTGGGTGGGCCTCATGGGAGTGTGACCAGCTGTATTGTACATTGGTGGTTATATTACGAAAAGTTTTGTGTGAAATATTCTCAGTAAGGGCATAGAGCTACTAAATGCCTGTCCAAGAACAAGACATGGACTGAAGAAGTAAACAGAGGTGAACTGTATGTTCCTTCAGAGTCTTTTAATGGTCACTTAACCACTATGAGAAAAATATTTAAGATAGTACATGAGGACAGTCTTAAAGAGGGAAAAGATTGCTTTAAAAAAAATTGTTTCTGAAATAGAAAGAGTTGGAGTTGATTTACCAAATGATGTCATATCTTTCTTGCCAAGTTATCTATGTTTTTTAGAATAAGAAAGATGAACAATTATATCACGATAAACAAGAAAATAAGCAAGAATTGCAGAAGTGAACAGAGAACATTTATGAAAATGAGCAAATAATATGCTAGAGAATATGTTAGAGAACAAACAAATATTTGTAGTTTTTACTGTCTGATGAGTTTAAAATAAATATAAAAGTGATGATGCCCATTCATTTTAAGTACACACTATGTTTATAACTCACGTTATCTTGTTTAAGAATTTAACATTATTGTTTAGGCCTATTTATATATCAGTGAATTTATTCTGTGTCATAAGATAACCCTGATATTTCTTAGCAATTAATATTATTTTTCATAATATTGCAGCTCCAATTATTAGTTAAATAAAGATAACCAAACCAATATGAACGTGTTTGTGTACATTGTCTTACTAATAATGATAATTATACACTTACTACTCTGTCAAATTAATTAATACTATTGTAAGCCTAAGAGAGAAAGAGTGAGTTCTAGTGTTTGAAGGCTGTGGTCCAACTCAGCAGGGGCGCTGCTGACGTCACTGTGCACAGGGAGAGTAAACTCGTCTGCCGTCCTACTAACATCACTAATTCGGCCATGACTATTTAATTATATATACCTTGATATATACTAAGGGCCGATTTCTCAGTCGCCTCGGATAGTCTTTCTGAGTGAAGGAGCCTGTACCCGAGCCTAATTTGGATTTCTCAATCGTCTTTCTGAGACCCGTCCGAGACCTCTAATCCCCCAGTTGTTGGAACACTCGGGCGGTCATACCCTAGGCGGACTCGGGCAGGCAGACCCACCCGAGGCTAGCAGGCAAAGATGAATTTATTATTTCTTTTAAATAAAATGAAGTATAATGTATGAGATTATGTACTTGATGACTGCATGAAGTGTTATTTATTCCGAGGTTTTGGTGCAGTTTATCATTATAATTTTGTACAACCCCAGATTTTTAAGAGAGTTTGATTGTACCACAATAAATACCAGCTATTGTCAGCAAACACACTTAACACAGCAAAATCTTACCGCGCCAGTTCACAACACAGAAGAAGAAGACGACACAGAGCTTATCTACCTTAGCTGCAAGTTACCACAACAACCATTGGAAGAGAATAATGGTAGGTACCCAAGATACACTCAGATGATTTCTTTCTTGCCTTCAAATTCTGTTAAGCAGAGGTTATTTGAGGGCAAAATCTAAAGTACTACAGTAGTGTGTAGTGCAACTTAAACTGGATTTTTATTGTAATATTTATTCAACTTAAATACTGTGCCTGGAATGAGTCTTGAGAACTGTATTGAAGAGCACAGATGGGTTTCTTATGGGGTACATCATGCACATACCTTTTATTTGCAATCAAATCAACAGAAGAGGAGTATTTAGCAAAGGGTAGGAAATGGGTTGCTGCTTCTATGTACAGAACCCAGAGAAAGTATATATATGACAGGATTGAGGGATGTGCTTATAATTTACATTCTGCAGTGATGGTGAGCATTAGCTGGAGGGGACTGAGAAATTCTGTTAAGTAGCAAGAGGATTATGTGCTAGGAAAGGATGAACTAAGTCCAAGCTTTGGTTTCATATGTTATTTCTCTACTTTCAAGAAGTCGTTCTAGATTTCTTCAATGACATTCTTGATGATATTGATGAGGCTGAGGGAATGGGAAGAGTAAGGGTGCCTCGAATTGTTCCACGGGACCGTAGCGATCCGATGGCATACCTAACAGACAGAGAATTTGTACAGAGGTTCCGGTTGTCCAAGGCTCGTGTGAGGGATCTTCACCAGGAAATTTAGCCTCGTTTACCAAGGATTAGAAATGGCAGATGTAAGACAATTAAATTTAAAGTGCATTATTTAATATAACCACATTGATTTTTATCTCGGAAAAAATAAGCTCACCTACAGTATTTTATATAAGATAAAAATGTTTATTATGTTGAGAAAGAATTACTTGTATCTATATGGTATTTTTTATATTTAATATAATTTTATATAATTCTAAATTTAATATATTAGGTTAAAGATTATGTCAAAAGTCCTTTCCTCAGAATATTATGGTCCTAATTTTATTAAACTACCAAAAATTATATACTGTATGTTACGTTAGAATAAAGATTTTCAGAAATAATAAGTTTCCTAGTGGTTTACCTGTATCTCTTGGTCACATAGGTTGATTATCTAAAAATTAAGTACTTTGTATTCATGAGTCGTTATAAGTATTATTAATTTAGTATGTTCTACTTTTTATTGTCTGGTAGGATGGTGCGTACCACATTACCTTCAACTTCTTGTTGCACTGCGGTATATGACAACTGGCAACTTTCAACTAACAATGGGGGACTGCATGGAAATGTCTGCAGCATCTGTCTGTAGATTCGTCAAAACCATCGCAGTTGCTACAGCACGCCTATCTCAACACTATAAAAGATTTCCATCACCCGATGAAACCCAGACGTTTGTGGAGGAGTTTCACAGAATATCACAAATGCCTGGAGTGATAGGATGTATTGATGGCAGCCATATACCAATACAAAGTTCAGGAGGCAATAATGCTGACGTGTACCGTTGTAGGAAAGAGTTATGTCCAGTAATGTGCGGGCCATTTGTGGTGCAAATTTAAAATTTAGTAATATAGTAGCAAGCTGGCCAGGGGTTACCCACGATGCAAGAATATTTGAAATTCCAAATGTGTTTACACAGATACAGGCAGGCAACTACCTGGGTCGGCATCTGCTAGGAGATAGTGGATATGTGTAAACGGTGAATAAAACCCACTCTTGTTGACGGAAATAATATATTAATCCATACAGTTTCGGTGGACACTGCCACCATCTTCAGTGGTCATTCCTTTCTTCTCGCTAGACCACTGAAGATGGTGGCAGTGTCCACCGAAACTGTATGGATTAATATATTATTTCCGTCAACAAGAGTGGGTTTTATTCACCGTTTATGATCATCACGCCAGTGTGATTTCACCACCATTGTGGATATGTGTCTATAACAACTTCTTATTAACCCCAGTAGTAAACCCTGTACAGGAAGAGGAGGTACGGTACAACTTAGCCCATACTTCAACACGTAACACCATCGAAAGAGCAATTGGAATACTGAAGCGTAGATTTGCAATTCTCAGTATTCCCATGAGAACGAAGTTGCGTACTTCAAAAATAATAATAATGGCATGTGCCGTGTTGCACAATATAGCACTAACACAGCGCTATCCAGTTTGGGATGATCAGGGAAGGGAGGTAATTGGTGAAGAGGAGGATGTAGATGACCCAGCATATGGAAATGATGTAGGTATGCTGGAAAATGCACCAATAGGAGATGGCCAGAATTATAGGTGTGATTTCATACGCAGGTGGTTTCAGAGATAGGAATAAGTCTATCCTCACGGGTGGTCCCTGATTTTGATCATGATTTAGGTGGTCTGTAGGAGTGGTACCTGTGCAGCCTGTGATCATGTAATATGTAATTGTTAATATTTGTGTAACCTGATATGCAAACAAATAAATTATTATAATTATGCCAGTGATACTCATGGTTATTAACCTGGGGCCGGATTCACTAACGCAGTTACGAGACCTTAGCGACGTTAAGGGACCTTAGCGGGTGAGAGAGCTATTCACTAACGAGTTAAGGGAGTCTTAACCCAAACTATCGTACGGTATTACCTAAGGGAGCGAGGAGGCAACCTTACGCGAGATAAGAGAGTGAAATGTCCGACAAACGAAGAAAAACGGAGCTGCCAGGCGTACTTTACAGACATGTCACCATGGAACTCGTTGTTGCTGTTGATCAGGAACTTGCATTGCAACTCCATGTTGATGATAATCACCTAATATGGTATTATCGTTTTCCTCGAGTGGAAATATTGAGATTATGTGATGAGCTTCAGAAATTGGAAGAGTTACCAGGCGATCTCATGCTATCCCCACTCATATATTGATTTTAATTTCATTAAGAATTTATGCAAGTGATGGCTTTCAGAGTGTTGTTGGTCTAGACTCTAGTGTGTCTAGAGTTATAAATAAAGTGACAGAAGCCCTCTACAGAAAAGCAGGACTGGAAATAAAAAGGCCTAGAGGAATAGCTGCCACAACAGACACTAAGCATATATTTCATAGACTAAGAGGTTTTCCTAATGTAATTGGAACAATTGATTGCACACATGTTCCAATTAAACCACCTAGGGAAAGTGAACATTTATATGTGAACAGGAAACAGTATCATTCTATCAACATCCAAGTTGTTGCCAACAGTGATCGGAGTACTAGTAGCCTACGTAACTAATGTGTGTGCAAAATACCCTGGCAGCACTCATGATGCATTTATCTGGAATAACTCTCACCTTAGGCAGAGATTTGAGAATGGAGAATTTGGAACTTCTTGATATAATCTAACTTCAGGGCTTAATTAACACCCATCATATGAGCTAAATGGAATTCGTCAAGAATTATGGACTAAATACAATAATACCTATGTTTCTAGGAAGCATATGGTTAATGTTGATGATCTTTACTGCTATATATCGTAACATATATTATGTCACACTGTATACTGTACCACCATGAAGGAATTGTTGATATTTCATACTTACACATTAAATTACCATATATATTCAACTGATGCAAGTTAACTTTGCTACTTTACCACACAGTCGTCAGTAGTGTGTCCAAGTGAAGTCCCCATAAACTTCGTTGATTACTAGTAACATAAATTATTGATTGATTTAATTATTGATGCCATTAGGCATCTGGCGGCGCAACAACAATGGTCATATACCTCCCAACATAAAAAGGTCATCTACATCATTAATAAAATATGTACAAAGATTAAATAATTTTCACTACCTCGAAAGGGAGAAGCAGCATGCATAAAACCCACGTCTTTTTAAAAATCATATATTAATGAAATAACCTACTTAAGTTAGATATATAAAAGAATTGAAATATTAACGAAAGAAACATTAAACTTTAACTACCTAAAGATTAATAGCCATAAATACAATAAAATTCACAATTTGTGGAGAAGGCCAGCCTCCTCCACATAGGAGAGGGTGTTCCCTCTCACACTACAAGCCTCCTCCCCGAGCACCTGGGAGAGACTGTAAGAACCGTCACCCTTCCGGTACTCGGAGAGGTGCCTACGACGAAGGTCCCCAAGGCTGGGACACTCGACAATAAGATGCTGTACTGTCAAAGGGACCAGACAATCATCACAGTAAGGAGGGTGAGCCCTCTCCATTAAAAAGCCATGAGTCAATAATGTGTGGCCAATGCGGAGACGGACAAGAGCCGTCTCCCACCGGCGGGACAGGCCACTGTAGCTCCACAAACCAAGGCGCTGCCGGATGTCGCGGAGCTTGTTAGCCCCGATGGCGTCCCATCTGTCCTGCCAGCAGGAACGAACGGTAGCATCTATGTAGGGTCGAAGGTCCACTGCAGGAACAGGATGACGCCTGGCAGGAGGCCGGGAATTGGAGACCACAGCCTTAGCCAGGGCGTCAGCTCGCTCATTCCCATCAACACCCACATGGGACCCAACAAAAAGTGACTTTGCGCCACGACGACCCAGGAGGACAAGCCACTCAAGAATGGCCAACACCAGGGGATGGGAAGAGTTAAAATTGCACAAGGCCTGCAAGGCACTACAGTAATCGCTAAAAATAGTAAACGAAGGCTGAGGGAGAGTAAAAATCACTTGGAGGGCATATAAAATGGCCGAGAGCTCAGCAGTAAAAATGGACATGACAGAAGGGAGCCTGCCTCCACGGCAAAAGTCAGGAAAGACAACTCCAAAGCCAACTCCAGCATCAGACTTTGACCCATCAGTGTACACACGGAGGGACTCCCTGTGAGTGAAGGCATGTTCTAAAAAGAGGGAACGAGCCACGGGAGGAGGAAGAGATTCCTTCTTGTCTGTAAAGCAGGTGCAGGGGAAAACTTCTGAAAGAAGCCATGGAGCCACCCTGGGAACCCTCACAGGACAAATCTGGAAGTCATCTATGCCCATCTCCTCCATAGCCTTCCTGACCCGGAAGCCAAAGGGCCATTGTGCACGAGAATGTAAAAGGTAGTACTGAGACATGATATCAGATGACACCGCCAAGCAAGGTAGGGAGTCAGGAAGTCGATGTAATCGATGCCAACAACGAACCATCAAGGACTGGCGACGGAGATCAAGAGGTGGCTCATTAGCGTCCACCAGGAGACTGGGGATTGGGGACGACCTGAAGGCTCTGGTCGCCAAAAGTACTCCAGCATGATGAACAGGGACGAAAACTCTGAGACGGGCATCGGTGGCAGAAGAGTACACCTCACACCCATAGTCGAGTTTTGAACTAATAAGAACATGGTATAGGCGGGGGAGGGTGGCCCGATCAGCCCCCCAGGATGTATGGCTCAGGACCCTCAACAGGTTAAGAGCCTTGAGGCAAGAGACCTTAAGTGTATGTAAGTGGGGAACCCAAGTCAAACGTTTGTCAAAAAGGAGACCCAAAAAGCGAGTCTCCTCGACACATCGTATCCGATGACCATACATGAATAAGTCCGGATCCGGGTGGACGCCTCGGATGCAGCAGAAGTGTATAGCACCTGTCTTGGAAGGAGGAAATCGAAACCCATGAGAACCAGTCCAACGTGACACCGTGTCAAGGGCAAGCTGCATGCGCCGCTCCGCCACTGACATACGGGAAGCAGCAAATCAGACTGCTAGGTCGTCAACGTACATCGAGTTAGCTATACCGTCTGGAAGGGATGAGGCAATGGCATTAATTGCTACTGCAAACAATGTGACACTGAGGACGCTTCCCTGGGGGACGCCCTCCTCCTGTGCAACAGATGCTGAGTGGGTTGTACCAACCCTCACAGAAAAACTGCGACCACTGAGAAACTCCTTAAGAAAGCATGGAAGGCGACCCCGTAGGCCATATAAATGGAGTTGCTGCAGGATGCCATATTGCCATGTAGTGTCATAGGCTTTCTCTAAATCAAAGAATACACAGACAAGGTGTTGATGTCGTGCAAAGGCCTCACATGCAGCAGCTTCCAACCTGACCAGAGCATCTGTAGTGGAACGGTGTTTACGAAAGCCAGACTGGGACAGAGACAGAAAATCACCCCGTTCCAAGAAGTATACCAGTCTGACATTCACCATCTTTTCAAATAGTTTACAGAGACAGGAGGTCAAGGCAATTGGTTAATAATTGAGGGCAACACCAGAGTCCTTGCCCGGCTTGAGAAAAGGAAGGATGGTAGCAACCCTCCACCCAGAAGGGAAGACACCCTCCAGCCAGATTCTGTTATATAAAGCTAAAAGAAATGAGATCGCCTCCTCACCCAAGTGTCGTAACATTGCATATGGGATGTTGTCTGGCCCAGGAGAAGTGTCGCCACAGAGAGAGAGAGCAGAATGCAGGTCTCTCAGGGTGAATATATGGTTATAACTTTCATTCTCGTTCCCTGAGAAATCCAGGACAGTACGCTCCTTGGTTCTTAACTCATGCCTGACAGCCAGCCAGAGGTCGAGAGTCATGGCTGGAGACCTTTGCAAAAGCCTCCGCCATGGTATTGGCCACTGTCAAACCATTAATGATCTTAATTCCATTGACCTCAAGTACAGGTGTAGAACTATGAGAAAACTTCCCCGCCATCTTACGGACTCTTCTGAACACTTGGGTGAATGGAGTTTTAGTATTAATTGAAGACACATAGGCCTTCCAAGATGCACGTCGGGCCTCTTTTAAGACTCGTCCAGACCGGGCCCTTGCCCGTCGGAAGTCCTCTAAAAGAGTTGGGTCCCCATGATTGCGACGAAGGCGAGAGAAAGCAGCGCGCTTCTCCCGCACAGCAGTGGTGCAGACTGGTGACCACCAAGGGACAGGACGTTTGGGAAAGTAGCCAGAAGTTCTAGGGATAGAGTTGAGAGCAGCAGAGTGGAACATATCAGTGAAATATGTTACAGCCTCGTCAGAGCTACCGAAATCGGCTACAGAAGAGACCGAAGAAGTTAGCTCTCTAAAAAACTGCCAGTCAGCCTTCTCTAATTTCCACCTAGGAAGGCGAGACTGTGGTCCGTACATGTTACCTTCTAAAAGTATAGGGAAATGGTCACTGCCATATATGTCAGGCAACACTCTCCAAGTAAAATCCAACAGAGCACTGGGTGAGCAAAGGGAAATGTCAATGGCGGTAAAAGTCCCAGTAGGGCTATTAAAATGTGTCACATCTCACATATTTAAAACCCCTAATCCCTCATCCTCAATAAAAGAAGCCAATAAAACACCCCTGGGGTTGACCGAACTGTCACCCCACAGAGGATGACGACCATTAAAATCACCCAATAAAATAAAGGGAGATGGAAGGTCCCGTACAAGATTGTTGAGATCACCCCTCTCAACTGTAACACTGGGAGGAAGGTATAGACTGCACACAGTGTACGGGCGGTCCATTAAAACCTTAACTGCAACAGCCTGGAGCAGAGTGTCAAGCTTCAGGCTCGTGCATGGAATATCTCGGCAAACTAGGATGGCAGAGCAACCATGATGACCCTGCCCTTCAAATGAATTGGAATAAAATGCTGAGTATGCAGGAAGACTGGCAGGAATGTAGTCCCCAAGCATTGTCTCTTGGAGAGAAACACATGCAGGAGAGAAGCTAGAGAGAAGAACGCGCAGTTCCTCCCAAGAAGCACGCAAGCCACGGCAATTCCACTGAAGGACCTTGAACGGTGTTACTTTAGTACTGATTTTTGGGAAGCCTCACGGAGGTACTTCCCACTACCACCTCGACCTGAGGGTTTACTCAAACAATAAGATTTGTCTAATCCTGGGCCACTAGAAGAAGAGCGAACCCGAGGAGTAGTACTTGGGGCAGTAATTGGGACCCATAGACGAGTCCCTGAAGCATCTAATATGTTAGAAGAAGATGAAGGTATATGAGATGGGATATTCTTTGAAACAATTACATTGGTTCTGTCCTGTACAGCAGTGGTATCACTGACACAGGCAGATACATCAACATCCATAATACAGGTGGTAGAATCACTCCGCTGCTCAAGCGAAAAAGTGAATCTTTTGAAGTCACAACATCCGTGGCATCCACATTAACTTCACGCCCCTCTGATGATCCCGAAGGAAGCTAGCGAGGAGGAACTTCTGTTGAATCAAGAGATTCATCAGAGCCACGAGAACGCTTCTGGTGAAATTGAGAGGAAACTATGGATGAGTCCATAGAGATGGTTGCCTCACAAGGTGGAACATCTATAGAGTCAAGTGCCTCAGAGGAACCACGAAGGCGTCTCTGTGGCAGTTTAGGTGACTTAAGTTTCCTTTTGGGAGAGCGTGTGGCAGCGTGAACCTCTACCACATGGACACCTTTAGCTAAAGTCTGAGAATTGTCATCAGTTGAAGGGTCACCAGAATGAGTGTCTGATAAAGTTTCCAAGACAGAGAAACTATTATGTAGTGTAACCTTAGAAACACTCTCACTCGAGTAAGAAGCAGCTGCCTCTTGAGAGGGTTGAGAGGGTGCTGCAACCAATTTAGGGCGAAGGGAGGAGGCGTATGTCTTCACACCACCATCCTTCTGTCGCCCGAAGTTGAGTTGCCGTCTGGCACTACCTATGCTAATGAATTGAGTATGAACCAAGTGGAGGATATCCTGCTCAAGTAGGTACATCTTACATTGGCGAGAATGCAAGGGGTGAGGATCTCTGCAGTAAAAGCAGTAACTCTCTGACCGACACTCAGAAGTAAGATGCGAGTCAAGAGCAGAACAATTACCACACCGGGAACGGTTGTTGCAGTTCCTCTTCCCATGACCAAACTCATAACAACAGAAACACTGTAGGGGATGCTCAACAAAAGGCTTCACCTCAAATGAGATGGGGTTAATGTTAATGCGATCTGGGATATGCGAGCCATAGAAAGTGAGGATGATCATATTTTTACTGCCTTTTATCTTCGTTACTCGTTGGACACTGTCTGGGCACATAGCGAGAATGTCCTCTTCTGAGAATTGATACAGGTCCTCATTATATATACGCCCCTTGCTATAATTAAATGTTCGATGTGGTTTAATAGATTCAAACATGCTATCAGAAGGACAGGGGTGATTGAGGAGCATCATGGCCTGTGTAAGATCTTTGGCTCTGATTAAAACGCCCTTACCATATTTCTTTATGTGGCCCATTGGTAATAATCCAACTTCTTTCTCCAGATACCGGGAAGCATGGATAAGGTTACCACGTCCCTCCCTGTAGTAAGCCACAAACCAAAAGTGTGTAGGAACTTGACGTTCCTTTGGGACATGCTCCACAGTGTCATCAAATATATTAGGGCAGTAGTCATTGTCACTGTCAACTACATTGATGGACCGCATCATCTGAGCTTTACAATGAGTATCCCCCACCGTCAGAGAATCTTTTGCCTCAAATGCTGCTTTGGCAGCAGCATTTGTATTGAAAGTAATATAGCACCGATTAGACCTACAATCACTGTCATATGTGATTCGGATTCGAAGGACTACTCCAAAGCACTTAAAAATGGAGTGGATAGCGCAATAGGAAAAGGATGCAAGTACATTCGTTAACATTAACGTGTCCAAATCGCTAACAGGGTTCTTCGACACAACACCCGACCTGCTAGGTCTAATCTTATTTGCTGCTTTCTGCATCTTACCACGACCAGAGAGTGACGTCTCGAGGGCCTGGTCGATCACCGCTCGAGGAAGAGATTGGGGCTTTTCTGTATCCATATATCATTGGTTTAGTGTTGTTGGCCCCAGGAGCCAAGAGCTACTACCTACCGGGCAGATGAGGGGACCGAGCGCTAGTCGCCGTGGGCTGGGTATCTCTTCCCCTACGGGGCCACTCATTTTAAAAAGCAGCCCCAATGGTTCGAAAGTTTGCCCACGACGGTGCTGAAACCCCCTTCCCCAACATCTCCCGGCCCAGACACCCAACCATCCAACATAGGACGGCCCCTAGAGGGCAGTCCCTCCGGAGGGCAGCGCTGTTGGCCAGTACTGGCAGCCTAATGCATGGGAACCATTTAGTCTGGTCTCTCACTGGCGACCTTACTAGCATGGGAAGCCCTCTCTCCCCGAAATCGGGGCAGAGCACGGGCCGGAGCCCCCTCTAGTCTAGCTCGCCAGGTCTCAGAGACACGCAAGCCCCCCCACAACGTCAAGGCAGTTCCCGTTGGGGGGGTAGTAACATAAAGTTAGGCTACTTTTGATATTTTGCAAAGTTTTCACAGTTTACTATAAAACCCTTAGTCCTATTCACCCTTTTCAAAACTCGTACAGTATATTCCAAATGTTTTCCCCAAATAAACACCTACAACAGAGGCTCTTTCTCTAAAAAGACAATTAAGTGCAAATATAATGCTTTGTAGAGCACTCTCCTTCACTGTTTACAAAATAATAATATCAGCTGATGGGAGATCCTTGCGTCTGATTGGTTGGACTCTTTTGTTACCGACTTCGTGATTGGTTAGCAGACGACAAGATAAAATAAAGTAGAGCCATCTACCGTCAAAATATGAACTACGACTCACGGTGAGGATAACTTCTCGCTCGCTTACGATTGTTTAGTGAATAGACCTTAAGCGGCACGCTGCCATTATCGTAAGGGAGCCTCAGCACCACTTCCTTATGGGAGCACTTAAGGGAGAGTTTAGTGAATCCAGGCCCTGTTAAGCAAACACTTTACAATGTGTTCAGTGTTTATTGCAAATGTACCCAAAATCTATTGTCCAATATTACAACGGCTATTCATTCCTATTGCTATCCAGAGCCGACTCAAACACACGTGCCATCTTGCCAATGGCATCAGCCAGTTTGTCCCCCAGCCGGTCAATGGACAAAGCTAAGGTTTCCACTGCATTGGCAGTACTTTTTTCCACAGCTTTTGACACCTCTGTGGCCATTGTGTTCAACAGCATCTTTGTTATTTCAACCATTTTTTCTGACAGTACCGTACTTTTCTATCATCAGGATGTTCTATTTTACACATCTTCCTTACCAGTACAGTCACTCATAATAATTAAGACCCCCCAGGCCAGTCACCTTCTTATACTTGTGATATCGGTTCTGGCAACAGTGTACGTGACGTCAGTGATGGCGCTAAAGAGATGAAGTTGATTTGTTCGACACATTTGTAACTAATGATAAATGAGACGAAGCATGAGTTGGGATAATGTTTCGAGCAAACCAACCTTCCTCCAAACACCATACACACCACCACCTCTGACGTCAGGTACAATGTTACCAGAACCGATATCACACGAGTTTAAAGGTGTCTTTGCCTGGGGGGGTCTTTACTTTTATGAGTGACTGTACTTCTTTCATGTAGCCACGTTCTCTTTTCATGCCTTGTCTTCCTGCCAACCTTCACTTTTCACTTGTATAGATGTTTTAATATAGTCTTTAGTATTTTCAGTACTAGATGTATCAATTGTATTAGAATCTATATCAGTACTTGAACTTCCAGTACTGATTGAATATCCTGATGTAGATGGGAGCTGGTCATACAAGGATGGAAGCAAGCTCTTGTACAGGAATATGGAGTTGTGATGGAAGTTGTGCCGGTTGGCATAATGCACGCTTGGCCTCCACATGACCATCTGGTTTCTGAACAATGCTAGGGAGCTCATTACGAAGGACCAGCTGTAGTGACGGCTTGCCCATCAGTCTGACTCTCCTGAGCCAAAGAGGTGATGGCTGCCACACTGAACATTCCTCCGTTGCAGACTCAAGTCTTTGAAGGTTGGATTCGATCCTCTACTCAGGGGGTCCTCCCATCAAAGAATCGGACAAATCTGGGAATACAAAAGGCGGCATAAGAATCCATAAATGTACAAAGAGTACAAACATGATATGTAACCGTGAACTTAAATCTTAGCAGTATACAAGTCGATAAATGAACAGTTAGAAATGTAAGAAATACAGCAAACATGAGACAATTCATAAACTAGTGAATACATATTTAGAATACTGTATTCTATTTATGAAAGTATAAGCTTGAAACCTAGGCAGCAATGCACATATGTACCTAACAGTTCGAATTGATTACTAGGATTCCTACCATAAGGATGAGTGGAACAATCTTCTAAAAGAAATAATAACTGCAGACAAGAAATAGTTTTTAATGCATGTATCCAAGCTCTACTTATAAAACTGGTTAACAAGTAATCCAAACTATTTATGATCTTGCACAACATATATGAATGCCATAGTATTTGTGATCTTACCTTTAAACAGTAACCACATGCAACAAATTAGCTTGTACAAAATGTGATACAAGTACAGTATAACAAACAGATTCCTTACCAGAATCAGTACTGTTCACCGTGACAGGAGAATCATCATCGTTGTCCAGGAACTTAGATACCGACCAACTGTCCAGCATGTGTGGAGAGTGTAAGAAATCAGGATTGATCTCTTGGACGATTTTTGGAAGTTCATCCATTTTCGGTGGTGTTGGAGTTGGTCCACCTCCAGTCTGATGAATCTTGCGCATGTATGCAGTATGATCATGATCTTTTTTCAATCTGTGAAAGAAATACAATTCACTTAGACTTAGAGCAATGACATTTAAGAATTGCTTACATACAACTGTTTGTAAAATTGTAATTCTGCATAAGAGTTACACCTACATTTTTCCCACTTTTTGTACTTATCCTGCATCTTTTTACTTGTTCTTTTAACTGTTGACCATAGAATTGTGAGAAGACAACTTTTTATCAACCTGACTTATCCTAACCAAACCTAACCTAATCAGGACCTGCAAAATAAGTTGTGCTATCACCAAATTATGGTCAGTAATGAAGAGAACAATGAAAAATATGGATGCATATGGTAAAAAAACAAACATGAAACACCTAGGTGCAGCTCTGATGCAGAATCACTCCTCCAAAATTAATTTCCTATGGCTTACTTATATATTTTACTTATTATTTTACTGCTTTTCAATTTTTGCTATTATTGTGACACTGGTAGATGTTTTCCCTTTACATTGATTTCTTATCAGGTTGGACTTTGCAGCTCTGGGGGGAACCTCAAACAGCCAACAATATAGATAGTAATTTTACATATGCGTTGTTTTTAAAGTCAGCCTGTTAGTGTACCGGTTAAATGGGGTAAGTTACACTTATGAAATGGTGGTATACAAACTACTGATAAATCAAACACAGGCACATAAAACTTACTTTTTATGAATCCATCACAAGCACGTTTTAGTTGCTTGACAGTCTTGGGTTCAGTTGTGAAGTGTATATTATGGCCTACTGCTTCTCCACCTCCTCCCATGCTTCTTTACGCTGGCTGATTGCAATGAACTCGCTTTTCTTTGAGGTAATAATATGGTGCTGCTTGATCAGCTTGACCAAAAACAGCTTTTGGTCGTTGTTCATTAGAGAGATGCTTCCAACCATGATGCCAGCGTGCATGTGGCGGTGTGATATGCCCTTCTTAAAACTTGTTTGTTTACATTTAGCCTGCAAAGTATTGCCAACCACGGTAGACGTGCATGATCAGTATTGCCAACCTACAGCAGGCCACTCGGGCACCTCAGTCCGCGGCTCGGACGCTTACATCCGCGACTTTCAGCGAGTGTGAAATCCAAGAGTCGGGCATCTAAGTCCGAGAACACGCGCCCGAGTAGGAAGTCCGACTGACTAAAAAATCTGGGAGTTGAATTGTTGGCCGCACTTGTGGATGATCGTGGCGGTCAGAGATGACAACCAAAAGTGGGGTAAATTTGGCAGTGAGAGAGGGGGAAGATGGCAGACATTGCGTGCCAAAACAGACACCTAACATATGTATTCTGTTAATAATAGGAGAGAGGATAAGTTCAGTAAGCATGCTGACTATTCGAGTTGATCTAGGGCAGTGTAAGATGATACGCATAGCTTCATTTTGAAGTGTTTCTAGAGGTTTGAGCAAGGTAGGAGGGAAGAGAGACAAATGAAGTGCATGGTAATCAAGAAGAGAACGTACATTATATAAAATGACAGAGCAATGGGAATAGTGACGCCTCTTAGGCCTGATGTAATGGAGCGGAGGGAGTGAAGTCTAGCTCGCAACCTATCACGGAGTTGGGAAATATATGCGGAGGGCTTACCGGGTGAGGAAATGGGAATGCCTAGGTAAGTGTAATCCTGAACAACATCGAGGTTGTTGCCAAGTATGGTTAGGGTCTTACATGCAAGTCTGGTGGAGGGAGAGCGAGCAAGAAGCTTAGTTTTGGCAGTGTTAACGATGAGTCCACAGGATGTGGCGGCATCACCAATGTTAAGAAGGAGATGTTGGAGTGTGATAGGATTGTGAGCGCTGATGCAAATTAATATGTTCTTTTAATTTATGTGTTAGTTTTGATTTTATTCTTTATATCTCATGAAAATATGAGTACTAGGTATTGGCCTACACTTGGTACCTGGTATTATAATCCTATATATAATTAATTAATGTAGATGAAACAGGTTTGCAAATCGAAATATTATAATAGTTTAAAACGAAAGCTAAGCTATTTCCGTTCTCCCTTTCTTTTTTTAAAGTTCAGCAAAATCTAAAGATGTTTATAATTTGTTCCTTATTTTACTTAATTTTTTTATTGGAGATGCTTAGTACCCTATATACAAAATTTTTACATGTTGATGGAAGCTTCTGCATATGATAATATTACGATACTGGGGCCGAATCTTAAAAACTTCTTAACCGGAGTTACGATCTTCATAGCACCTAAGATCATCGTAAGGTGTTCGTAACCGCTTAGAACGTATCTTCAAAGCTTCGTAAGGGAGTTTAGGTCCGCCATTATGCACCATATTAGTTGGTAACGCTACGAAAACTGAAAAACTCTCGTAAGGCTGATAGCAGGGTCGCGTAGTCGAGAAACGACCCGTAAATAGTGAGATTTGAGTTTATTTACACTTGGCTCGGCTGACACAGGCGACAGCCGCGACATCTAATAGTTGTTGTCACTTGGCGGTAAACATAAACAAGAGGAGGAGAGACAGTAGCTGAGGAGAATGGAGCTTCAAGTTATATTACAGCATGACCTAGCAGTGTGTAGAGCAATGAGACGTGAGAGAAACTCCAGAGACAGGATGGACCCCTTTGCTTATAGTGATGAACATTTATTGAGGTAATACAGGTTCCCCATGCATGAGTTATTGCATTGGTGTGAAAGACTGGAACCACGTGTGGGAAGAGCAACAAGGAGGTCCCATGCGGTGCCAAGCCATTTGCAGGTGTTGATGGCCTTCAGGTTTTATGCGAGTGGCACCTTCCAGAACTTATTGGGTGACAACTATGGTGTTGTGGAGAGCTGTGTGAGTGGGGTCATTAATAAAGTCACGGATATACTCTACAGAATCTCTCTTAGAGAAATAAACATGCCCAGAGGTAAACAATTAAGGAAGTTCTTTAAAGTCTGTTTCCACTAACTTGACATTTGTCTGTCAATTTAAACTGATGCACTGTGAAATGGAGAGTTACAAATAATTTTTGTGTGTATCATTACTTTTGGAGTGTTTAAGAATAATAGGATATAATGGTAAGTTACTAATTGCAGGAAAGTGGCTTCCAGTTACCTGCAAACAAAGCTGAAATTCTTCATTGCATAGTTAGACCTAATTTAATCCATGTAGTATGAGTCTTTAATCCATAGTCCTTTGCATGAAGTGGATATTCTTAAGGTTGATAAACTTTCTTTATGATTTATTGACTTTCTAATGAAAATATTACAAGCACATTAATGTGATGTGTGAGCTGGCAACATTTAAGTAACTGGAAAATACCTACTGATATATACTGGAGATGTGGAAAAGGTTGACCATATTCCCGAATCTAAAGACAAAAATATGTCTCAGAATTAACTAATGCAAATATTATCATGTTGTAAAAGTCTTAATAATATGTACCGTACATGAACCTTTCTTACTAATTCAATTAATTTTATTGAACAGTATAATTTAATGCATAATTTTCACCTATTTTCATATTACATAAAACTTGTATTCTTCTAAAATAACTACTTTTCAGCAGGAATGGAAGAAACCACAGCAACCATGCTAAAATTCTACCGGTTTGCGAACTTGCCACATGTGATGGCTTAATGGATGGCACACATGTCCCCATTGCTGCCCCTTCACACCATGAACGTCAATAGGAACAAATTTCATTCCTTGAATGTCCAAGTGGTTTGTGATGCAGATTACATAGTCTTGGATTTTTGCACCCCTTTCCCTTTCCCAGGCAGTACACATGATTCGTATGTGTGGCACAACTCCAACCACTATCGACGATTCCAGCAGGGAGAGTTCGGAAATTCAGTTCTTCTCGGTATGTAGTAAATTACACACTATGTTCCATTTTTAATCACCTAAATATTAAAACAGGCTTGGGTAAGCCCTGTAGGTTGAAGGCAAAGGTGTTAAGAAGGAGGGAGAGTGAGCTCGAAGGAAATAACGGTGGGTAAAATGGAGGGACAAAGGAAGAAATTAAAAGAATGAAACCAATAAGGATGGTGTACCTGGATAACCAGGTCCTGCAGTTTGTGTCAGGTTCACTACTCTAGGGGTTTATCATATGAAGTGAGCATTCTAAAGAAGCTTGATATTTAGTCAACACTATAAGAATTTCCATTGTTCATGCATTGGGTTGATGAAGAGTTTCTTTTTTCTAGGTGATAGTGGTTATCCTCTGGAACCAAACCAGATGATACCAGTGAGACAGCCAGCCAATGCAGCAGAAGGAAGGTACAACATTACAGCCTGAAGAAGACACGTGTTGTGGTGGAGCAGACCATTGGGATTTGGAAGGCATGATTTAAGTGTCCATCAAAAAGGTGGGACACTTTGTTATACTCAACTCAAATGTGAGAAGATGGCTGCTGCAACTATCTTGCTGCATAATTACTGTAGGAGGAGGAACATTCCACTACTGGACGACCCAGAAGACCCTGATGATCCCGATGACCCTGATCCAGCTCCAGCAGCAGCAGGTGCCAGACTGGCAGCAGGACAGGCAAGGTGGAGGTAGATCATTCAAGAATATTTCTCCTAATATGGAAAGGGACCAAGTTGGTAATGGGAGTTATGTTCTTGTTGTTGCACAGGGTGTTCGTATAGTTATAGTAAAACAATACTTTAATTCATTATATGCATGAGACAGTATATCTCAATTTATTGTGTTCCTGGTTATGAGCAATCCCTAATTTCATCCTTTATGGGATTTGTTATATAACTGATTACATGTATGTAAAAACATAAACCATTCAAGGAGTTTAGGGACACCCTGCATTGCCTCTGCTTGCTGTATTAACAGATGTCCTGCAGGGTTTACCTTGGTTACAGGAATGTAGTGCTACAAGTGATTTAGATGCTATCAATTCCTCTGAAGTATGTCACAGAACAGAGACTCCATGGTATAAACCTTGTTCATGACAGTTTTGAGAACACATAAAATTCTCAGCTGAGGCAATATAAGCACCACTTTATTTTGAGCACAGCATATAACAAATATGTGACTGGTATTGTTTTTTCTTAGTGTTTTAAATATAAAGACTATATATAAAAAACCACATTTTATTTACATATGACACATGTAAAGTTTACAGAAATCCATGATACCTCCCTAGCTATTTGTACTATTAGTTTCCTGCATTATCACAGTTAATTACATTATATATACCTGAGTAAAAACCTGCAAATTTATGATATTGGAAAGCTGTTTGAACTCATGTGCTTTCCAACAATGACTGAAAACAAAAAACACCAGTTCCTTAATGACTACGGTACTTGTTTGGCACTCTTCACATTGCCTGGACATATCACAGATATGGCAGAGAAATTATTAAAATACAAGATTAAAGCCACAGTACGGCATAAGTATATCCTTATAGTTAATCTCCGAACCTTGATATGTAAATGAAACTAAGACATTAATAATGATTCAAGTACTCTTACCTTCATTATTATTAGCCAAAGATAAGAAAGAATGCATGAAAAAAAAGTTGATTTTACTGAAAGAATAATAAATCTAACATGAAATGTGAATGTCAAAAGCTATATTTGAAAGACAAAATATACAGTATAATGAAAATAAATAACATAAGCAGAAGTTAACAATACTTTAGATTGAAACCTACACACAAACCACACAACTAAAACCATACTTGCACACTAATTTTGATTGATTGATCTTGATGCAACTAAGCATCTGGCGGCGCAACAGCTAAGGTCATATACCGCCCAACACAAAATTGTCATCCACATAATTAATAAAACATGAATACCCGAAAGGGATAGGCACCATGATTAAAAGACACACAAACTAAAAAGCACATTTTTAATAAAAGAACCCGTCAACATAAAATAAAAAAAATAATCTAAAAACCATAAATATAATAAAATCATATTTTGTGGAGAAGGCCAGCCTCCTCCACATAGGAGAGGGTGTTCCCTCCCACACTACAAGCCTCCTCCCCGAGCATTACACACTAATAACTTTGTCACAAAATACACCACAACTTAAACCACACTAATCATATAAAAACACAACAAAACACACGTAAAAACAAATAACTTTTTCTCGATAGCATTTTTAATGTCCACCAAAGTTTCTGCCAGCCTGCCAGGGGAAGAGGAAGATGGAGAGGACAAGAAATGGAGAGGGAATCAAGAAGAAGAGGGTAAAGTAAGAGATGCAGAAAATGGATTAATTTGTGAAATATGTCAAAAATGGGTTCATGCAAAATGTCAGGGGGTATCACAGACAATGTATGAAATGTTGGAGAAGGATAATGAAGACTGGATTTGTAGGAAATGTAATGTACTCTGAAAGGAAAGTTGAATAAATTGGGAAGATTGGAAATGGAAAATAATCAAATGAGGGAGGTAAATAACATTTTATTAGAAGAGTTAAAGGATTGGAAGATTAAATTTCATACAGTAAAGGGAGAAATAATACAGGAAGTTTCGAATAAGGTGATAGAACTAGTAAATGAGAAATTTATGAAAGAAATGAAGAAAGGAAAGACAAAAAAAAAGAATAATTTAGTAATATATATAGTTGCAGAAGCAGGGTTGGATATAAATATGAATAAAAGTAATATTTTAATTTATAATTCAAGAGAGACACCTGAGGAAATAGGGGGAATTAAGGTGATGGACAGTATTAAATATTTAGGATTTGTGATTGACAATAACAGAAACTGTTTTAAAACATATAAAGAAGAATTAATTAAAAAAGCACAGAAATTAAGTAATTTGGTACCATCAGTGATAACAAGGAGTAGCAATAAATTATTAATAGGAAAATGCTTTTGGAAAAATGTGGCCCTACCATCCATTATGTATGGAACAGACATAATAAATTTTAATAAGAATGAAATAAGGAAACTACAAAGTATAGAAAATAAAGTTTATAGAAATATTTTAGGAGCAGTGAATGGAACTCCAACATGTACTTTGAGAGGAAAAATTGGTGCATCAAGTGTAGAAACAAGGTTACACTGCTTTGCGCAGTGGCAATATCGTAACCAATGAGGTAAGAGGTATGCAGCCATTGCGCAGTGGCTACCATCCAGAATTGGGAAGTTCTTTACAAAGCACCTCGGTGACCTACCCCTCCACAGGAAGGGTAGGTAAGTCTCACCCCGCCTCCACGTGGTGACCTCGGGGGACACCTCCCTATTTTTATCATTATTTTATTTTATAGATACTGGAGGTGAAGCTGAAGGGGGAGGCGGTGTGGAGGCACAGTATGTCCCTCCACATATAGGTTTTAATTTCCTTTTTAATATTTTTTTTAGAGACAAAATAATTTTTAAATTATAATTGTAATTATTTTATCACATATAGGTTTTAATTTCCTTTTTAAATTTTTATTGACAAAATTATTTTTAAATTATAACTATAATTATTTTTAAAAGTGTAGAATATGCATTTTTGCCTTTTTTATCTTTTATTACAGTTTGGTGTTTTTAAGAGGAACTTTGACAATTCTGATGGCCCGTGTCCCTCCGGGATTGAGCGCTGCGTTGGCCTTGCCAGCCACCAGTGGCCCCCCAATGGGGGGATGGACAGCTGCGGCTAGTGGCGGGGAAGGGTCTCCAGTCTGCCCTGTGGGGGGTAGGAAAGGGGAAGAATGCTTGAGAGTAGTAGCAATGAATGTGAATGGAATGGTGAATGAGGTGAAAAGGAGAGAGATTGTGGAGTGTGTCAGAAGAAGCAAGACAGATGTATGTGGAGTATCAGAAACGCATATGAAAGGATGGGGGGTGGAAGAGTGTAGGAATGGAGGGAAGAGTTTGTTGTGGGAAGGAATGGAAGGAGGCGTGACATGGACGGGTATGGATGAAAAGTGTAAAGGGAGAGGAAAGGAAGGGTGTGCATTGTTGGTTTCTGGGAGGGTGTGGAAGGGAATGGACGGACATGGAAGGAAAGGAACAAGGATAGTATGGATGACAAGCAAGATTGGGATAGTGAAATATGCATGGGTCTGCGAGTATGCACCAGTGAACGCGCACACCAAGGTAGGAAAAAGGAAAATGAAAGAGTTTTGGGATGGGTTAAATGAATGTCTGAGAAGTTTTGAGAAGGGGAGGAGGGTTGTGCTTGTGGGAGACATGAATGGGAAGGTAGGGAATGAAAGAATAGGAAATGTAGTTGGAAAGTGGGGTGTGAATGGAATAAATGAAAATGGTGAGTGCCTGGTGGATGTGTGCGCCGAAGTGGGGTTGTTCCTCGCCAACACCTGCTTCGAGCATAGACTGATCCACAGATATACATGGAAGAGGAGGGATGAAAGGGGAGAGCAAATGAGTTTGATAGAGTATATAGCTGTGGATGAAAGGATAAGGAAAGATGTGATGGATGCTAGAGTGGTGAGAGGAATGTTCCAGTGCTCTGACCACTATGCGGTGTTGGCAAGGATTAGAGTCAGGGCAAAATGGGAGTATGGCAGGAAGGATAGAGGGGGGAACAAGAGGGAGGTGGCAAGCGGAAGACTGAATGAAAGTGAGTACAAAGAGGTATATAAGAGGAGGGTGGGTGAGGTGCTGGAGGATGCAATGCTGAGTATGGGGGAGGGAGTGGGAGTGAATGAGGTGTACGAAAGGTTTAAGACAATTGTGATGAAAACAGCAGCAGAGGTAGTGGGATGCAAGTCACAGAAGAGAGGAAAGAAAGGGAGTGCTCGGTGGTCAGATGAAGTGAAGGATGCAATAGCGAAGAAAAGGAAGGCATATAGGAGAACACTACAGAGGAATGTGTCAGAGGAAGTGAAAGAGAGGTGGAAGAGAGAATATAATGTTTGTAAGAGACAAGTGGAGAGGATGGTGAGTGAGAGTAAAAGGAGAGTGGATGAGGAGTTTGGTAGGAAATTGAGTGAGAAGTTTAAAGAAAATAAGAAATTATTCTGGAAGTATGTTAAAAGAGAAAGAGGAGAAGGAAAGTCTGGTAGCGTGAGAATGAAGAGAGAGGATGGAGTTACTGTGAGTAGAAGTGGGGAAGTGAAAGAAGTGTGGAAGAGGCACTTTGATCGCTTGATGAATGAAGGGACGGGAGGGGAGGCGGTGGTGACATGCATGGGGATGGAGGCAGGTGGTAGACAACAGGGTGTACAGGGAGAACTGGGAAGGGAAGAGGTTAGGAAAGCAATAGGAAAGTTGAAGATGGGAAAGGCACCGGGGGTGGATGGGATAACTGCTGAAATGTTAAAGTGTGGGGGGGAGGTAGTGGTGGCGTGGATGTTGCTTATATGTACATTGGCTTGGAGGCAGGGAGAGGTGCCAGAGGATTGGAAGAGAGCCATAATTGTACCTTTGTATAAGGGGAAGGGAAGTAAGGAGGAGTGTGGTAGCTATAGGGGAATAAGCCTTCTTAGTGTACCGGGGAAGGTTTACGGGAAGGTTATTACGGAAAGACTGATTGAAGTAACAGGGAATAAAGTTAGTGAGGAGCAGGGAGGGTTCAGAAAGGGTAGAGGATGTGTGGACCAAATATTTGCATTAAAATCAATAGTGGAGAAATATATTGGGAAGGGTAAGAAGTTGTATGCTGCCTTCATGGACTTGGAGAAGGCATACAATAGGGTTGATAGGAAAGCTATGACAGAGGTGTTGAGAATTTATGGTGTTGCGGGGCCTTTGCTGAAAGGCATCGAGGCTTTTTATGCAGATGCAAAAGCATGTGTACGGGTAGAGGGTGATCTAAGTGAGAGTTTTAATATTAGTGTATGGCTGAGACAGGGATGTGTTATGTCACCATGGTTGTTCAATATATATATGGATGGTTGTATGAGAGAGGTGAAAGCCAAAGTGAATGGTCTGGGGGCGAAGTTGAAGCTGAATGAAGCAAATTGTTCTCTGGTGGCAAGTTTGTTTGCGGATGACACTGTGCTGATGGCTGAGAATGAAAGGAATTTACAGAGAGTGGTGGACGAATTTCAGTCTGTGTGTAAACGAAGGAAACTGAAGGTGAATGTGGGTAAAAGTAAAGTGATGGTATTTGAAAGAGCAGAAACTGAAGTGATTGACTTTGCTACACCTTACAGAGTGGCCGTACCAACTGGGATGAAGTGTGAGATACCTCTGAGGGGTGAGAGGATGGAGGAAGTGAAGGAGTTTAAGTACCTGGGTACAGTTATGTGTAAACATGGAAGTATGGAAGGAGAAATTAGGGAGAGAGCAGTGAAGGTTAGACAGGTCATAGGATCACTGGGGAGGATTATGAAGGGTAGAAGTGTTAGTATGGAAGTGAAAAGGGGACTACGAAATAGTATAATCCTGCCAACACTGACGTATGCGTCGGAGACATGGACATGGAGTAGGGCTCACCAGTCTAGAATAGGTGCTGTGGAAATGAGTTACTTGAGAGGAGCATGTGGACTTACTAGATGGGATGGAGAAAGTAATGAGAGTGTGTATGAGAGATGTGGTATGAGTGAGAAGGCAATTGGCATTGAGTGTGGAGTGGTTGAGAGAGTGAAACGTGATACATTGAGGTGGTTTGGACATGTAGAGAGAATGCAAGGTGAGGAGTTTGTAAGGAGGGTGTATGGAAGTGAAGTTGTGGGACCTGGTGTGAGAGGCAGACCTCCGGTTAGGTGGCAGAACAGAGTGGAGGAGTATGTGAGAGAGAGAAGAGTGATGGGGTGAGGGGGGATGGAGAAAGTGTGGAGGGAGTGCTGGAACAGGGAAAACTGGAGACCCTTCTGCCGTGGCCACCCCCTTGGGGGGAGTTCCCGGAGGGAACGAGGCGTCAGAGCTATAGATAGATAGATAGATACATAGATGTAAAATATTTATTAAACAAAGAAAATACTCTGGTAGGTGAAATATATAAAAGATTAAAAGAAAGTCATAGAAATGAAAAATGGATGAAAAGTACACAAGAAATAACTAAAGAATTAGAGCTAAATGAATACACTATAAAGAAACTAAAGAAAGAAAAGATTAAAAGAAAATTCAGGGAAAACGATAGAATAAAATGGGAAAAGGATTTAAACCAAAAGGAAAGCCTAACATTATATAAGAAATATAAGAAAGAAATAAGACAAGAAAATATATATGATAATACGTTTGGATCAATTTTGTTATTTAAGTTAAGAACAAATACCCTAAATTTAAGTGATAGAAAAAGATTTATAGGAGAATCAGAAAAATGTGAGGGATGTGGAGCAGAAAAGGAAGACTTAGAACATTTTTTACTTTATTGTCCAAACTTACAGAATATAAGAAATACATCAAAATTATTTCAACAGCCTATATACAAGAGACAAATGTGGACAGTTATTATTTGAAAATATAGAAAACTTAAAAGACGTATTAGTGGAACTGTGGAAAAAGAGACAAAAAGCTCAGGCACCGTAGAAAAAAGCACAAAATAAAAACTAAAAATGGAGCCATTGCAAAGGCAATTCCCCCACATAGCAACTGAACTGACCTGATGATGGCGGCACAGCAACAGGAAAGAATACGGAGGAGAAGGGTTTTTTGGGAAAGAAAAGACATTTTGAATGTGTATGATGACTCAGAACTATTGAAACGATTTAGGTTGGACCGAGAAGGCATAATGGTAGTGACTAATTATGTAAGAAATACTATTCAGCCACCAACAAGGAGAAACAATGCCATACCTGCTGAACTAAAGGTAATCACTTGTCTTCGCTATTTAGCAACAGGAAAAATGCAATTGTGTAATGCTGACGACTTTGGAATATCGCAACAAACAGCTGGTCGTGTTATAAGTCAGACACTTGATGCCCTTGCAACACCGGCCTTTCTTGGAAGGTATATTAAGTTCCCAAGAATCCAAGCCGAAATTCAAGAAAAGCAGGCAGATTTCAGAGAAATTGCCAATTTTCCTGGAATAGTGGGGGTTATAGATGGCACCCATGTAAGGATTGTTGCCCCCATAGAGTATGAGGCAGAATATGTTAACAGAAAAAATTATCACAGCCTCAATATACAAGTGGTCTTTGATGCCCAATACCGAATATTGGATGTGGTAGCACGGTGGCCTGGGTCGGTTCATGACTCCAGGATATGGAATGAGTGTGGCCTCAAAAGAAAATTTGAAAGGGGTGTCATACCAGGCGGGTGTCATCTCTTAGGAGACAGTGGCTACCCATGCCAACCATGGCTGCTGACTCCATACCTGCAACCAAGGAATGTGGCACAGGAAGCTTATAACAGGTGTGTACACCACTGTTTAATTTACCGTTGATTACATATAATTACAACCTTGGGGATAAATATTTATTTATATATACCTGGTTGAGGTCCATAGTCATTCCCATTCAAGGTTAGGTTAGGTTTGATAAGTGGTTTTATCCATTATGACATTCTGGAGTGCAAGAGTGAATGGATTATATGTATTCCCTTCTACATAATGTTGAGGGATAATCTTCATTGAAAAGTTTAATTTTAAAGTACAGAAACGACCTAACATTACCTGACAGGAATGGCATAATTATCTCAGAACTGCATCTTTTTTAATGGAAATGCTTTGGCAGTAATAATACAAAATAACTTTTCCTTTTGATTTTTATACTTTTAGTGTAAACAAGTAGAGATAGAATTATAGTTATTTGTTAAATAGATTTTTTTTATGTTAGTTTGGGTATCTATCAACCTGTAGGTTATAGATATACCCTAGCCAGTGTGTCTAAAAAGGACATACCGGTAATTTTTTTTATAGGTACCAAGTTGTATGATGTTAGCACTATAAAGTCTATCCCTTACAGAGGCTTGGTATCACTCTTGTTAGGAGAAATTAAAAAGAATAACCACATAGTTCATGGCTTTAGTAATTCTCAATATAAATTCTCTTCATACTATTTCCAAAACACAGTATAAAGAAAGTTATAGTTATAAAGTTATTTTTCTAAAAATGCATACTGTACTGTACTATATGTGCTGTATAGGTACCAAGTTGTATGATGTTAGCACTATAAAGTCTATCCCTTACAGAGGCTTGGTATCACTCTCGTTAGGAGAAATTAAAAAGAATAACCACATAGTTCATGGCTTTAGTAATTCTCAATATAAATTCTCTTCATACTATTTCCAAATTCATCACTATTTCATACTATTTCCAAAACACAGTACAGTATAAAGAAAGTTATAGTTATAAAGTTATTTTTCTAAAAATGCATACTGTACTGTATGTGCTGTTGTGACCATTAGCTTAAACATTAAATATTAATGTATATTATCATTGCAGAGCGCACAAACGAACAAGATTAGTCGTAGAAAGAGGAGGTTTCATGTTCTGCATGGCGAGATTCGAGTAGATCCAATAAAAACAAGCAAAATCGTGATGGTTTGTGCTGCACTACACAACTTGTGTAAGGAGAGGAACCTCGAACTGCCAGATGAACCTGTGGAACCTGCTGAAGATGAACCTGTGGAAGCCAACCCCATTCAGCCTCTTCAGCATGGTCATTTACGAAATGGTCTCTTATGTAGAGATAATTTTGTAGACCTTCACTTCCAGTAAGAAATTCCTCGCTTTATGCATTTTATTATTCTCTTACCTGTTAACGTTGTTATTTAATTAAGAACAGAAAACCTAACCTGATAAACTTAATTTGCCTAAGTTATCTTTTAGTTAGGTTAGGTTTTGTTTGTGAAATTTATTTCACACTAGTACAGTATTGTAAAATATCACAACTAAAGGTAGCCTATGCATCTTTTAGTTCGGGAAGGTTTTGTTTGTGAAATTTTCTTCACATTAGTACAGTATTGTAAAATATCACAAATAAAGGTAGTCTATGCATCAAAAGAAAAAAACAAAAAACAAACACCAAATGCCGAGACTACACATTAAACCCACTTTTGTTTTTCCACTATAGTCATAACAAATGCAATACTTTGTTGTATTATCATAACCATTATATTTTCTTTTATCTCAACATTGTGGGATGCACAAATCATGTTCTACTACTTCATATGCATCAAGTACATACAGTACAGCTACTGACTTAATTTTCTTGTCCATCCACAGGCACGAACAGTGAACTTCTTTTGGGCCCCAACAAGATGGAATGGAAAGACAAGATCTCTCTATAGCTCTGACGCAACGCTCCCGCCGGGAACTCCCACCAAGGGGGTGGCCACGGCAGAAGGGTCTCCAGTTTTCCCTGTTCCAGCACTCCCTCCACACTTTCTCCATCCCCCCTCACCCCATCACTCTTCTCTCTCTCACATACTCTTCCACTCTGTTCTGCCATCTAACCGGAGGTCTACCTCTCACACCAGGTGTGCCCACAACTTCACTATCGTACACCTTCTTTATTTGAGAAGACCAAAACAGAAGTAATTGACTTTGCTACACCCTATAGAGTGGCTGTACCAACTGGGACGGAATGTGAGATAACTTTAGGGGGTGAGGGAATTCAAGTATCTGGGAACAGTTGTGTAAACATGAAAGTATGGAAGGAGAAATCAGGGAGAGAGCAGTGAGGGACAGGCAGGTCATAGGTGCACTGGGGAGGATTATGAAGGGTAGGAGTGTGAGTATGGAAGTCAAAAAGGGACTGAGAAATAGTATAATCCTGCCAACATTGACATATGCGTCGGAGACATGGAGTAGGGCTCATCAGTCGAGAATAGGTGCTGTGGAAAAGGGTTACTTGAGAGGAGCATGTGGACTTACCAGGTGGTATAGAGAAAGTAATGAGAGTGTGTATGAGTGAGAAGGCAATTCTCTCTACATGTCCAAACCATCTCAGTGTATTACGCGTCACTCTCTCAACCACTCCACACTCAGTACCAACACTCAGTGTGTTGTTTATGGTGAGGTGTGGTGTGTGTAGCGGTGTTCTGCGTTCCAGTTGGTGAGAAGGGTGACAGTTGACTTGGTGGGTGCTATTTTAAGTCTGTTTGTGGTAAACCAGGCATTAAGTGTGTTGAGGTAGGGTTGGAGGATGAGAGTGGCTGTGTCTGCATTTCTGTGTGTACATGTGAGTGTTATTTCGTCTGCGTAGGAGGCTATGTGTATTTGTGGTGCCTGGGGTGTTGGTATGTCGTGCATGTATAGGTTGAAAAGGGTGGGTGAGAGTACAGATCCTTGGGGAACACAATTGGTGAAATTTTTACTGTGTGAAGACTGACCAATAATATAATAGTGGAGGAATATAGCGAGGAAAGTGAGGAGTGAGCATAGATGGAAGGAGGAGTGAACTTAGAGCATGGATGGAAGGAAGAGTTACCTTAAGGTTTTACTTTTATAATAATTTTCCATGGCCTTCCAAGCATCTCTCTGTGCTTGATAGGCCACTCTCATATCTTGAATGAGACTTGCAACTTCCCTCGGATCCCCGGTATGCATTATTGCTGATGTAGCCTGGTCTAAAGGTGTGGCTGGTGGAAATATGATATATTCCCCCTCATCTGTAGCTGCTGGACTGGCAGCTGCTGGACTAGCTTCCGGAAGTTCACCCAACTCCCCTACATGCAGTGTTACGAAATTATTGCTCCTGCAATCACAACAGGATTTTTAGATATAGTTAATACAAGTAATTGTAATGGAATGAATTTTCAGAATGTGAATAATATCTAACTATATATGTCTACAGTACTCAGCTGCCAAGACAAAAGTGAACACATACTACTACTTTACATGCCACTTTGGTTGGATAAATGCATCCCATTCAGTATACGGGCTGCCATATACTAATGCAAAAACAATCAAGTAGGATAATCTTTGTTGATAAAATTTTATGAAACAATAAAACTGTATGAACTACAGTTAATGCATACTTTTATGATCGACTGTTCATATTGTATCAGAAGCTTGACAACTCTAAAAAAAAATTACAGTTAGCAAAGTAGGCCTACCGTACCCGCTTGCAACTGCAGCGTTGTCTAGAATATCAGATGTATCTGTAGGGTGGTTGCTCTGGACGCCAGTAAAGGTAACCTTGTCTTTACCGAGGATTTTCTCAATTCCCTCCATGACTGGATCATCACCTCCATCTCCTGGGGCAGAAAAATGTACAAGCCATGAATGATATGAAGGAAAGGTTTGAAATTCTTAAAATAATATTTAATAGTAGCCTATGAATATCAATATAGTAGAAACTGTATTTTAAAGATATCTTTTAAAGAGTAAATACAAAAATGTCAAAAGCTGACAGCATTAACTTTTGAGAAGTGGGACAAACAGCCCTTCACAAGCAAGTGCTTAATGGGCAAAGGAAGACAACATAACCAACTAAACCTTAAATATAAAAGAAAAAGAAAGGAACGAGAACAAAGAGAGAGGCAAAACCACAACAAACATAATTAATTATTCATAGCCTACATACAGTTCACAATAGGCTGTATACAGTACAGTATTTGTATTGCACACTTGTGATGTATACTGTATATTGTACATACAACTCACATGGGCAACACATTCTCTCATACATAATATATTCAGTACTGAATCAATAGACTTAAACTAATATATATATATATATATATATATATATATATATATATAGTAGGGACTGTGGCTCTTAAAGGTAACCTTCACTAAAGATTTCTACACCCTCCCAGGTCATGCATTAGGTTCTGTGATCAACTAAATATATCTCCTTGTTTACGAAGTGAACATGTAACGTTAAGCTAGTATTTTATTATTTTGTGCACAATAATGAGGAACTAACCTGTTTCGTTGAACAAGCGTCTTCTTGCACTTATTTCTTTCTTTCCCTTTGACAACAAGTTATGCCACTTTTTTTCCACTTGTTCTCGTTGGTGGCGGGTCCCTGGGAATGTAGCATAGAGGGAATCTGTAATCTCCTGCCATGCTTCTCTTTTCTGTTTTACTGTCAGGTCAGGACTGAACCTTCCTTTTTTCTTCAATTAGTTGTAGGAGCAACATAGTTTCGTCTTTACTCCAATTTGAGTTTCTCTTCGTGATGTTCACAGACTCCATTTCAGTGGTTCAGTGAGGATGGTCAGCAGTAAGCACTCACGCTGATGAACTCAGTTGAACACTTGTTTAAACTGTACAATAATGTAAACAATAACATGGAGTCCATATGATGCTGACAAAAAAAATTGGATACACAGAAAATTAGTACTTTTCAGAATTCGCGTTTCAATATACCATTGCCAAGAAAAATATCGTAGCAGTTCATGTGTACATATCTAATATAATTATCTTCGTTCCTAATGCACTTTGTGCCAAAATAAACACAATTTTATTAATTCATGTTTTGCTCTGAGATGCTTCTCATACAGGTACAGTTCTTACACTTAAGGGAGGCGTATAGGATTAAAATAGCTAAAACAGTTCAGGATATGGATTTTGATATTCTGTCATCTATACATAGCAGAAGGCATCAGCTCTACCAGGCGTATGTTTATTTTGGGATTTGAGCATATTTAAATGCCCAGCGCGGCATTTAAATGGATCAGCTGACGGGAGTGTTGCCATATCATGTAGTGAAGATTTTGTTTATATATTTTTTTTCATCATATTTCTTATTTACTCCAAAATGAAACTGGTTGTGGTTGTTGTACGATATGTTGGGCCTGTGTTTACGCCTGAGTCAGGCAGGCAGCAAGGAAGGGTTGCCAAGGGTTGGCTTACAGCATTGCCAATCTAGTTGATGTGGAGAGAGTCAAGCACGTGTATCCTGCATTTATATTGTCTCCACTGTGTTTTTCGCTCAAGATGGGTCGTATTTCGCATGGAAGACGTCGACAACGTGCTGTCATGTCCAGGGTTGCCTTGGAACACAACGTTAGGAGAGCAGAAGCTAGGAGAAGAAGAGGACAACACAACCCTGCCACCACCTGTTGCTCGCTCACCCTCACCCGTGGCGTCCACCTCTACCTCTTCCACTGCCACACCACCAGCTCCAATAACGTTACACCATTACCTGTAAGTAATTGGGAGACTTCTGCTGCTTTGAGGAAGAGTCTACTAGCCACCAAGATACCTAGTTTGTCACCAGTATGTCAGAAGAAGGAGATTATCAACAGCAGTGTATTGAGTGATATGGCTCATATTATAAAGTGCAGTGTGTGTGAAGGACAGTGTGTGGTGAAAAGGAAACACCTGTCAGTGGAATCTGAATTTACAGTTGAGTGTGATATTTGTGGAAATGAGATGTACAATTGCAGGAAAGAGAAAGTGAAGATAGAAGGACATAAAAAGCTAGTTGGTCAGAATGCCCTGTCACTTGTTTACCATTGCATGCAACATGACCTAGGTTATTCAGGTATGTGCTCCCTGTCAAGCTGCTTGGACATACCACTGATGAGTAAGGGGACATTTGTCTCTTATGAAAATAAATTGGAAGAAATGGCAGGTATGAAATTTGAAGAGTACAGTAAATATATAATTGAAGCCATATTTGAGTACTATGAGTCAGAACTAAACATCTTGCCTGATGAAAACGGTATTTTGTCTGTGGAAGTGACATATGATGGGACTTGGATGACCCGTGGGCACACCTCTTTGTTTGGAGTTGGAGCAATAGTTGAAGCCCACACTGGATACATCATTGATGGTTTTACGTCAAGCAAATACTGCAATGAGTGTACGTACTGGCATAATGTGGCAAAGAAAAATAATTCACCAAGTCTTAGAGCAAAGTATGCAACATGGAAAAGGAACCATAACTGCCAAACCAATTTCAGTGGAGCTTCTGGAAAAATGGAGTCGTTTGCAGCAGTAAAGTTATGGGGAAGGTCACTTGAAAAAAAAATGAGGTATGTTGTCTTTGTAGGGGATGGGGACTCTGCTGCACACAAAGCTGTTTGCAGCATGAATGATGGTAGTGGACCATATGGAGCTAACTACCCAGTGATAAAAGAAGAGTGCCTGAACCATGTTTCCAAGAGACTGGGGACAAGATTGAGAGGGTTGAAGAAGAAACTTGCCGAGCCTGTGAGAGGAAAAACTGGAAAGATCACCATGAAGCAAGCTTGGAGGTATTGGAAAACTTACTGATAAAATAATCGACAGCTTATCAGGATACTACGGTACAACGGTGAGAAGATTTGTTCAGAAAGGAGGAGACAAGACAAGAGTGTCAGAATTGGCATCAGAAATCATGGCATCGTTTCTTCATGTAACCAGCTCGGACAAAGACCCACGACACTTCTTGTGCCCATCAGCCGAAGACTCTTGGTGCTTCTACAAAAGAGCATTGGCCAATGAAGAAACTCCACCATCCCACAACACTATGAAGGTCAAAATCACCATCACCTGTAAGGAAGACCGACAAGCAATAGCTCTCGTCTATCAAGATCTCACCAGGCATGACCTTCTTGAGAGGTGCATGAAGGGACGCACACAGAATGTCAATGAGTCTTTCCACTCCAAGCTATGGAAAAAATGTGTCAAAGTCAAGTTTCATGGCAGCAAGAAGGTGGAATTCGCTTTCAAGATGGCAGCTCTGGAACACAACTGTGGGTACAAGTCTGGTACTCTTCTTGATAAAATCCTGGGAGGAGATCCTACTGCAAGAGGACTGAACCTGCAAGAGGAAGGGCGCCTAACAAGCTCAGCCAAGAAATCACTGAAGAGGAGGAAAAGAAGAAAAGTGGAAGAGGAAGGGGAGAGTGACTATGTTCCTGGTGGGTACTAGCAGTAGTAGTACTGTACTGTACCGGAGAGTAGGCCTACTGGGGAGACTCCGAGAGAAAAAAAAACGCACGTATCAAACCACCCCTTGGGTCGTGTGGAAGAGTTTGCTATATAATTTGGTAACACAACATGATATGGTAACATGACCCATTATTTTGGCAGTCGCCGCAAAATTTTCCTATGCGTACTCACATCAAAATTGCGGTATCTTTTTTATTTGTCATTCAATTTTAAATCTGTTTTCTTTTTTGAAAACTACAAAGAAATTGCTATAAAAAGTATTTAGTAGAAATTTCTGTCAAGTGAAGTATTATAGGGTATTTTGTAGCTATACTTTGAGGGCCGTTTTCTCAAAATTAGTTTTTTTACCGTATGCTTCTCTTTTACAGGCAATATCTTTTTTATTTGTCTTTCAATTTTTAATCTGTAAACTTTATTTTGAAGAGGATGATACAAAGCAGAATTCCATCTGGTTATTTTTTACATATATGAAAAATAATGATTTTATGGCTTAATTTTCTTTTTTTTTCTTTTTTTTTCAATATTTTTTTATTTTATTAATATAAAAGAAAATTATCAATATTTTGGAAAACTACCAGTTTGATTTATAGATATGAAAATCTAATTACAAACAAACTCTGAAAACATATCATACGCAAAAAATTAATGGAGTTATTAGAACTCAAAATTTTTTCCAAAATTTTGAAAAAAATTAATAGAAAAAAAAATTATAATCAGAATTACCTAATTTTTAGTATGAAGCATTTCTGTGATAGTATCAACATTTTGTTAAAGTTTCATGAATATTCAACAACTCCTTCTATATGACTGCCTGTCGTTGTACGGCCCCTTTTACTTAAGTGTTTGACTTAACTTAAGTGCACTTTAGCGAAGTTAAGTGCAATACTTAAGTATTTTTATAGTTACCGGCCCACTGGCAGGACTGCCATCAAGGGCCCCTTCACCTAGACCTGGGCCAAGTTGGCAGGACTTCAGGCCATTTACAGTGGAAGACTGTGAGGTTTTGACTGGCGACAGCTTGCCGAAGCTGGTAGAACCTCCACCAAGTGAGGAACATTCATACCACAGCTCTGTAGCCTCAAGTCGCCCTTCCTCTAGGTCAGCTAGAGGAAGCTACGCTACCTCCAGATATGCTAGTTGTCCATAAGACTATAAGGGATATTTTGATGGATCTTGCAGAAAATATAGCCAAAATATCACCTGCCAGCCTGGCTCATCCACATCACCTTCATCCAAGTCTTCTTCAGCAACTGAGAAATGATGAAAATTAGCAACTTTCATATAATTTTAGAGAAATATTAAGGGTTATCGTTATGAATTAAAATTGTAAAGTCACTCTTAAAGAAAGCAGTATATAATTAGTCATACATATAAGTACAGCAGCAGTACTGCAATTTTTACTTGGTTAAAGTACTTATATGATACATATGGAATCCAACAAAGCATCACAAATTTAGTTTTGATTAACATGGCTCCGATTTTTACGACTATATGAACTGCTAACCGGAGTTATTTATATGATACACAAAATGTATAAAATCACTATGTACTTCACTTTTGTATATTGGGTAATCACAGTACATGTACCGTAATTCCTGAAGGTATGGATATATGAGAACATCTTTTATATTTGTTCCTGGGACTAAGGCCTTATGATTTGCACTGTTTAACTTTGAATGGAATTGAGAGGTAATGCTGCTCAAAATGTATGTTTTATATATATAAACTCAATGTAATTACTTCACTGGTGCCACTGAGGGAAGATTTCCATAACACTAGCCAGGATGAACATCAGGATAATTTTTACTGTTATATACTGTACATACTGCCTGGGTCTTGGAGTCCACAGGAATACACGACACTTGTACTTCTTTAATGACTTGAGCCATAGTTTCTTCTATGTGGGTGAATGCCTTTGTGTCACTAGTGTCACCACCCGAAATATAACGAAAAATGGTACATAATTCAATAACAAAGCAGAACCAAGCAGAATAAATTACAATACCTGGTTATCATATTAAAATGTTACTGTATTTAAATCAGGCAATGGACACTCCCCCCATCCTTCAACCCATGTGTGCCCATGCCAACGGCCGAATCCACAATATAAACATTGCTTATATATTTTATTTCCTTAGTCTGTCTTTCAATAAAAATGTTTGAAGTTTAGGTTATTATATTGCACTTGCCAGATTCCACTACATATGGTATTGTAACGACTCGAAAATATATGGATATTTAACGAGCGTTAACACAAAAAAAAAATAATATTGGGATCTTTTTAAGCTTTCCTCGCTCCGGCCAGGCGGTAGGAGAATCGAGAATGATACAGGAATGGGGGCAAATATACTATGATGTCTTTAGAGTTTTCTCAAGAAATTTATTACACACACACGATATTAATTAAGAATCTACTAAATGATAATTATGTGGAACTTAGCTTGGAATTAACTAAAAACATAAGAACAATGATGACCAGAATCAACCTTATAACTATACTTAGAATTAGAAGCAGAACTATACTTCGAATTAGAATCAGAACTATACTTAGAAATTAGAATCAGAACTATACTGAGAAATTAGAATCAGAACTGTACTTAGAAATTAGAATCAGAACTGTACTTAGAAATTAGAATCAGAACTGTACTTCGAAATTAGAATCAGAACTGTACTTAGAACTTAAACTTAATCCTACCAAGAACACATGTACAAGAAAATAAATTAAACAAGAATGGCACAGAAAATCACATATAAATTAATCACAGAGAAATAAACACTCACGGCAGGCAATGTACCCCGAACCGTAAACTTAGAATTAGAACCGAACTTAGAATCACAAAGAAATTCACATGGAAATTAATACACAGAAATAAACACTCACGGCAGGTAATGGACCCCGAACCGTAATAAGGCTATCGAAACTACCACTAAGAACTAGCTTTCCCAGATATCTTTTGACTTGAACGACTCGTGGACCACAGAACACCACCTGTCGAAGAGGGAGGTTGGAGAGAGAAACTATCTTAATTTATCACTGTCATCATAGGACAAATTATTAATTTTAATACATCAAGCACTTATTAGACACTTACTCTTTAGTTATGGAACATTATTAGCACTTTAAGTACACTAATTATTATAGTTAACACAGACTGCTTTCAACTGTACCTGTCGAAGAGGGAGGTTGGAGAGAGAATGGCCTCTCCCCCACGCTCAACGAAATATTGGAACAATTAAATTACTTCGTCAATAACCCTCTGGGGCTGCTAATTACTTTTGTAGTGAGTTTTTAAAATAGATAGGAGATAAGGTGAGTCAGGTAAGTGGTCTCGGAGGTTAGTTAACTACCCATTATTGCTAATCAGGAAAAACATACATTGTTTTTTTTAAAGACTCCATTATACTCGTTTGAATTCCATATAAGCTGATGCAATACTTGTTACGTATTTCATAATAGTTATTACCCCGTTTCCCTGATCAACCCATTTCCCAAAATACATATACATAATTAATTTCCTACCTATTATAATAACTAACATGTCTATATTACATATATACAATATTATACATTTCCAGTAATAACTACCATCACGTTTTCCTTTACTTCGGCCGTGACTTCAACTCGAGGATGGACAAGAAAAAATAAAAAAAGGGTAACTCAAAGAAATCCATTGAATAAAAATAAAAAGGAGCGTTACAGTATATTTCTGCATGTTACTTGATAACGGCAGTCAACTGTTCAGATTTTGAGATTATTATATGAACTACTGTATGTGTATAGGAAATAAAACAGTGAAAGTAGAAGTTAAAAGAATATGATGTGGTGGTCTGTCCTCCCAGTCAGTGTCTTTGATTTATTTTCATGACAACCAGCTGCCAGTAAATTTTTGGTATCATGCTGTTCTTGATTTATGGTACATAACCTAACCTACTGTATCTTAAACTAACCTAATCTAGCCAAACCTAACCTAACCATATCTACAGGGTGTATCGCGAGGTATATCATTAAATTACACCAGAGATATAAAATATAATTTTGAGTATATTTTGTTCTATAAAGTATGCTGTGTGTGATCTCAGTAAAGTACAATGAATACTGATAAAAACTATTTTAACGTGTGTTGTTAAATGTCGGTGAGCGTCGGAGGGAGTGGTAGCCTAATATGTTTTTCGGACCAAAGAGGCCTTATTTATTTTATCTTAATAAGTTTTATCATGATTGCAATATTTATGTGATGTTCTATAACGTACATTGAATCATATTTTCAATGCAGAGGGATAATACCAGGCCTGTATAAGAAGAAAATCTGTGAAATGTAGGGAGATGCTAAGACTTGCAGGTTTGCATTATGTCGGTAAAGTTTACCTAACCTTCAAAATATATTAATCATATTTCGTCGAATAATATTTATATGGGCCTGGTATTATCCCTCTGCATTGAAAATATGATTCAATGTACGTAATAGAACATCACATAAATATTGCAATCATGATAAAACTTATTAAGATGGAATAAATAAGGCCTCTTTGGTCCGAAAAACATATTAGGCTACCACTCCCTCCGACGCTCGCCGACATTTGACAATACACGTTAAAATAGTTTTTATCAGTATTCATTGTACTTTACTGAGATCACACACAGCACACTTTATAGAACAAAATATACTCAAAATTTTATTTTATAGCTCTGGTGTAATTTAATGATATACCTCGCGATACACCCAGTATATACAATATCATACAAGTGACTGGCGTGATAATAAAAATATGCCTTAGCTCCACTGTTGACTCAATTTTAACACAGTATAATAATTCCCTTACCTGTCTTTTGCTGTTCCTGTCTGACGTAACTCAATTTGTTCTCCACAACTGACTTCAAGTCCGCAAACTTCTTTTTCACTTCCTCTCTGTGTCTCTGTACCCGTGGTACTACATTCACCTCTGCTGTCACTTCCTCCCCCCCCCCCAACGTCTGAAGCACTTCTTCTTCTTCTCTGCAGTAACATTCTGGCTAAATCGCTCCCTGAGTACAGCTTGCCTGTCTTGCCACCCCTGGATCATCGCCATCATCTCCTCGTCGGAGAAATTGGCACGGCGACTCCTTTTGGCGGCGGGCTCTGCTGTAGTTGCCATCTTCAGAAGTACTGTAGTAGTAGGGTTAACTGGGAGACTGCGTCATCTCTTATCAGCTGCTGTCTGCTGGTGGTGTTGACATCCGAGACCATGGGGCTGGCCCTTGTTCTATTTGTTGACATTGTCATATTACGCTACGATTGGCTTATAGTACCAAGGGCCTTTTGTTTCCTTCATTCTGATTGACTGAGAGCCAGTCAGCTGGGTGGTGGGATGAACAAAACAAACGGAACGGGCGGGGACGCTCGCTACGAAGCTATCATCGTGAGCTACGAAGGAGGTTACGAAGTTTTGGAGATAGCCACTTACGATGTTCGTAAGCCACGATCAAATATGGCGGCTACGAGATATTTATGATCGTAGCTCCACCTACTTACAAAGTTTTGAAAATCCCACCTCTGTAATATTAAATTGATAGTCGACTGATTTTCGCAAGTAAAATAGTTTTTTATGACTTCTGTGCAACAAAACAAGATACTGATTTCAGTATTGCAAAATACCTGTTTTCTTATTCTTTTAGACTGATTAAAAAGAAGTGTTTTATTAGGGGTAACATACTTGCTGTTCAGGTATGTTAACGTCACTTTCGACCAGAGGATATAGGATGGAAACAATTTGCTATGATGAAAGAACGGGTCCCACGTTATCAGCCAAGCTCAAGAAGCCCTTTATTCCTGATGGAGCAGTTCCTTCAATTCTCCCAGGTTGTGCCTCCTATATTTGTCTTCGTCAACTCACCGAACTCAAAAGAAAGCACGACTCGAGGAAATGGCTATAAAAAAAGCCATTGAACGAAGAGTACATGATAACAAATTACATATGGAAAGTAGAATATTTAATAGCATTAGAGAACTTCAGAAAAAAATGAACTTTTTGGACAATAAGTACTGGCGTGTCACGAAGGAGGAAGAAGTACAATACTTATCATTTGTCACCTTAAAAGATTCCACCGATATAATATGCTCTTATTTCTTTAAATCGATGTAAAGTGTGCTGTGAGTGTATTTTGTAAGGATATTCAGTTACATAAAATTAGAGAGTACAAAATCCCTACATATATTAATGACACTCATTGCCTTGAAGAAATCTTAAATAATATGACGAAACTTGATCCTAATGAATATGTAGCGAAACCAGTTAGTGTTCTCGCTGTAATCAAGCTGGTTTTATCACTTGTCAATTCTTCAAGACCAATCTTTCAAATATGTTCATGCCTTAAAGTTCATTATTGAACAGTTATATCTAATGACATTAAATAAATTACAATATTCGCCAGAGTTCATGATATTTGACTCTCTACTTTATAATTGTTCTCTACAAGGTTATAGGTTATTAAGAAATATAGATAACCTTATACTTCCACAGTATTCTTGCATCAGAAGACTTACATTATCCAAATCAATGAACCCTGAAAATGAGCAATATGACAGCAATTTCTTAATGTATATCAAAGTAAGTTTAAATTATATTATCAGACAGTGACAAAACGGTTACGTTAATGGTTGATGAACTTCACCTGAAGCCTGATTTCGATTACATAGGTGGGAGTATTGTGAGTTCAGCCTTTAACTGCTGTGAAGCAGCCAAAAGTGCCTTTGTTTTCATGCTGAACAGTCTGTGCTCAAAACTTAAAGATGTTGTCCACATTGTCTCAGCTTAAATGTATGAAGGCAGAAATTGTGTTTGAAATAATGAAAAGTGCTATTGTTGGCTTAGAAGATATAGGATTTAAATTAATATGTGTAATAACTGATAATAATGCCATCAACAAAAATGCAATGTCATTTTTTACACATCCACCAAAACTGTCAATAGTGTATCCACACCCAGCAGAAACATCACGCCCTTTATTTTTTATGTATGATTCTCTGCACTTGTTAAAATGTATTAGCAATAATTGACTTGATCAAAAAGATGAATGTTAATGTATGACATTCCCAAGTTTCGGCAACGATGGTCATTTGATTCTGTTATTAAACTACTAAAAGCACTATTAATTACACTGCATAAACTCTATTCTTTGGAAGAAGGTTCACTTAAACATTCATACAAATTAATACTTAAATCCTTAAATCCCACAAACATGTAAAGACAAAATGAAAAATTAGTGTTACAAATTTTCAATGAATATGTCATTCAAGCACTTATGACACTTTGGGAAAAACATGTCTTGCCTTATTTTGATGTTGCAAAATATATATACTGTATATAATGTATACGTGGTGGACAATAATGAATGTGAAAACTCCATTTAAAGGAGTTCGACTAAAGAACATGTATGCTTCTCCGTTAATTAATTAACTAATAACCCAACTGATGAAAAAAAAAAAAATGTTTTTAAGTAATTTTATTATATTGTTAGAGAAGTGGGATAGAGTGGAAGGAATTAAGGGGAAAATAACGAAAGAAACGTTTACAGCATTAAAACATACCACACATGCAATGTTAGAGTTTACAGAATATTGCATATAATAACTAATAATAAAATACGTTTTAACGGGGAAACAGCAAACATGTACCAGTCCTCTAAGGCTTTAACTCGTTCAGGATCTGATACAGTACCTTGTTCTGGAGTTGTAGTAGTAGTTGTTGTTGTTGTTGTTGATGTATTAAGTAGCGAGCTCGGCGTTGTGGTGTTCTTAGGTAATTGACTTCACAAGTTTCTTAAGACTTAATTTATTAATATATACTTATATCTATACATGGAATGATAATGATGTGCCTTGTCTTATATTATTGTGTCCTCTCTCACGGAGACAGTTTATAGCCCTTTTTGGAAGTCAGGGGATGTATCCTAAATGTTAGTGTACTTTCTCTGCTTATATACATTTCAATCAAAATAGTTGACAGAAATGGCTAGAGTGATTGTGTTGCCTGTGAATGGTCAGTCTAATTCTCTGTTTGTATGTCTACCTTCTATCCCTATTTATTCCTTATTCATTTATTCTCCCTTTCTCTCTGAAAGGGTCGATGGTCAGTTTGATGGAAGGTCAAAGTTTATAACCTGAGAGTACCAGGGTGTGTGTGTGTGTTATCTAAAAATAGTATCAGCTATTGTAAAAAGGTATTTGACCCTTCTTCCTTCTACCTGCCAGGTCCCGAAAGGCGAGTCACTGCACGTGTTTGTGTACAAACAGATCATTTGGAATCTACTGTAGGTTTGGACAATATCGCCAACTGGCAGGTGGACAATATAATATATCGGTAAAACAAATCTTTGAGTGAGAGAGAAAACTAAGAATTATGTGTGTTTTGCAGCTGAACATACCAATTAGTAACCAGAATGTTGATCTGAGGCAATTTGGGGAAGGAAACTGGGAGGACATGAAAATATAGCACATATAATTTAGATCTTTATAAAATTAGTATACAGGTAACGGAGGAGGATATTGCTGAAAGTAAAGATGTTTTGCCTGTTTTAGTTTACTTGGCTGGATATTGTTGCTATGCAGTTTTCAAAAAATGTAATTGCAACTCTTATAGGAATTAATAACTCGGCCAGGAAATGAAGGTCTACTGCTAGGTGATGATTGTTACATTAAGGGTATTAGCAGAGGTTCTCTATTGTATCCAAATGAAATCACCACAAAAATTGTTCTGTACTATTACATCATTATGAATAAATTAACTAAACTAAGCATTTTCACTCGTAGTGGTAACCAAAGAAAGCTAGCAATGGAGATTTCACTCAATATACTAGCAGATAATAATGTTCTCTTTCCTAACGAATATTGTGTTGATGGTCATTGTATACAAGAAATAGAATATATATATATATATATATATATATATATATATATATATATATATATATATATATATATATATATATATATATATATATATATATATATATATATATATATATATATATATATATATATTAAATAAACGAGGTTGAAGGATATGGCTTGTTCTGCATTTATGAGTTTTTTTATTTATGCTTTCAATGGATCTTACAGTTTTTCTTAAATCTTACCTTAGATGGTGTATAAGTGAGGCAAATGTGGAGTTGTTGGGGGAGGTCGACGTTTCGTCCAGTACATTGGACATCTTCAGGAAGAAGTGGTGATTCTGGGTGGGTGAGGGGTTTGTTGTTGTTTTTTATTGCAGGGGAAACTACCTCTGCTTGGGCCTTATGCCTGTGTTGGCGGGCCCAACAGTCTGGTTTCCACACCAACACCCGACCCTGTTCAAGGGCGGATGCCAGCTTGGTTAACCACATTGTGTTGTATATAGTCATGCCACTTTAAGACGTCTAGAAGGAACCGCCGTGAAGGGGAAGCACACCACAACCACCGATGCACCGCCAATCCCCCCTCCAAATCAGTAGTGAAGAATGTTGAATCCTGGTGGAAATGCAGGATATCAAAAAGTCTTGGAGAGTAGGGGATAGTCTGAGTGGTTTAGTAAAAGTTGGAGTAAGATCTGGAACGGAATCTAATTGAAAAGGTAAGAGGTTGAACTCTGATGGAAAAGCAGAGTTTCTATAGATTGATATAATGAGTGATTGGGTGAGAGTGTGTAGTAAAGATTTAAGGTAAAGACTTTGAGCTTTTATGTTAAAGTTGGAACGGAGTGTAGTTGGAGGAAGAGTTATTGGATATTCACCTTGCTGAAATAATCCAGTAATGTGTGTGAGAGTGAGGGTATCGTTGACGAGTGGGTTTGATAACGTGCAAGAGAAGAGGGGTGAGGATTTGAAGGAAGTAGGGGGTTACAGGGGTTTCAGCCCTGTTTCCCTAAGGTTAAAGCCCTGGAAGAAAAATGATGATTAGTATAGTGTGCTCGATTGTGTGGATGTTGCCGTTCGTTGTAGTGTGTGTAAAATGTGTATGTTGCAGTTTAGGTTTGTGGGGTGGAGTGAGAGCCATCATACGACCCAGACTTGAGGAAGGAAGTACACAAATAGCCCTAGGCTCCACTTGTCCACTGCCTCTAGTGCCACGTGGTACTAAACAAAATTGAACAAAAAATGCCACATGAAGACATCATTACTGAGCATGACACTTTTGACTGAGACCCTCAGTGACCTACACCCGCCACAGGCTGCTAGTAGGAGTTGTACCGTTAACTCAGGGTGCTGCATGTATTTGTATTGTGTATAGTGTTTGCAGTTTAGGTTTGGAGGGTGGGGCAAGAGCCATCGTAGGACCCAGACTTGAGGAAGGAAGTACACAAATAGCCCTAGGCTCTGCTTGTCCACTGCTTTTTCCATGAGGGAGTGCCTCTCACCAGCAAACCATGTGGTTCAACCGAGCAGTGGCATTGCTGAGTGAGACCTTCAGTGACCTACACCCATCACAGGCTGGTAGTAGGAGAGGTGTCTTGAACTCTTGGTGCTGCAAATGTATGTTTACCACAGAGGGGCGCATCCCCTCTTGAAGCCAACTGTCCTTACGATGTCATCCATGCAGAAGCGCACTCGAGTTGCTCCTGTGGTGACTTGGTCTTCGCCGGTCTGCACTCGGGGTCTTCTTCTTAAGCTGGCTCTTCAGTCCTGTTTCCACAGTGCTGACACTCCTCCGACGCTTCTTTTAAAATGCAGTAACGCATCGTTACATATCCCATCCTGATCCGATGTAAGTTGGTCCAATCTCAGCGTGGAACTTTGGTTGTGATTGTTATCAATCCTGTTGCTAGGGTGTACCACCTGGCAGCACGTGAGATTGCAGAGACGTCTCTAAGTCTGGAAAGTATTCTATCCTTGACTGCAGCCCTGGCCATGCTCTTGGTTTTCTTAAGGCTGGGAGGGATTTTGAATGTTGAAGTAGGTCCTCTGGCTACAAATTTGGCTCCTTTGTCAACCCTCTCATTTCCGTCCACTCCAACATGACTTGGGATCGAACAGATTGTGATGAGCCTCCCTTGTCTTTGTATCCTTTGTGCCATGGCAAGTACATGGGTCACCAGTTGGACATTGTCTTCCGGGATGTACTTCCTGAGGTTCTGTAGTGCTGTAATTGAATCTGAGTAGATGAGGATGTGCTTCTCTGCCCTTCTCTCCGCATGCCGCATAGCCTGGGCTATGGCTGCGAGCTCAGTCTGAGTGGAGTTGCAGTGTTCAGAGGTCCTCCAACCAAAGACACTGTTGCCAAGGACAAAAGCGGCACCTGTCCTGCCACTCTCTTTGTCCATGGAGCCGTCAGTGTAGTAGACGGCTGTGTCTTCATTATCCCTGCTGCCCATCACTCTGTTGGCATGCTGGAGGAGTTCATTTTCACTGAGGTCTTTCTTACCTCTCGGAAGCCGAACTATCTCTGTTTTGATGGCTGGTGTGGTCCACAGTGGTGGCACACGGTACTCACCGGCTGGTGAGTCTGTACCGTTTCTTCAAGAGAAGTTTGACATTGAGAAGGCTGTGTACTGTGTCTGCCACCCTTAAGATTCAGGTGCCTCTCTTTGCACTCTGCCTGTCCTTTCTCAGTTCTTTGATGACCTCACTTTTGAAAAGATTATCCCTATAGTGATGTATGGTTCTAGCTACCACACATGACACTACATAGTCGATTCTGTCTTGGATAGAACCCAGACCAGATTCATGATGCATTACTTCTGTTTTGGTCCATAATGGGGCACCGTATATGGTCCACAGAGCTTTGTTCTGGATGCATTCCAGCTTGCATGCCAAGGTTTTTGGTATACCTGGAAGCACTATGGCAGCATAATCGATGATCGATTGGATGGCTTGTTTGTAGAACATCTTGAGAGTTCTGTTTGAGGCGCTGCTGTCATAGGACACTAGGGCCCTCAGGGCTGCAAGACGAGATTTAGTCCTATCCTGCAGGTACTCTATCTCCGTTTTCCAATTGAGGCTGTGTGTTATCCAGACTCCTAGGTACAGGTAAGTTGATACCCATTCAAGTCGGGTGTCCTGTATGTGCAGATGCTCTTGGGGAGCTCTCCCCCTGATGAACATTGCCTTTGATATCTCTCTGGAGATTTTCAAACCCAGGTTTTTGCATTTCCCCACAATCAGGTTGGGACTTTTCTGAGCTCTTCTCATATTTCGCCCCCGAATCAGAAGTGCCAGATCATCAGCATAGCTGATCAGTTTGACACCAGCTGGCAACTGGAGTTGCACTAGCTCTTCCATAAAAATATTGAAGAGGGTTGGGCTTAAGACCCCTCCCTGTGGAGTTCCGTTTTCTAGGGACTGGTAAGACGATACTCGACCTTGGTACTTGACCCTGGCGGTGCTGTCCGAGAGGTAGTCCTGTACCCATGCGAGCATTCGGCCTCTAACTCCCCTTTCTGCCAGTGCTTCTAGTATGGCATGAGAGTTTGCAAGTTCGAAGGCTTTTTCTAGGTTGAGAAACATGACAATGGCCTTTCGGTCCTTTACATTGCTCAGTAGAGATGCAATGGCAGTTGTGGTCCCAGTTCCCTTGACAAAGCCAAAGAGATGTGGATGCCATGGACCAAGCTTCCACAAGAGTCGGTTGAGCATCATCCTATCCATGGTTTTACAGAGACAGCTCGTCAGAGCTATTGGTCTGTACTTGCCCTTCTCATTGGGCTTTGGAATGGGTAGAATATCTGCCTTTTTCCAAGCCAGGGGCAATTTTCCTACTCTGGTTGGTGGTGGTGTTGAGTATGATGTTAGGTGCTCGTGGTGGGTCAGTAGGTGTTGGAGATGTGGTGGGTTTCCTGATGGTGCTAATGTTGTATCGCTTTCTGGAGGGTAGTATTTGGAGGTCCTGTGTCTGGTTGTTTATAGAAGGATGTAGGGTTTCTACTCACCACAACTACCAACCAGCCAGTCAGATGTAGCTCTAGGATCAAAGGCTACCCCCCTTCCACCAATCACTAAGCCGCTGGCATGGTGGCTCCGCCCCCTCACTTACGAAAAACAGTTAAATACCCCTCACCCACCCAGAATCACCACTTCTTCCTGAAGATGTCCAATGTACTGGACGAAACGTCGACCTCCCCCAACAACTCAACAAGTCATATCCTTCAACCTCGTTTGTTTAAAACATAATATATATATATATTTTTTTCTTTTTTTCTTGAGACAAGCATCTCACAAGCAAATTGAAGTAATTTCTATATTTTACAGGTAAACTCGGAGGACAGCATCAGTGACTTTGGTGCAGAAGACAGATGAACCAATTTAAACATGCAAACTCTATTTCTACACTGCGAATTAGATGCTGAGAGACTGAAAAAAAATAAATCAATTGTAAAGAGAGAGATTCGCTACTTGCTGAGAAAATGGAGTAGGATAAGGAGAGGACGCCAAGAGATGCTCATGTGCAAAAGATGTCACTGATGTGCAAATCATAAACAAGGCCAAGGAAATTCTGGGAAGTTGCTTTTCATCAGGTCTGGCACACCTGTAAGGCGCTGGACTGAAGATGCTATAGGTCGGGCGATAACTTTAAGAAGCCCCAGCCCCAGAACCTATATATATTTAGGGGGAAAATATGCTCTTCCATAGCAGTGTCAACATTTAATCGATGGACTTCAAAGCTTAATGCAGAGCCTGGGGTTTAGAAGTCAGTCCTGTCCCTTATGCACATCAAAAGTGAATCGATGCAGGAAAGAAAACGTCTCTGCCTTTTATCATTCGATGAAACAACCCTTTCCTCTGAATGGACTCACGACAAAGCCAAAGACATTATCTATGAGCCAAAGAAAAAAGTTCAGTGTGCAATGATAAGAGGACTGTGTGGTAACTGGAAGCAGTTGATTTACTATTATTTTGACACTGACATGACTAAGGAAATTTTGTTTGAGTTGATTACATCTGTATAAGCCGAATGTAGGAAAAAATGGCACAGGAATAAATTGCACCAGAAAAAATGGCAAATTTTTCAGCATTTACTGTAATTATAGGTATCAATTGGGTTTCGAACATTTCGTCATCATGAAGCAACACTAACAATCCGAACCTTTCTTTCGAACATTTCGTCATCATGAAGCAACACTTCGCAAGTTGTGAGGTATCAGATTAGTGGACTCTAGTGGGCTCTTTGGGACACTGCTATACGTACTGCACAACTTACTTTCGCCATGGAAATTATCGAAAGCAATAAGGGAGGTCCTAAGCTGTGTTACAGTGGATACATGTATACCAAGCAGTGGTCGAGAGCTAAAAATGTGCCAGAATTTCCTATGCCATTTCTTCCGTCAACCGTAGAAGCCGGCGGCTACCCAGTAGTTGCCATTGTTAGTGATCAAGGCCCCACTAATATAAGACTGTGGAATACTCTGGGGTTCAGTACAGATAAAACATATTTTGACAGTCCAGCAGCTACTGACAGGAAGGTGTTTGTATTCGCAGATGTTCCTCACCTCATAAAATTGATTAGGAACAACTTTCTAGCATATGGGTATGTTTTAGATGGCCATGGCAACGTTAACAGTGAATGTGTTAGAGAAATAGTCAACAAAAGTATAATTATATGATTGCAAAACTACTCATAAATTGTATAGCAAACATATTGTAGTAAAAGATGTGAAAAGAATGAATGTGAGGTTGGCTGTTCAGCTGCTCTCTATTTCCACAGCTAAGACTGTTGACGTCTTTGGTATAAAGGGGCTGCTTCACATCTATGATTAGGAGGCCACTAGCAAATTTATTTCATTATTAGACATGTGGTTGGACCTCTTCAACTCCAGAAGAAAAGTTGATTATGATAAACACTCCAGAGACTCATATGGACTCGATCTACCACGACAGAATTTACTACTAGAATCTATGTCAGATACCACGAAGTCTATGAGAGTATGTGGAAGAAACCATATGTTTCAGTTCAGAAAGGGATGTTAATATCTTGCCGGTCTCTACATGAACTGTATGAAATACTGAGGGAAAAATATGATGTGACAGACTGTATATACGCACCAATAAAATAAATCAGGATCTCATGGAAAACTTCTTTGCCACTGTAAGGCAAATGGGAAGATGTTCTGATCACTCATCACCACTCAGAATGAAACACTGTGTAAAAAACTGCCTTCTTGGCAGAGACATCGAGTTGGTAGGAATAAAGTACAATACACATACACAGGAAAAAGACATCAATATTTCAGAGAGTTACTCCTCAAACTTTGAAGGAACTCAACTTTCAGACAAGAGTCAGACTCTCAATGAAGAACTTTGTATGACAGCCATGATATTTTGTTCACTGGATCAGACCGACTCAATGGCTGACCTGGAACTCCCAGAAGAAACTGAAACATCCTTTGAAGAAGTAATGGAAAAGGAAGGCCTGCGATATTTTGGAGGTTATATTGCCCTTAAGTTCCCTCAGCATAGATTTCTAGGTTCTGAAACCAAAGGAGCTATAGATAACAACGATCTCAAGGCATGAAGGGAACCTTACAGAACCTAGGAGTGTGTTTTTCAAACAACTGAGAGAAATGGAAACATATTTTAAATGTTATCATGGTGATGAATCTCTTCAAGCAAGTAAAAATGCTGTGAAAGCACTCACAAATAAAATAGCGAAATATGTTAAGCTACCCCTGGAAGTGATAGAATTCTATGTTAAATTCCGCATATTTTTTCGCACGAGAATACTAAACAGGGGCATGAAGTCTTCAAAACAAATTATTAGGAAGATGTCAAAATGAAACAACTAATTAAGTGAATATCATGTAGGCCCCTATCCTACAACACAGTAAAATGTTGCTACACTGGGTTATATATTAAACATGAGACAGAGTTAATTAAGGGTGGGAAGTAGAGGGTTGGAGCCAATATGAGAGAGAGAGAGAGAGAGAGAGAATTATTTAGTTCATAAATGGATATTGAAAATCTAATGTCACACACCATTTGTCTTTAGTATACCTGTACTTCCATATTATTAACTTTAATGTGTCATTTGCTAAAAAAAAAAAAAAAATTGTTATCAGTATTATTATTTATTTATTTACTTTGAGATATTGTATAGTTGTGACACCATTAAGAGTTTCAGATAACTTCATTTTCCTTGATCAAAGTATTGGCCAAGTCAGCCCTTAAACTAAACCTTTCCATGTGATTCCAGGTGATTCCTTTATAATACTCCATGCAACAGAACACTATTATTTTTGTTCATCTGATCCTGTTTCCTGGCATACTTTGGAGGAATCAAAGTATCAGACAGAAAAAAGGTACTAGTGTTGGAAAACCCTACACTACGATAATGTGGGAAGATGGGGGTTTCTGAGAAGCTGAGGCCTTGAATTAACATGTGGCCAATTTCCACGGTATTATCCCCCCTTCCCCGCCCCTTGATACACGGGGAACTCCATTATACCCACTTGAGATAACCTGAAGGATAAATAATAATAAATAAATAGTAAATAATAAGGATAAATAAATAATAATGATAAGGTAACCTAGTGACGTGTATATAACAATCACTGAAGGATAAATAACAATACATGAGCATTATGGACATTATCCAAATAATACACTTATACTCCATTTACTACAAGGGAAAGGTAAGAAGTGGAAGGGATACTGAAATAGTACAAATGAACAGACCTTCGAGGAAAAAACAAACAAATACATATTGCAAAAGAAATGGATATAAATGTAGCTGAATTTTTAAGGGGGGTAGTACAGTGTTGGTATATCTGGAGCAACTGATTGCTCCCAACTTATCCAAGCTAAATTATTTTTGTTTGTCTGGTCCTGTTTCTATTTGGAAAGAATCGCGGCACTCCAATGTACCAAAAGCATACTATGTATATATACTTTAGAAGGGACCGTATACTGAAATGGCCATGTATGATGTATATTATACTTATACCGCGGTGGGCGGTATATCTCATCATAACATTCCTGAACCACCGGTTCTCCTATGTGCAATGTCTTTCTTGCATTTTGGGTGAGACGTATGAGTTGGGAATGTTTGGGGCACTGGGTTGTCCTGGTTCAGAGGAAATGCTGTTCCGAAGGTGGACGAGTCCACCTTTTTGGTGGACCAACGGCATCCCCGAGAGGAGGTTTAGAATTGAAGCCATAGTCGCAAGTCCGATCTTCCTCCAACTCTCTCCTCTCCCTTCCATACGGGGCTTGGTGTATGCTTCTCTTCCTCTTTCTATTTTTTCTTCATCATTTTCCCGCCAACTCTATGTTGTCTGGGCAGGGCTATGGGACTAGTTGATGGTGGCGGCTTCTTTACCATCGTTACTGCCCCTCTAGTATTATTTGATTCTGTGTTATGCATCCAAAGATCTAGTTTTATGTGTTTTCTCTATCTGCTATTTTTTGTTTGCCTGAAACTTAGGTTTCAGGATGTGGAGTTGAACCCGGGCCCGAGGCGTCCTCTTCCTCGGTGCTGCAGAGTACTTTGCTCGAATGTGCGTGGTTTATCTGGGAATTTTGCTGATTTGACTGTGGCGGCCCCCCATTATGATGTGCTGTTATGCTCAGAGACTCTAGTCTCTGAGAGGCGTCATCAGTCGGAGTTACGGATTCCTGGTTTTGGTCGACCTGTTCTGCTGTACCGTGGGGAGTTGCTGCGGTCTCGTGGGTTATCTGCTTACGTTAGAGATGGTTTCGGTTGTTTTAGACAGAAAAAGTTTGAATGTGGTTGCTGTGAGATGATGGTTTTGAGAGTATGTGGGAGACGGTTTAACTTTTATCTTTACAGCTTGTATCGGAACCCAGATCTGGAGGATGGTATATATGACTATTTGTTAACATCAATGGCTAGGGTGCAAGCGGAGGACAGTCGTGCGTCATTTGTCTTTATGGGTGACCTCAATGTGCACCATGAGGAATGGCTAGGGTCCTCAATAACGACTCGTCATGGTGTTGCTGCTTTGGATTTTTCATCGGTCTCTGGCTGTGACCAATTGGTTGTTGGTCCAACCCATGTGAGAGGTGGAACCCTTGACCTGGTGTTGACTAATGTTCTGGATCTGGTGGAAGTAGCTGTGGTCGCACCAATTGGACGTTCAGATCTTTCTTCTCTCTCTGTGAAGGTTTCCACTGCTCAATCAGTTCCAAACCTGAATGTGAGGAGGGAAGTGCTTCTGAAGAATCGTGTTAATTGGGATACAGCAGTTCAATAATGGAGCAAGGGATGTGTTGCTAAATGCTCGGAGCCCACATAAATGGTGGTCTACCTTGAAGAGTGCTGTATTCGGGTCTGACTCTTCACTCCCCCACTTTGTTGGTGATGGTGGTAGCCTGGTTTATGAGCCCGGTGGTAAGGCTGCATTGCTTGCAGCTCACTTTGATAGCAAGCAGTCTAGGGAGTCGGTAGAGTTGCCCTCCACATGTCATCCCAGTCCTGGTCTCTCCTCATTTGCCTTTAGGTCAAAGGAAGTTAAAAAACTCCTTCATGAGTTGGACTCTTATGGTGGTATTGACCCCTTGGGAATGTTTCCTCTGTTCTTTAAACAGACTGCTGATGTCCTAGCTCCCCACCTCAGTGTTGTCTTCAGGAGACTACTTCGTCTTGGTAGTTTTCCTGAATGTTGGAGGTCTGCTAATGTTACCCCAATTCCCAAGGGCCCTCCTTCATCTTCAGTTAGAGATTACAGGCCGATTTCCATCACTCATGTGTTGTCTAAGGTGTTTGAGAGGCTGGTGGCTGTGCGTTTAAGTAACCTCACAGTTTGCATATCGAAGGGGCCTTGGCACGTGTGATGCACTTCTGTGTGTATCTCATGTACTGCAGAATGCTTTGGAGTTGGGTCGTGAGGCTAGACTGGTGCAACTTGACTTTTCTGCCGCTTTTGATAGGGTAAACCATCTTGGTATCCTCTACAGACTTCGCTCTGTTGTGTTGGCGGTTCAGTCCTGTCTGTCTTGTCGCAATTCCTCACTGCTCGATCCAAGTATGTTGTTGTGGATGGTGTGCGGAGTGAAAGAGTAAAATTAGTGTCTGGGGTGCCCCAAGGTAGTGTCTTAGGGCCGTTGTTGTTCCTACTGTATACCTCTGAACTCTTTAACATCTTGGAGAATGACCTGTATGGTTATGCAGATGACTCCACTCTCATTGCTGTTGTGCCGACCCCTGGTGCCAGGATTTCTGTTGCTCAGTCATTGGATCGTGAACTGGATAGGATTAGTGATTGGTGCAGGTTGTGGGGTATGAAGTTGAATGCTGGCAAGACTAGGACAATGGTCGTCTCTAGGTCTCACACGGTGTGTCCTTTATCGCCACCCTTGATTCTTGATGGGATTGTATTGGAGGGGTCTGAGAAATTGGTTATTCTGGGAGTTACATTTGATGCCAAGCTGACTTTTGAGAGGCGTGTTCGGTCAATTTCAAGGTCTGTCTCCCAGAAATTGGGGATAATGCGTAGAGCTTGGCGTGTGTTCGGAGATCACTCATTGTTACTGCAGTGTTACAACTCCTTTGTGTTGCCTCTGTTGGAATACTGTTCTCCAGTGTGGTGTTCAGCAGCTGATTGCCATCTCAAGTTGCTGGATAGGATTGTTTCCAATGCTAATTTTCTTACGGCAGTTTACTTGATTGTAATCTGAGTCACCGTCGTTCTGTTGCATCATTGTGCATGTTGTTCAAGATCAGAAGTAATGTGCTGCATCCTCTTAACTCCTCTCTGCCACCTCTGTATGTTCCGGCTCGTGTCACTCGTGGTGCATTGGACTCCCATAAGTATGCTTACGTATTGCCGCGCTGTAGAACCTGTCAGTACAGTCGATCGTTTGTCCCTAGGTCAGTGTCTCTGTGGAATGGCCTTGGTGAATCTGTCTTTGATGGTGTAGGACTGGCTGGCTTCAAGAGTAGGGCTAATATGTGTTTATTAAGCTAACTGCTCATCTTTTTATTCTCTAAGCTGTCTTCTTTACTTCAGGTTGGATTCATGGGGCTGGGGTCCTCGGATTGATAGAATGCTTGCATTCTCTCCCAGCTTTGTGTCTCTGGTCTATTTTAATAATAATAATAATAATAATAATGTACTGACATCACGATGAGGGCTGGGCTGGCCTGACCTCCTCAAATACTGGGGCCACTTGGCTAGAGCAAGTCCCATATATACCAGTCAGCTCAAAGGGTTAGTGCGACATGACGCACCTCCTAAAAGTGATGTCAACTGTACCCCAAACTCAGTGATCTGTCTCTACCCATCTCACTCTGAGCGCGCTCTATCATCCGCTTGAGTTCCACAATTCCCTACCAACATAACACTCCATATGTAACACTCCACTGCGGAATGCTAGTCTCTCTGTCAGCCAAATTGCCAAAGAGATAGGAGTGTCACGCCCAACTGTTCGTCTGTGGTTGAAGCGGTATGAGGAGTCTGGAAATTTGAGAGATTTACCCCGAACGGGCCGACCACGACTGATTACAGCAGAAGACACCGAGAGGATATTGGCCAACATAACTGAACATCCGTTCACTAATGCTGTGGAAGTGAAGACTCGGTTGCAAGTTGATATCTCGGCAAAAACAATTAGGCGAAGACTACACGAAGCTGGAGTACACCACAGGATTCATGCAGTGAAGGAATTCTTGGAGGAACGGCACATAGAAGGAAGACTGAGGTTTGCTCAACAGTATGTTGAACAAAATATGGATTTTTGGGGACGGGTGACTTTCACCGATGAAAAAACGTTTTCGTCAACCAGTCATGGCCAACTTCACTGCTGGAGGCTGAACAACACTAGATTTGACCCCAGCATGTTTATCAAGAAGCCAGAAGCGGCCACGTTACTGCCAACGTTTGGGGGTGGATCAACCTTAACTCCGTGGGTGAGTTGGCAGAGATAGATGGCCGATTCACTGCTGACAAGTATGTGGAACTCTTGGAAGAAGTTATGTTACCAACGGTCAGGGCATATACACTTCCATATCCGGAGAGAATCGTTTATATGCAGGTAAGCATTGTGTTTTTATATTAACATTTTATATTCATTTAAATTAGCAAAGACATAAATCTTAAGTTTCATTATCATGCTAACAATAATGAATCAAACCACACTTATTACAAAGTTATATCACAATATTTTGTTTACGCATTATATTTTTCCAAACAATTTGTTTCATTAAATGTGGCCATGATATTTAGTAGTCTATTAACATAACAATACCAACCTTATTTAGCATTCCTTTAACTTCTATCAACACACTTTAAGAAAGAAAACAAGTGATTAATGTAAATATGTTATTATTCTTTCTCCTAGGATCGCTGTCCAGTGCACACAGCCAGAATTGTTTCACGCTGGTTCAACGAGAAACGAGACCAAATTGAGCTCCTTGACTGGCCCAGCAAGGCATGCGACCTCAATCCATTTGAGTCGGTATGGGCCAACATGGTCAACTCATGGGAGCCACAGCGAGAGAGAACCCACGGACAGCTGCTCCAACACACCATGACGGAGAGGGAGTTTGAGGAGGAAGCCAGGGATAATACACAATATTGTTGCGTCAATGCCCAACCGCCTACAAAAGGTCATTGAGTGTGAAGGTCACTGGACAAGCTACTAAATGAAAACAATAATGGGAGAGAGTGAATACAAATGTTTTTTTCATGCAAATAAAAACACACTTGTGTTTTCGTGTGTGTGCTTATGTTTGTGACGTGTTCACCAAGATCTGTTATATGGTGTTCACTAGCCACTATGCGCCATAGCGCTTCCAATTCCCCAAGGGGCCGTTACTTGAAACTCTCTACACCTCATCCTCTCCTTTTTCACCACCTTTCCCTTCCTTCCTTTTTTTTTCTCTGATGATAGAAATGATTGGTAGATTAATACAGATGAAGGAAAGGAAGGGAAAGGGAAACAAGAATGAGAGAAGAGTGATGAAAGGCGTGATACGAGTATAAGAGAGGAGAGAGAGGTTTAATGAAGTGGCGACGGGTAAGAGAGGGACAAAAAAAGGAAAAGGAGGAGGGAATGAAGGAAGAAACATTCCCTTAATAATTAATAAATTCTCTTCTCGTCTCTCTCTGAACATCTACCCTGTCCCTCCATTCGATCATTAATAATAATAATAATAATGATGATGATGATGATGATGATAATAAGAGAGAGAGAGGGAGAGAATTGACAATTTTGCCCCTTTGGATGAGGCTCGTTTATTGAACATAATATACAGTTCAAATAGTTAATGCACCTCTACAAACTTAAACTTATACAAGTAGTTTACAAACTTAAACTGATACAAGTAGCTTAAAACATAAATTCATAAGTATAATAGTATAGAAAATATTACAAAAATAGTTTTATATGGTTACAAAATAAATACAAAATATTGGTACATTTCAAATATATATATATATATATATATATATATATGGTTTGGTTGGTGGAGGATAAACACGGTGGCAGGAGGAAGACTTTATTCTGACGTTTCGACCTCACAGGATCTTCTTCAGAGAATGACACAGACAGACAGAGTAGGTCAATATATACACTGCCCAGGATCACCTGGCGGGGTGTCTGGGGAACCTAGCTAATAACTAATAACAGGGATGGTTTTGTAAATTTAGCGAAAGCTGCTGGAGTGTTGGTGATAGCTGAAGCTAAGTAGGCGGAGCCACTCCCAGCTAACAGCCAATCAGGTGCTAGGTTCCCCAGACACCCCGCCAGGTGATCCTGGGCAGTGTATATATTGACCTACTCTGTCTGTCTGTGTCATTCTCTGAAGAAGATCCTGTGAGGTCGAAACGTCAGAATAAAGTCTTCCTCCTGCCACCGTGTTTATCCTCCACCAACCTAACCATTTGTCTTGGTACTCATCAATATATATAATATATATAAATATTGTGACGAACCCACTGACTCCTTTCCCAGCTCCAAGAGAAAAAACCAGGAAAGTATCTAAAGAGTTTCTATAATCAACAGTGGGAAAACAAATTAATAGTTATATTTAAAATTTGTCATTTTTACTCAACATGTCTACACTAACAAGACAAAAGTATCAAAATCAAAAGCCAGACCCAATAAATATAAATACAACAAGATTACCCCAACAAGTGGTCCTAAGTTTATCCTTCACAACAGCTAAACATGGAAATATATATAAACCTAATAATCCTAATATCAACACACAATTACTTAAAGATAACACACAGCACATAAATATATTTATACTCATCTATAGGTTGATCACACACAAAGTTGGTCACAAGTTACTTATATCCAGAGTCTGCACAAGGGAACAGTTCACAGTCAGGAACGTGACTGCCGACCGTCTACCAGAAAACAAACCTCTTCACCTCTCCCGGCGGATGAATACACAGAAAAATTAGTCAGAAGTCCAACAGTATGAAGCCAATCCAATATGAATCACAAAAAGTCGAAATTCTTCCCTGACTACTGCACATCACACCTTCCCCCTTAAAATAAGAAATTTCACTAAATTTCTTTGTTGCTTACAGTCTTGACAGACAATCTGCCACAACATTATCCTTCCCTTTAATGTGCAGAATTTCCAAGTTGTAATCCTGTAAGAACAAACTCCATCGTGTCAACCTCTGGTTCTTATTCCTAAATTTGTTGAGGTATTTTAAAGGTTGATGATCAGTGTAAACAGTAATTACTTGATCTGAAGGACCTACATACACATGGAAATGTTGGAGACCAAGTAGGAGTGAAAGTAGTTCCTTTTCAATAATAGAATAATTTCTTTGTGAGGAATTAAATTTCTTACTAAAATAACTTACTGGATGGAGGGTTTGACAAAATTGCTTTCAGTTGGGCGAAGGCTGTCTCGCATTGCACAGTCCACTCATACTTTGTTTCCTTTTTTAACAGATCTGTCAAAGGAGCTACAACATCGGCAAAATTAACAATAAACCTCCTATAATATCCAACCATACCCAACAATTTCCTTATCTCTTTCTTGGATTGTGGTGTGGTCATATTACATATCGCCTCTACCTTGGCTTCAGGTGGTGCTACTTCTCCCTGTCCTATTACATATCCTAGATATTCCACCTTTGCCTTACAAAACTCACACTTTCTTAAATTAGCTACTAGGTTTACTTCCTCTAACCTACACAGAAACTTCTCAATGCTGTCCATATGCTTCTCCCATGTGTCACTAAAAATAAGCAAGTCATCAATATATGTGACACATTCTTCTAAATCTTCAATTACAATATTCATTAGTCTTTGGAATGTGGCACTACTGTTCTTCATGCCAAATGGCATGACTTTACATTTATACGTTCCTCCTAAGGTCACAAAACAAGACATTTCCTGAGCCCTCTCTGTCAGGGGAACCTGCCAAAAACCTTTTAACATATCAAACTTTGTCAAATACTTTGCACTTCCTATCTTATCTATACACTCATCTACTCTAGGTAGTGGATACGAGTCAGACCGTGTTACACTGTTGAGTTTTCTGTAGTCGATGCATAACCTGTGAGACCCATCCGACTTCGGGACGAGCGTTACTGGCGACGACCACTCGCTCTGACACGGCTCCACCAAGTTGTTCTGCAACATGAAGTCCAACTCCTTCCGGATCACTTCAGCTTTATGAGTACTTACTCTGTAGGGACTCTGCTTGATAGGGGGTGCACCACTCACGTCCACGTCATGCTCCAGCACAGTCGTTCTCCCTGGAGTTCCTCTGAACACCATCTCATAACGTGAAAGAAGAGTAACAACTTCTTCACGCTTATATGCTTCTGTTAGATGGGATAATTTGTCTGTTAGTACTGACCACGCCTGCCTATTATCTTCCCAAACTCCTGTCATTTCAATGTCAAATTCATCCTCTCCTTCCTCAAGCCTTTTTCCCAGCACGTTCAATACGGCTGTAGGTTTTGCATCCTCTCTGCAATGAAATTCCTTTAGCAAGTTAATATGACACATCCTTTCCTTTTTCCGTCTGTCAGGTGTTGCAACTACATACTTTACATCAGATACTTTCTTTACAACTTTATATGGTCCAGTAAATCTTGCACTCAGAGGTAAACCTTGCATTGGCAATAACAATAACACCTCATCTCCTGGATTAAAATTCCTGCTTCTAGCCTTCCTGTCATACCATCTCTTCTGCTTACTTTGTCCCTTTGTAAGGTTCTCTCCTGCAATCTTCCAACTCTCTCTTAACCTCTCCTTGACTTCTATGACAAACTGTAACAAACCAACCTCATCACCCATACCTAGCATTTTGTCTCTCACCAGTTTCATAGGTCCCTTTACATCGTGTGCGAACAGGAGTTCAAATGGAGAAAACCCAAGTGATTCATTAGGAGTCTCTCGAACTGCAAAAAGAAGGTATGGTAAACCCTTATCCCAATCCTTATCATGTTCCTCACAATACTTTCTGATCATGCTCTTTAGCGTTTGATCGAACCTCTCAATCGCACCTTGACTCTGGGGATGATATGCAGTGGAAGTTATCCGGTTAACTTTAAGTTCTCTCAATACTTGTCTGAACAATTTAGTTGTAAAGTTCGACCCCTGGTCAGATTGTACCTCTCTAGGAAGTCCAAACCTAGTAAAAAATGCTAGTAATTCTCTTAGAACATTCCTCGCACTCATTGTTCGCAAAGGGACAGCTTCAGGATATCTTGTTGTGAAGTCCATAATAGTTAAAATGTAACTGTTACCTGAACTTGTTTTGGGCAGTGGTCCCACTATATCAATAAGAACTCTGCTGAAGGGCTCTTCGAAGTGTGGAATTGGTAGTAATGGAGCAACAGGTATGGTTTGATTCGGTTTACCCACCTTTTGACAAGTACTACAAGTCCTACAATAGTCTGCCACATCTCTTCTTATTCCTGGCCAGTAGAACACACTCCAGATATGCCCCAAGGTTTTCCTCACTCCTTGATGTCCTGCCATTCCAGAATCATGGGTCATTTGCAAAATGTCCTTTCTATATAATTTTGGTAATACTATCTGATCCACACATCTCCAAGAATCATCTCCTGCTTCACAGTCAATAGGCTTCCACCTTCTCATCAGTACATCATTACGTAAATAATACCTCTCATTGTCCCTTTCATTTTCCTTAATTGCTTGGTTTACCAAACTCTCCAGTTCTGGGTCCTCTCTCTGTAATACCACCAAATTATTAGAGTTAATGTTGCTCTCATTAACATCACCTCCTTCTTGTAATTTAGCCATAAAAATGTCTGCTAAAGAGAAATCCACATCTATCTCCATGCCATTTTCATCAGTTCCCCTGTTAAGCACATCAATGTTAGCTTCGCTGTCAGCTGAACATAGATGTTCAGTATCCTTTTTAGCCATAGCCCTCGTCACTGCACAAGAAGGGAAAAAATCAGGATTTTCTCTCTCCAATTTCTCAGTATCACCTGTATTTACTGGAACATTTGACAGCACTGGTAGGCGACTCACCTGGCCTCCAGCAAGATCATTACCCAATAACAACTCCACTCCTGACACGGGCAGCTCATCCACCAGTCCAACATGTACTTTGCCCGACACAAGATCACTGTCAAGCTGTACAAAAGTTAGAGGGACAGTTATGAAACCTCCTACACCCTGCAAAACCACAGTGTTGTCCACATCTGTTACATCATTAAATACATTCTTTAGCAACAAGGACTGCACTGATCCTGTGTCTCTCAGAATCTTGATAGGTACCATCTTATCACCACTCTTAATTGTACCTTCAGACAAAAAATCAGCAAAAGCATGTCTTCCCAGCGTTTCTTTAGAATTATCACTTACTTTCACAATTTCTTTAATATTATTACCCCAAGATTCCTTATCCTTATCATTCAAGTTCCTTTTAGCAATGAAAGAAACTGGTCTTACATGCTTGTACTCTTACATACTTAATCTTATTGTCCTTCACATCTTTGTCTTTCTTAAAACAGTCACGTTCATAATGTCCATACTTCCCACAATAGTGACAAGTCTTGTCTCCCCTTTCTGTCTTACTGATACCTCTTTGTACCAAATTTCTAGGCTCCCTACTTTGTGTTACATAACTCTGATTACGAGGAGAGACAAATCCATTGTGGGTGGACTTAACATCAGTCACTACTGTTCCCTTGGCATTACATGAGACTCTGGACTTTTGACCAAACTCTTGTGTGTGTGTAAGCACATACTCATCTGCAATAACAGCAGCTCTCCTTGTATCCTCAACTTTTCTCTCAAACAAATAGCATGCAACATTCTTATTTATACACCTACAAAAGTTCTCCATTAATATTAATTCCCTAAACTTTTTATAGTCATTGACTACATGTGTTGCTCTCAACCACCTTTCTAGTGCCTTATCCATATCATGCAAAACTTCCATGTGCGAGACCTTATTATCTTTATACATATTCCTAAACTTAAGACGATAAGCTTCTGGAACAAGCTCGTATGCCCTTAATACGGCAGCCTTTACTGTGTCATAATTACTACTATCCTCCAGAGAGAGAGCAGTGTATGCTGACTGAGCCTTGCCCACAAATACACTTTGTAATAGTACAGCCCATACATCTTTAGGCCACTTCAAACTTTCAGCCACTTTCTCAAATGTTAAGAAATACTCAGTTACATCAGACTCATCAAAAGGAGGTACTAACCTCATTTGGCTGGGCACATCAAATCGCTTATTGATTTCTCGTTCACTTAACACATGTTCATTTTCTAGCTTCCTCTGTTCCAGACTTATCCTTGCTTGCTCTGTCTGTTCCTTAGCCAAATTCATCTGTAACTCTGCTTGCTCTGTCTGTTCCTTAGCCAAATTCATCTGTAACTCTGCTTGCACCTTTGCTAATTCAAGTTGATGTTTCATTTGTTGAGCACTCATAGCTTCACGTTCTCCCTCACTGAACAAACTACCAGTTGCACCTTCTCCAAACTCACCACCAAACAGCCTGTTACACACCCTGCTTAGAATAACCTCCTTAAGATCATCTACCACAAATTCTACTTGCATTTCACGAGCTACCATCATTAAATCATTTTTACTTAAAGCACACACTTCCTCTCTGGATGGAGATCTTGCAAGAAATAAGCGCACACCCTGTTCCTGAATGATAACAGACATGTTTAAGGAGTAACTACCAAACAACCCTTGAATAGCATACTAGAATCTCGAGATCTTTGAATCTTCGGATCCTGGCGAGGTCGCCAAATTCTTGTGACGAACCCACTGACTCCTTTCCCAGCCCCAAGAGAAAAGACCAGGAAAGTATCTAAAGAGTTTCTATAATCAACAGTGGGAAAACAAATTAATAGTTATATTTAAAATTTGTCATTTTTACTCAACATGTCTACACTAATAAGACAAAAGTATCAAAATCAAAAGCCAGACCCAATGATTCACTTCGCTCGGAAGAAACTGGTTCCAGGTTGGGAGTTGGAGAGGGAGCGAACGGAGGTTCAGCTACAGTGACAGGTGGAGAATGACACACACCAGACTCCGCCAAATCCCTTGTGGACACAGTAGACTCTCGCCCATCCGGATGTCGTATTCGAGCGTATTGACGCGTGGATTCGATCAGTTCCACCGATTCCACCAGTGGGTCAGACTTGGTCATCCTGACGAACTTCCTAAGTAGAACAGGCCCCGGAGACGACAACCAGGACGGTAGAGAGTAACCATTAGGTGATTTCCTAGGGAATGAGAACAGTCTTTCATGAGGAGTTTGATTAGTAGCTGTACACAGGAGGGATCTTAAAGAATGCAAAACTATGTCAAGAACCAGCTCCCACTGAGTTTCTGGAAGTCCCTTAGAGCGTAGCGAGAGTCTTACTCCCTTCCAGATACTTCCGTTCATCCTCTCGCACTGTCCATTTCCTTGAGGGTGGTATGGGCTAGAATGTGTCATTGTAACACCATGGTTTGCTAGGAACTGTGAGACTTCTTTTGACATAAACTGTTGACCCCTATCTGAGTGAATAGATGAAGGACAGCCAAATATGGTAAATAACTTTTGCAATTCTCTGATAACTGTTTGGGAAGACATGTCAGGGCATGGACAAGCAAATGGGAAACGAGAATATTCATCTACCATAACAAGCAAGTACTTATTTCGAGATGAAGAGGGTTTAGGACCAACAAAGTCTATTGAAAGCCTGTCAAAAGGACGTAGAGCATGAATGAGATGAGAAGAGGGGGGTTTGAAAAATCTTGGCTTTAATTCAGCACACGTGGGGCACTGTGAGCACACTCTCTTTACATCATCTACAGAAAAGGGCAAGTTTTTCACCTTGACAAAGTGGGTTAACCTTGTGATTCCCGGGTGACACAGGTCTGCATGAATCTTTTCCAATGAAGGTTCGGACACAAGACAACAACCTCGAGATAATGCGTCAGCAGAGGTATTTTCTTTACCTGAACGATACTGTATGTCATACTGATACTCTGAAAGTTCGAGCCGCCAACGCAGGATCTTGTCGTTCTTGATCTTCGAAGAAGCTTTGCGACCGAACATGAAGGATACAGCCTGCTGGTCGGTTATTACCTTAAACTTCCTCCCAATAAGGAATAGACACCACTTCCTGATTGTTTCAACAATGGCTGCTGCTTCCTTCTCGATGGCAGGTTATCGTTTTTCTGAGGGAGAGAGAGTTCTAGAAAAGAATCAATGGCTCTTCCCGCCTGAGAGAGAGTACCACCTAGGGAAGAATCCGAGGCATCAGTTTCTACCTCCAGTGGTAGGGTTTCGTCCCATGCAGCGAGAGATGCACGGCTGATGTCCTTCAGAGAGTCCAGGCACAGGGCAGCTTCACTGTCGATAGGGAAAGATTTACACTCAAGCAAAGGTCTGATACGAGAAGAATAGTTGGGAATCCATTGTGAGTAATATGACAACAGTTCCAATGCACGTTTCAGTGAAGCAGTATCCCAAGGGTAGTTCATATCCATTAATGGTTGTAGTCTATCAGAGTCAGGGCGAAGAGAACCATTAGCTATAGTATATCCAAGATAGTTAATTTCATTAAGTTTATATATGCATTTATTTTCATTCAGGGAGATGTTATAGTTCTGAGCAACTTCCTTGAACTGTTTCAGGTGAACATCATGTTCTTGCTGATCTTTACCACAAACTATCACATCATCTATGTAAGCAAAGGTGGAAGATAGGCTGTTTTCTGTAATGATTGCATTCATTATTCTTTGAAAAGCAGAGACAGCGTTAGTTAGGCCAAATGGCACCCTAGTATATTGAAAGAGTTGCCCATCTGCCTCAAAAGCAGTAAATACTTTTTCCTCCTCCTTAAGTGGTACTTGGTAGTATGCACCTTTAAGGTCAAATGTACTAAAAACTTTGTATTTAGCTATTTCCTGTACTAGGTCATGAATGAGAGGAATAGGATAGGCATCTAAAGGTGTGTATTTATTTATAGTTCTAGAATAATCTATCACCATACGACGTTTGTGTCGCTCGTCTCTAGTAACTAGTACCTGTGCCCTCCAGGGTGACTGACTCTTCTCTATGACTCCCTCCCGAAGCAGAGTTTGAACTTCCTTCTGAATAAAAGTTTGATCATAGAGTGAATGACGCCACGTAGGGGTGGCGATGGGTCTGCAATCAGAAGGTAGGTTAGGAAAAAGAGTTGGAGGATCAAGATTCATATACGTCATTCCACAAACAGTCAGCTTCGGTTTGGATCCCGAGAAGGCAAACTCTACACTCCGGTGAAGTTTCATGAAGTCTCGTCCCAGGATAGCTTCAGCACATAGGTTAGACAGCAAAGAAAACTTGAAAGTTTGGTAAAGATTACCTTTTACTATTAGATCTATTAAACAGTGACCCTCAGAATTAGATACTAAAGAACTTTGTGCCATAGTAACATGATCTTTGCTAGGTATAATAGGCAGGAGTAACTTCTGAGCCTTTTTTCAATCCGAGAAACTGATGGCACTCCCACTATCAATTAAAGCATTTACTTTCTCACCGTTAACAGTAACAGTAATGATGGAGCTTGTGGCCGAAGGAGTAGAGGTGGCTGTCAATGTTGCCAGAGAAACGGCTGAAGCATTGTCAATATTTCTTCTGTTCGAAGATCGGCATACATTAGCAAAATGTCCAACCTTACCACATTTTAGACAAGTTTGCCTCCTCGCAGGACACTTTAGACGTGAATGAACACTGCGTCCACAGTAGTAGCATCTTTTTCCTTCCTCGGTCACTGAGGCAGATATTGTTGATGTATCGATGATCCTGACTTCACCGTCCGATCCAGCTGTACAAATATCTCCTGAATAAGCGTTCTCTGAACCAACAAAGCAGGCAGTCGGGGCAGGAGGGACCACCTGAGTCACGTAGGTCTCTGCGTTTCTTTGAGCTAACTCGAGGCTCTGAGCGAGCTGCACTGCTTCGTCTAGAGTAAGTGTGTGCTTCTCCAGAAGACGCTGACGAATCACTGACGATGAAAGGCCAGAGATGAAAGCATCACGTATAGATTCCTGGGCGTAAACAGTAGCAGAGACTGCTTTAAAACCACAGTCCCTCGACAGCAACTTCAGAAATTGTAAAAACTGATCAACACTTTCACCAGGCTGCTGTTTCCTTGCTGAGAGTTGATGACGAGCAAATATTTCATTCACCGGTTTCACAAACACAGTCTGCAGGGTTTTGATGGCTTCGTCATATGTAGTACAGTCTCTGATGTGGGAATAAACTGAGGGCGCTACATAGTTTGTGAGGAGGTGCAGTTTGTCAGGTGCCCCTGTACCAAGGGAGGAGAGGAAGTTGGAGAATGTCTTAAACCAGTGTTCCCAGTGCCCAGGCGTTGAGTCAGTTCCATCAAAACGTTCTGGCCGCAGGAACCTCTCCATAGTTCTGCTAAATAAATTGTAGTGTGCAGGAGAAAACAGACACAAGCCTACATTTCCTAGGCTTTATTCAGCAGAACTCTAGCCAGGAGGAAGGACACTGGCTGACTGACAACAGGTTAGAGAGAAACCCTAAAAGTAAATAAGTATTCGAATCCGTATTCGATTCTGACTACAAAGGTTCATAAACCTTGATACATTACACCCATCACTCCCAACACCTGGAACACGGTACATATGTATCTCCTGGGAGGTAATTAACAGGGCAGGGGAGTATTTAAACTTATGTCAAGTGCTCCCACTGTTCATTTTCCATCTTGACTCTGACACGATGGCAGCTCAGCAAACAAGCTCCCACCTTCATAGTCAAGCCAAGGAAATTGTCTTCAGAGTAAGCCAGTATTTTGTACAGGACAAGGAGAATGGAGGAATGTTGGAGGATGTCAACAAGGCTATTTGTAGAACAGCCACAGCAACAAACCTCAGCAAAAGGAGAATCGAGACCATACGCACAGAAGCAAAAGACTTAGTGGAACACAACTTTCCAATACGTCTCCCAAGAAAAGGAAACGTGCAACGCCTGTTGCAGACTTCTTCGATGATTTTAATGAAGGTGTGCTACGCAGAAATGTTCTCAGGTTTTATGAAAGGAAAGAAATCCCCACACTTGAAACAATTCATGCAGAAATCAAGGAGAATCTGGCTTACCATGGCGGGCGAGAAACATTAAGGAAAACATTAAAGAAAATAGGATTTAATTATGCAAAAGTTGATGGAAGGAAATTCGTGATGGAGCGCAGCGACGTAGTTTCGGCAAGGTACCACTTCTTGGAATAAATGAAGACCCTTACACGTTCTGAGAAACACATCGTTTACTTGGATGAAACCTGGCTTAACCAGAACTATAATGTTTCAAAGTGCTGGGTAGACAGCACATCAGACAAGGCTGAGGGTATCCGAGTACCGACAGGGAAAGGCAGACGTTGGATAATTCTTCATGCAGGAACTAAAAATGGATTTGTTCCCGGAGCTGCTCTGATCTTCCAAGCAAAAAATGTTGGAGATTTCCATGATCCAATGAATGCAGAGACATTCGTAAAGTGGTGGAAGACACAGCTGATATCAAACATTCCTCCATCTTCAATTATCGTGATGGATAATGCATCATATCACTCAAGGAAAATGCATAAACCACCAACAATTTCCAACAATAAAGTTGTGATAAGAGAATGGCTGGAAAAAAAGGCCTAACAGTACCTGAGGGTCTCGTAAAGGTACAACTGATGCAACTTGTTACCCGCCATATGACTGCTGCTGACACGATTGCCTCAGAGCACGGCCATAGGGTTGTACGCCTGCCCCCATATCACTGCCAGTATAACCCTATTGAGCTGATATGGGCTCAGCTCAAAGGCAATGCTTCCAAGAAATATACATTCAAGAATGCGGACATGAAGCCACTTATTCATGAGGCACTTGGTACAGTTGCCTGACGAAGTTCGTTAAGCCTGGAGTGTGTGTTTTTTCCAGTCAAATAAAAGATATATAAGGTAATGTTGGCACAGTTATATGGGTGTTAATCATATTGCAATTATTGAACATAGCAAATTATATTCCATAGTTTACATTATTTACAAAATTTGTGGCCCTACCTACCGCCGAACTTAGTCAGGCAACTGTACAATTGCGAATGAAAACTGGAGAAATGCTGTTGCACATGCAGAAAAACTACAAGCAGATGACACGAAAAGAGATGTGGTAATTCTCAGCCAGTGTTGTGGGCCTAAGTCCACATTACCACAAGAGCTACAAGTGGGGCTGCACCTTTCATGAGACCAGCCCTCAAGGGACCATTAGGGGGAGGGAGTTTACACTGCTGCATGCAAAGGGAAATGCTCCCCTGTGTGCTGGTGGTCCACACATCAGAAAACATAAATAAAATAAATAAAGGGTCTCCGGTTGCAGTACACCTCACGTGTATTTTTAATCCATGTGGGCAGATCTTGTCAAATTCACTAGAGAGTAACCAGATCCTACAACAATCTTTATTCTAGCCCTGTGGGAGATGACAAATATTCACAGAGAATAAAGTCAGCCCCCCTGGGCAGAGCACTGTTAGTAATAAATGTGTGTGTGTGTATACTTAATCCTCTTTGTATATTACACACCCATATACAGTAATGCCTTGATTTACACACTTGGTGTTATGGGTGTGTATTGTACTGTTTGAAATGAATCTATGTACAGTAAACCCTTTATGTACATTAGGACTACACACCCATAAACCCAGTGGTTAATGAGGGATTACTGTACAGGGATTCATGGAAAAAGGTAGGCCTATAAAATACACCCATAACAATAGAGGATAATGAGGGATTACTGTATTCTGTAGCAATTAATAAATGTTGATACACATTTACTTCATTATGGAAACAATAATTGTATTTAAACAGTGGCACCTATCAAGGAGTTACTTGAATATATAGAAAAAAAAATTAAGCAAAAAGTATATATATATATATATATATATATATATATATATATATATATATATATATATATATATATATATATATATATATATATATATATATATATATATATATATATATATATATATATATATATGTTTTAATAAAGGCGATGGCTATTTCAGCATTGGCAATTTTCTTTAATATAATCTCCTTTTTTCATAGAATTGTTCAAAACAAGGAGAAGAGAGGACATTAAGCTATACTTCCTCTCACACTTTACTACAGCCTACAAGGGAGAAGAAAGAATCATAACACAAATAGTCAAGAGAAACATATCCACGACAAACCCTGAAAAGAAACTCAACCTGATTTTCTATTACAAAAACAAGAAGACCAGCAGCCACCTCCTACTCAGAAACAGTCCCAGGAACTAAGAAGAGAAGCTGCAACAGTCACATGTTGTATATAGGTTTACATGCAAACAAAGGAACTGTGAAGCCCTTAACTAACTCCACCTACATAGGCATGACAACTATGAAGCTAACAAGATGTCTGAGTTGCCACCTGTCATCAGGCACCCCCAAAACTCACCTAAGACAAACACACAAGACTACAGTACTCTGACAAGACAAAGCTGCTCAGCCAGACAGCTCAACAAACTTTAACAACAATTCCGACAAGACAAATACTGGAGAACACTGAAATCATAGACATACAACAACCCAAGACACCTCCAGATCTTAGAAGTACTAACAAGACAAATACTGGAGGAGAACACTGAAATCATACACACATTCAACAACCCAAGACACCTCCAGATCTTAGAAGCACTGACAAGACAAATACTGGAGGAGAATACTAAAATCATACACACATTCAACAACCCAACACCTCCAGATCTTGGAAGCACTCTACATGAAGGACTTGGCACCAAAGTTCAACATACAAGCCATAGACTTACAAACCCTCCCTTGCTTGAGAAGAAACAACACACACACAAGCATCGACGACCAATCAGAGGACAGAACGAGCACACCAGCCAGTCCAACCATGGCTTAAAAACGTCCCGTGCTGACTGACTCTCTCCCCATTCACTCCTCTACCACAGAACTGACCACAACTACTTCCACCACCACTGAACAAGGCTCTAACACCTGAAATCTAGATCTGGCTACAAAGATGACATATGGAGAAGTCATCTTAAACATTAGTTTACTTCTCTGAGTATTCCATATGGTAAATACGTTGTTGTTGTTGTGAGACAAAGTATAGTAGCCTATATAACAGTGGTAACATAATAACATAACAATGAATATCACAGTAACAATGAGCTCAGTAAATAGTGGTAAAAAAGCATAGTATACCTAATACTAACTTAATTTGGTTAGATTTGGTCGAGCTAATTCTAGAATATTAAAATATTAATTATTATTCAGTAAGTGAAAAGCCTAAATATTTAGTATATCAAATACATGAGCCATTTTGGTCTATTTTCCATGTTGCACATGTGCAAGATTTTCAGACCACATTTTTTCCACTGTTTTACGTGTAATTTTTGTGATTTTAACATCTACTCATTGAGGAAATCTCTTGTTTGGTCATACATCATCACCCCAGCAAGCATGGAGGAGAGTCTGACAAATTAAAGTTTTGGATGCGAGAAAACATATGGGGTGATATAAGCAACATCTAATAGCGTGTGTGTGTGTGTGTGTAGCAGATGACCTGGGCCATGGTAACGGGCTTGATGAAGCCTATGTCCAGTGTCAGAATATATATATATATATATATATATATATATATATATATATATATATATATATATATATATATATATATATATATATATATATATATATATATATATATATATAAAATAGTGAAATAAAGAAAAGATTAAAAATTTGAAAACTTGACACAATGTTGTCAATAAGAATAAGAAAAAAAAAAAAAAAAAATTGGGTACCTCAGTCAACCTTTGGAAATGCCCCTACTTGTCCTGACCTAACATATCTAATCTGGACCAATGCAGAACTGCCAGGACCTAACTGAGGTAGACAACCAGAACCTAACTTCAGGTCAAGCTATGCCAAAACAGGACATTTCCACAATTTATGGAAGTTAAATTCACATGAATCACACGAGAATAGTTGGAAAACCAATGTTTTCCCTGTCTAGGGCACCATATATAGAGGCACATATTTCCCTTATATGAGAGTTGTGCAAGATAAAATTTACATCAAAATAGCAGAAATTGCTGGTGTTTGCCATTGTTCAACATTGATGGCTGGTTATCAGTACAAAATCACAACCAAATATTCTAAGCTTAGGGCGTCTTCTATTTATGCCACTCGATCAACCCGGGTTGGCAACCTGTGTTGCTCCGAAAGACCCGGGTTGTATGGTGTAAATAATAGAACACGCGGACCACCAACCCGGGTTGATATCCCTTTGTTTGTAAACATTGAAGATGGCATCACAAGACTCAGCAGAGCAGTTTTTCCCAGCATTATGTTCGGCACTCTCAGAATTTGATGACAAATCGAGTATTTCCATACCTATATATATTATGTTGATAGTGTAGTTATGGGCTTCACAAGTGGAAATGTGACTGATGCCAGCCATTGGCCATGTGTTAGCTTCATTAAAAAGCTACTCTCAGATTGTTCAGGGATCTGTGCAGCAGACCATACTTTGCAATTGAAAGGAGTATAATTTGTGGCTGCAACTAGGACAGTAACCATTCCCGACAAATTGGAGAAACTTATGTTTTTTTCATACTAGAGTCGATAAGAAAATCTGTAAATATTGAATGAACTACCGTTATTGCGTAAGGTTTTTCTACCTTTCTTACCCACTTATTTAGACCATTCTAATACTATTTTCTTCTATGGCATTTCCTCCGCAAATGCCCCATTTCCAAGATAGGGCATATTGAAATTAGCCTGACCTTACCTGACTTTACCTAACCTAACCTAGACCGCATGAGACTACCGAGACCTAACCTGGGCAGATTACAGGGACCTAACCTGAGCAAACTACTGGGAAATAACTGTGGTAAAGTACAGGAATGACCGGGGCAAAATACTAGGACCTAGCCGGATCTGGCAACACTGCTACAAAACTGTAATTCTTTCAATAAATACCAGAAAAACTTGAGCATGCTTACAAGTATGATTATTAACCTAATCAATAGTGAATGTACAGTCGCGGCCATAATTCCCTTTCCACCCTCTCGGCCCCTAAATGTAGATGTGACAACGTCGCACCTGAAACTACTCTCTCAGCCGTTTTCTTAGTCGCTCGGACCACCCGCCCGAGCCTCGTTTGCTAGCACCCGAGCGAGTTTTGGTTTTCTCAGTGGTGTTTCTGAGGCCGTCCGAGCCCTCTTCTCGACCACATTATTGGAACACTCGGGCGCCCGGGCTCGGGAGCTATACCCCTCCCAGTGCTCGCCCGAGTCGGGCAGCCTGCACTATAAATAATCTCTATTTCATAACTAAGCATATTCTTTCCTCTTAAATCTGTCAGAGAAGTACCAATAAATTGTATTTACATGATATAATGCATGTAATTAGTATATTTTTGGATATACCTAAACATTTACAAGAAGTTTGAGGTACCCTCACTAATTATAGCCAACAACAACAACATTCATCAGCCAGCACCTCCTGTCAACCAAATTCCAGTTGAATTCCTGCATCATCAGTTGGAAAAACAATGGTAATTACTTACTGATTTCTATATATTCCATTCATGAGATGATGAGAGTACAATATTAAGTTTCCAGTTAAGGATACCTTAAGTGATTTATTTATTTATGGTTATTGTGTACTGTAATCTTACTGTAACTTAAGGTATAAATCCACATTTTCAGGACGTCCTGCACGAGATCTTTGTTGGAATATTGGATGAGTTTGATGAGGAGGAGTTGCAGCCAAGAAGGTTACCCCCAATTGTACCATGGCATACCTAACGTTAACTTAGCTGAACACGAATTTGTTCAGAGATTCAGATTGTCCAAGGATGCTGTGAGTGACTTTCTTTAGGAAATCAGATCTAGTTTGCCAAGAGTTGCTAATGGTAGAGGTAAGTTAAGGGTAAACATATAGTTTAGCCACAGAACAGGGAACTACAATTTCCCTTATAAGGAAAAACAACAATCTATGAAAGAGCTGCAGATTTTCATACATATTTGTTGTTCTATTAATTTCTATCTATAATATTGAGTGGAAATCATTTGTATACATATCCCCTAGCCAATAATCTTATGGGTGGGGAAAAACATATTATTTGGGATAATTGCCAAATTATTGTAATTATTCCAACCTGACCTGACCTAACCTAAACTGAAAATATAAATAGAACAAAAAATATATATGAAAATCTCTCTCTCTCTCTCTCTCTCTCTCTCTCTATATATATATATATATATATATATATATATATATATATATAAAAGCAAGAAATACATACCGGTACAGAGAATTCTCAGATATTTTGCTAAACTATAGCATATATTTACCAAGTTAAGATATTGTTTACTTTTTAATTTTCAGTACATTTTGTCTGTTGTGCTACTCAGTTTATGATATGTTTCTTTATTGTGTGTCCTTTTCATAATCAACATTTAAGTAACTAATTTTTTCTTCCATTGTCTTATAGGATGTAGTGTACCACAGTATCTTCAGCTTCTTGCTGCACTGAGGTACATGGCAACTGGAAACTTCCATATATCAATGGGGGATTGCCTGGAGATGTCCACAGCATCGGTAAAGAGGATAGCAACTGCTATTGCTCATCTGACTCCAAGATATATTATATTCCCTGGACAGAATGAAACGCAGATAACTGTGGAGGCGTTTCATATGTGCCTGGAGTGATTGGATCCATAGACTGTAGCCATATTAAAATCCAGAGACTAGGAGGTAATAATGCCGAGCTATATCATTGCAGAAAAGGATATATGTCTCTTAATGTTCAAGCCGTGTGTGATGCCTCTCTAAAATTTTACATGTAAATCTCCATAATATCATTCATATTCTTTAAATTATATTTTACATATAAGTCTGCATAATATTATTCATACTCTTTAAATTATAATTTACATGTAAGTCTGCATAATATCATTCATACTCTTTAAATTATAATTTACATGTAAGTCTCCATAATATCATTCATACTCTTTAAATTATAATTTATATGTAAGTCTCCATAATAGCATTCATACTCTTTAAATTATAATTTACATGTAAGTCTGCATAATAGACTGTTTTCTTATAGAATTCAAAGCACTGAGAAAAGTAAATGAAGAATCAGTGATTACAAGTATCTGTTTTATTAAGGTATGTAATTTATATATGACATAATTCAGGATATTATTATATTATACTATATATATGAATTCAAATTTCACTAAATAAAATGTGATGGAAATAAATATTTGAGTTTACTAATTAACCAATAAACAAACTATAGTCACGACAGCTGACTCTGACCTTAAAATTATCGTACTCTGGTGACACTTCAAATGTAAAGTACGGTACATTGTTGTGTTGCCAAGGTACCATGATTTAAGGGTCAAAGTTGACTGCTGTAGACCAGGATTAGAAGAGACTTATTCACAAGAAATATATGTATTCAAATATATGCTGAGAAGATGAGGCTGCAAGCTGAGTAGATGGCTTGTGCACTCGAATACACTGCAGTCTTATGGATGATGGTTTGTACACAGGAAGATCCACCTTGCTCACTGAAAATGGCTCGAGAATGCTGCAGTCATCTGTCTCTTCCAGGGAACCATCAACTCTACCTGTTAATGCATTAAGCTACATAAGTATCCAGCTTCTTCCAGCCGAACCAGAAATTGGCACAGTCTGGCCCTGCTTGTGAATTATGTTTGGGCAGTGCAGTAAATATAAGAATGAAATTTCTAGAGATTATACAGTATTCCAAATACACAGAACTGACCAATACAGGACATATCAATTTTTCACAGTATGATTTGATGTATGTGGTGACACATGTAATAAAATCTACGTTATGCTTTAATGTAATACAACTATTAAAATTTGTATCCTTACTACAGTCTTTACTATTCTGTTGAGGGTCGTCTTCATCTTCTTCCAGGAACCGAGACAAGCACGAGTTCTCAAAAATTTTGTGTGGTAAGAGCAGTAAACCTGGGATGATGTCCTGGACAATTTTCTACAACTCATCAAACTTGGCTGGTGTTCAAGGAGGTCTACCGCCAGTTTGGTTAATTTTCTTGACATTCTGCATGATATTTTTTTATTCTGTGAAAGAGAAGATAATCCAATTAGAGAAATGACAAGAATTTAGGAGTAAAACTATGGAATCACACATCCATCCATTTGAGTGTTTTGTTTTGTTTTAAGAACTACTTGTGGAAAATTATGTATTATAATCCTTCTGCCACCCTTCTCCTACTCCTACAATCTTGTGGTAGAGCCTGGGAATTTATGGGTTTTGGATGTGGTAAAATACACAAATTAGGAATAAATTGATCTTACCTAATCTGAACCTAACTTTGGCATTCTTCGGTACGGACCAAATGTTATCTGCTGATCAAGAGATACATTTATGACCCATTTCATTGCTTAAGTGAGCAAGACCAACAACTAAATCCTTCATGATAATATAGTGCATAATGTGAAGTATAAGTTTGCCAATTTTCATTTAAATACATGAGGTGGCATGATTTCTGAGATTATCCTATAAATTTATTAAATCTATATCAGCAAATAAGATCATGCATGACAAATTATAAATTTTGAAACATATTCATGCATTGTTTATTAGAAATGCCGTTTGGGCCACTTGTGAAACTCCATCTGAGACCTAATATGTGCCAGCTTTGAAAAATATCACTCTTACAACCAACAAAACAAGCAGATGTTGGTGCAATATTACCCTAGGCTGCATGAATTAACTTACAATTACAATTGGGACAAAGTATGGGGTTACATTTGGTACCAGTAGGCCAGTGTGTGTGTGTTAACTCACCTGGTTGGTTACCCCACACCATCATTAGTCTTAAGGCAAGGACAATTATATAGGACAACATACTTTGGTATAAAAGTAACAGAATAACTATATAACTGTGCTCTTATGATAAATTAGACTTACTTTCTTCGAATCCATTCCCAGGCTCGTTTCAGCTGCTAGTCTGTCTTCCTTTCACACATGAAGAAGTGGATGTTGTATTGTTTCTCCACTTCCTTCCATTCTTTCTTCCACTGAGGAATACCATTATACTCTCCTTTCTTTGAATTTATTATAGGATGCTGTGTAATCAAGGTCGCTAGGAACAACTTCTGCTCTAAGTTGAGTGGTGTACCTCTGGTTGCCATGGTGATGAAGGTGGTTTGTTTACATTTGACATGTAAGTATTACCAACCACCGCAGGCCGCCCGAGCAATGTTGCCAACCCTCACCAGTCCACGCGCGTGATGGGATACGAGGCTCGGAGGGCTCTCGGACTGACTGAGAAATCGAATACCCACTCTCGGGCGCTGGCGTCCGAGGCCCGGACTCGGGCACCCGAGCGGGCCGTCCGAGGGACTGAGAAAACGGCTGTCTGTCCATACCTCTCTCTCTCTTTCTCTCTCTCATTATTATTAGATCGGATGGAGGGACGGGGTATATATATATATATATGAGAGAGTATATTAATTATTAAGGGAATGTTTCTTCCTGCATTCCTCTCTCCCTCTCCTACCCAAGGATGATAGACTATCAGCCGTTTTCTTAGTCGCTCGGACCACCCGCCCGAGCCTCGTTTGCTAGCACCCGAGCGAGTTTTGGTTTTCTCAGTGGCGTTTCTGAGGCCGTCCGAGCCCTCTTCCCGACCACATTATTGGAACACTCGGGCGCCCGGGCTCGGGAGCTATACCCCTCCCAGCGCTCGCCCGAGTCGGGCAGCCTGCACTATAAATAATCTCTATTTCATAATAAAGCATATTCTTTCCTCTTAAATCTGTCAGAAAAGTACCAATAAATTTTATTTACATGATATAATGCATGTAATTAGTATATTTTTGGATATACCTAAGCATTTACAAGAAGTTTGTGGTACCCTCACTAATTATAGCCAACAACAACAACATTCATCAGCCAGCACCTCCTGTCAACCAAATTCCAGTTGAATTCCTGCATCATCAGTTGGAAAAACAATGGTAAATACTTACTGATTTCTATATATTCCATTCATGAGATGATGAGAGTACAATATTAAGTTTCCAGTTAAGGATACATTAAGTGATTTATTTATGGTCATTGTGTACTGTAATCTTACTGTAACTTAAAGTATAAATGCACATTTTCAGGACGTCCTGCACGAGATCTTTGTTGGAATATTGGATGAGTTTGATGAGGAGTTGCAGTCAAGAAGGTTGCCCCCAATTGTACCATGGCATACCTAACCTAACTGAACACGAATTTATTCAGAGATTCAGATTGTCCAAGGATGCTGTGAGTGACTTTCTTTAGGAAATCAGACCTAGTTTGCCAAGAGTTGCTAATGGTAGAGGTAAGTTAAGGGTAAACATATAGTTTAGCCACAGAACAGGGAACTACAATTTCCCTTATAAGGAAACACAACAATCTATGAAAGAGCTGCAGATTTTCATACATATTTGTTGTTCTATTAATTTTTATCTATAATATTGAGTGGAAATCACTTGTATACATATCCCCTAGCCAATAATCTTATGGGTGGGGAAAAACATATTATTTGGGATAATTGGCAATGAATAATTGCCAAATTATTGTAATTATTCCAACCTGTCCTGACCTAACCTAAACTGAAAATATAAATAGAACAACAAAAAATATGTATGAAAATCTCTCTCTATATATATATATAAAAAAAGAGCAAGAAATACATACCGGTACAGAGAATTCTCAGATATTTTGCTAAACTATAGCATACATTTACCAAGTTAAGATATTGTTTACTTTTTAATTTTCAGTACATTTTGTCTGTAGTGCTACTCAGTTTATGATATGTTTATTTATTGTGCGTCCTTTTCATAATCAACATTTAAGTAACAAATTTTTTCTTCCATTGTCTTATAGGATGTAGTGTACCACAGTATCTTCAGCTTCTTGCTGCACTGAGATATATGGCAACTGGAAACTTCCATATATCAATGGGGGATTGCCTGGAGATGTCCACAGCATAGGTAAAGAGGATAGCAACTGCTATTGCTCATCTGACTCAAAGATATATTAAATTTCCTGGACAGAATAAAACGCAGATAACTGTGGAGGTGTTTCATATGTGCCTGGAGTGATTGGATCCATAGACTGTAGCTATATTAAAATCCAGAGTCCAGGAGGTAATAATACCGAGCTATATCATTGCAGAAAAGGATATATGTCTCTTAATGTTCAAGCCGTGTGTGATGCCTCTCTAAAATTTTACATGTAAATCTCCATAATATCATTCATACTCTTTAAATTATAATTTACATGTAAGTCTCCATAATATCATTCATACTCTTTAAATTATAATTTACATGTAAGTCTGCATAATAGACTGTTTTCTTATAGATTTCAAAGCACTGAGAAAAGTAAATGAAGAATCAGTGATTACAAGTATCTATTTTATTAAGGTATGTAATTTATATATGACATAATTCAGGTTATTATTATATTATACTGTATAGGCTATATGAATTCAAATTTCACTAAATAAAATGTGATGGAAATAAATATTTGAGTTTACTAATTAACCAATAAACAAACTATTGTCACGACAGCTGACTCTGACCTTAAAATTATCGTACTCTGGTGACACTTCAAATGTAAAGTACGGTACATTGTTGTGTTGCCAAGGTACCATGATTTAAAGGTCAAAGTTGACTACTGCAGCTATAGCTGTAGACCAGGATTAGAAGAGATTTATTCACAAGAAATATATGTATTCAAATATATGCTGAGGAGATGAGGCTGCAAGCTGAGTAGATGGCTTGTGCACTGGAATACACTGCAGTCTTATGGATGATGGTTTGTACACAGGAAGATCCACCTTGCTCAATGAAAATGGCTCGAGAATGCTGCAGTCATCTGTCTCTTCCAGGGAACCATCAACTCTACCTGTTAATGCAGTAAGCTACATAAGTATCCAGCTTTTTCCAGCCGAACCAGAAATTGGCACAGTCTGGCCCTGCTTGTGAATTATGTTTGGTCAGTGCAGTAAATATAAGAATGAAATTTCTAGAGATTATACAGTATTTCAAATACACAGAACTGACCAATACAGGACCCATCAATTTTTCACAGTATGATTTGATGTATGTGGTGAAACATGTAATAAAATCTACGTTATGCTTTAATGTAATACAACTATTAAAATTTATATCCTTACTACAGTCTTTACTATTCTGTTGAGGGTCATCTTCATCGTCTTCCAGGAACCGAGACAAGCACGAGTTCTCAAAAATTTTGTGTGGTAAGAGCAGTAAACCTGGGATGATGTCCTGGACAATTTTCTACAACTCATCAAACTTGGCTGGTGTTCAAGGAGGTCCACCACCTGTTTGGTTAATTTTCTTGACATTCTGCATGATATTTTTTTATTCTGTGAAAGAGAAGATAATCCAATTAGAGAAATGACAAGAATTTAGGAGTAAAACTATGGAATCACACATCCATCCATTTGAGTGTTTTGTTTTGTTTTAAGAACTACTTATGGAAAATTATGTATTATAATCCTTCTGCCACCCTTCTCCTACTCCTACAATCTTTTGGTAGAGCCTGGGAATTTATGGGTTTTGGATGTGGGAAAATACACAAATTAGGAATAAATTGATCTTACCTAATCTGAACCTAACCTTGGCATTCTTCGGTACGGACCAAATGATATCTGCTGATCAAAAGATACATTTATGACCTATTTCATTGCTTAAGTGAGCAAGACCAACAACTAAAACCTTCATGATAATATAGTGCATAATGTGAAGTATAAGTTTGCCAATTTTCATTTAAATACATGAGGTGGCATGATTTCTGAGATCATCCTATAAATTTATTAAATCTATATCAGCAAATAAGATCATGCATGAAAAATTATAAATTTTGAAACATATTCATGCATTGTTAATTAGAAATGCCATTTGGGCCACTTGTGAAACTCCATCTGAGACCTAATATGTACCAGCTATGAAAAATATCACTCTTACAACCAACAAAACAAGCAGAGGTTGGTGCAATATTACCCTAGGCTTCATGAATTAACTTACAATTGGGACAAAGTATGGGGTAACATTTGGTACCAGTAGGCCAGTGTGTGTTAACTCACCTGGTTGGTTACCCCACACCGTCATCAGTCTTAAGACAAGGACAATTATATAGAACAACATACTTTGGTATAAAAGTAACAGAATAACTATTTAACTGTGCTCTTATGATAAATTAGACTTACTTTCTTCTAATCCCAGGATCGTTTCAGCTACTTGTTTGTCTTCCTTTCACACATGAAGAAGTGGATGTTGTATTGTTTCTCCACTTCCTTCCATTCTTTCTTCCACTGAAGAATACCATTATATTCTCCTTTCTTTGAATTTATTATAGGATGGTGTATAATCAAGGTCGCTAGGAACAACTTCTGCTCCAAGTTCAGTAGTGTACCTCTGGTTGCCATGGTGATGAAGGTGGTTTGTTTACATTTGACCTGTAAGTATTACTAACCACCGCAGGCCGCCCGAGCAATGTTGCCAACCCTCACCAGGCCACGCGCGTGCTGGATACGAGGCTCGGAGGGCTCTCGGACTGACTGAGAAATCGAATACCCACTCTCGGGCGCTGGCGTCCGAGGCTCGGGCTCGGGCGCCCGAGCGCGCCGTCCGAGGGACTGAGAAAACGGCTGTATAAGTCTATTATCCTTCCTTCTACCCGTCGCTGCTTCATTAAACCTCTCTTTTCTTTCTTATTCCACGCCTTTCATCTTTCTTTCTTTCCTCATTCTTGTTCCCATTTCTTTCCCTTTCCTTTCTTCATCTGTTTCAATCTACCACTCATTTCTACCATCAGAGAGAAAGAAAATAGTAGGGAAAGGTAAGGTGGTGAAAAGGAGAGGATGAAGTGTAGAGAGTGTTTCAAGTAATGGTCCCTAAGGAACTCGGCGTAGTGGCAAGCGAAGAAAGTGAACACATCACTCATAATTTTGTATCCTCACATTTTCACTCATAAGTTCATAATAGAAACATGAAAGGAAAAGGGATATAAGACATACTGTGAGCGAGAGAATATGAGATGGGGGAAAAGGGAATGAAAGTGTATGACCAAGAAAGACACGTGTTTTCGTGTGTGTGAGAAAGAGGAAGGGGAGTAGGGAATGAAGGAAGAAATCCCTCCCCCTCTCTCTGGTCGCATTGATTGTTGAAGGAATTAATAGGAGACTGTGGACAGCTACAGGTTCAACATTGGATTGTGAATGTGCACTCCAGTATGCATCATGTTTGCCACACACACTTGTGTTTTCATGTGTGTGCGTGTGTGTGTGACGCACATGGAGCTCGACTACCTCCATGGTGACGCACAATCATATGGTGACCACTGCACCTTTCCATTTTCATTCATTATTCCCCATCTCATATTCTCTCACTCACAGCATGACTGTTGTCCCTTTTCCTTGTCGGTGCGACAATACAAGAAAGGGAGGGAAATGTATGGAACGTAATAAAATATAAGAAAGAAAGATATATGCAATGAAGGGAAAGCGGGAAGGTAGCGAGAAATAAGTCAGGTCTTGTGTTTACAGGGCCCTGGGTGTGTGTTCATCTGTGTGTCTGGTGTGACGGTAACCACCTCTCTCTCTCTCTCTCTCTCTCTCTCTCTCTCTCTCTCTCTCAGATAGTTAGTTGGAACAAACAATATGCATTTCAAAAGTGTGGTGAGGGGACGGGAGCAGAAGAGATTCGGGTTGGGAATGGGGAAGTAAAAGAGAGCGGAGAGAGAAATTACGTGTATGAGGAAAGTAAAGAAAGGAAAGGCTAGGACAGAAAACAAGTGTAGGAAAGGAGGGGAGGAGGGCTACTCCTTAGGTCTGCCGTGCTTATCATTATAGATAGGAAAGGAAGGGAGGAAGAAGAGATGAAGGAAGGAGATGGTAGAATTTCAGTTCCTCTATTGTGACTTTAAACTCTTTTCCTTCTTCCCTTCTGAATGAATGAGAGATAACTGGGATAGGAGAAAGACTGAGATTATTAGATAGATAGATAAACAGATGAATAAGAGAGACAAGGAGAATACACATAGGAAAGGAAGAAAGAAAGGAATGGAGGGAAAAGGTAGTGAGAGAGGAGTGAGGTCGAGGTTTGACAGGTCAAAGGAGCGACGTTGTCACTTCTACACTTACCCACATAGAGGGTGGAAAGGGAATTATGGCCGCGACTGTACTTCTGTAAATAATGATTTAGGTTTAACTGTTGATTTCATTTATGGCAAACATGGTTCTGTAAAAGTAGGTTAAAATTAAATACATGATTGTTATTATTATTGTGTATATTTAATCTCTGGGACTGTGGGAAGCCAAATGGTAAATGGAGTTCAGGGGTGGGATCTTCAAAGCATCGTAACCGCAGTTATGATTCTCGTAGCGCCATATTTGCTCGTAAGTTGTTCATAACCGCTACGATCGTATCTTCAAAGCCTCGTAAGGGAGTTTCCGTCCGCCATTATGCGCCATATTTGCTCGTAGCGCTACGAGAACTGAAAAGCACCCTTTAGGCTGATAGCAGGGTCGCGTAGTCGATAAACAACCCGTAAATAGTGAGATTTGAGTTTATTTATACTTGGCGCGGCCGACACAGGCGACATAATGGTTGTTGTTGTTGTCACTTATCGGTAAATATAAACAAGAGGAGGGGATTCAGTGAGCAGCTTAGGAGAATGGAGCTGCAAGTGTCAATTTAAACTGATGCACTGTGAAATAGAAAGTTACAAATACTTTTTTTGTGTATCATTACTTTTGGAGTGTTTAAGAATAATAGGATGTAATGGTGACTTACTAATTGCAGGAAAGTGGCTTCCAGTTACCTGCAAACAAAGCAGAAATTCTTCATTGCATAGTTAGACCTAACTTAATCCATGTAGTACGAGTCTTTAATCCATAGTCCTTTGCATGAAGTGGATATTCTTAAGGTTAATAAACTTTCTTTATGATTGATTGACTTTCCAATGAAAATATTACAAGCACATTAATGTGATGTGTGAGCTGGTAACATTTAAATAACTGGAATTATATACCTACTGATATATACTGGAGATGTGTAAAAGGTTGACCATATTCCCGAATCTAAAGACAAAAATATGTCTCGGAATTAACTAATGCAAATATTATCATGTTGTAAAAGTCTCAATAACATGTACCGTACATGAACCTTTCCAACCAATTCAATTAATTTTATTGAACAGTATAATTTAATACATAATTTTCACCTGTTCTCATATTACATAAGACTTGTATTTTTCTAAAATAAATGCTTTTCAACAGCATATAACAAATATGTGACTGGTATTGGTTTTTCTAAATGTTTTAATTATAGACTATAAAAAAACCTACATTTTATTTACATATGACACCTGTAAAGTTTACAGAAATCCATGATACCTCCCTAGCTATTTGTACTATTAGTTTCCTGCATTATCACAGTTCATTGCATTATATATACCTGAGTAAAAACCTGCAAATTTATGATATTGGAAAGCTGTTTGAACTCATGTACTTTCCAACAATGACTGAAAACAAAAAAACACCAATTCCTTAATGACTACAGTACTTGTTTGGCACTCTTCACATTGCTTGGACATATCACAAATATGGCAGAGAAATTATTAAAATAATATAAGATTAAAGCCACAGTACGGCATAAGTATATCCTTATAGTTAATCTTCGAACCTTGATATGTAAATAAAACTAAGACTTTAATATTATTAGCCAAAGATAAGAATGCATGAAAAAAAAGTTGATTTTACTCAAAGAATAATAAATCTAACATGAAATGTGAATGTTAAAAGCTATATTTGAAAGACAAAATATATAATGAAAATAAATAATGTAATTTCTTAAAAAACATAAGCAGAAGTTAACAATAATTTAGATTGAAACCTACACACAAACCACACAACTAAAAACATACTTGCACACTAATAACTCTGTCACAAAATATAACACAACTTAAACCACACTAATAATTAAAAAAAAAATCACACACACACAACAAAACACACTTGAAAACAAATCACCTTTTCTCGATAGCCTTTTTAATGTTCACCAAAGTTTCTGATATTGTGGCTATATTTTCTGCAAGATCCATCAAAATATCCCTTATAGTCTTATGGACAACTAGTATATCTGGAGCTAGCGTAGCTTCCAGATGAGCTGTCACACCTCCAGCTGACCTAGAGGAAGGGCGACTTGAGGCTACAGAGCAGTGGTACGAATGCTCCTCACTTGGTGGTAGGTTTTACCAGCTTCGGCAAGCTGTCGCCAGTCAAAACCTCACAGTCTTCCACTGTAACTGGCCCGAAGTCCTGCCAACTTGGCCCAGGTCTAGGTGAAGGGGCCCTTGATAGCAGTCCTGGGTCATCCACATCACCTTATTATGAAATTATGAAAATTAGCAACTTTCATATAATTTTAGAGAAATATTAAGGATTATCGTTATGAATTAAAATTGTAAAGTCACTCTTAAAGAAAGCAGTATATAATTAGTCATACATATAAGTACAGCAGCAGTACTGCAATTTTTACTTGGTTAAAGTACTCATATGATACATATGGAATCCAACAAAGCATCACAAATTTAGTTTTGATTAATATGGCTCCAATTTTTTCGACTACATGAACTGCTAACAGGAGTTATTTATATGATACACAAAATGTATAAATCACTATGTACTTGACTCCTGTATATTGGGTCATCACTGTACATGTACCGTATTTACTGAAGGTATGGATATATGAGAACATCTTGTATATTTGTTCCTAGGACTAAGGCCTTATGATTTGCACTGTTTAACTTTGAATGGAATTGAGAGGTAATGCTGCTCAAAATGTATGTTTTATATATATAAACTCTCAATGTAATTACTTCACATAGTGCCAATGAGGGAAGATTTCCATATTACTAGCCTAGATGAACAGCAGGATATTTTTTACTGTTATATACTGTACATACTGCCTGGGTCTTGGAGTCCACAGAAATACCCGACACTTGCACTTCTTTAATGACTTGAGCCATAGCCTCTTCTATGTGGGTGAATGTCTTTGTGTCACTAGTGTCACCACCTGAAATATAACGAAAAATGGTACATAATTCAATAACAAAGCAGAACCAAGCAGAATAAATTACAATACCTGCTGGTTATCGTATTAAAATGGTACTGTATCTAAATCAGGCAATGGACACTCCCCCCCCCATCTTTCAACCTTTGTGTGCCCATGCCAACAGCCGAATCCATAATATAAATAATGCTTATATAATTTATTTCCTTGATCTGTATTTCAATAAAACTGTTTGAAGTCTTAGTTATTATATTGCACTTGCCAGATTTCACTACATATGGTATATTTCTGCCTGTTACTTGGTAATGGCAATGAACTGTACAGATTTTGAGATTAATATAGAAACTACTGTAGGTAGGTGTAAAGGAAATAAAACAGTGACAGTAGAAGTTAAAAGAATATAATGTCCTCCCAGTCAATGTCTTTGATTTATTTTCATGACAACCAGCTACCAGTAAACTATTTGTATCATTCTGTTCTTGATTTACAGTAGGCTACGTAACCTAACCTATCTTAAACTAAACTAGCCAAACCTAACCTAACCAAAAATCTATATACAATATACCAGTGATTGGCGTGATATTAAAAATATACCCGGGGGGGGGCAGCTGCCTTATCTCCACTGTTGTGTTAAATGTTTATCAACACAGTATAATAATTCACTTACCTGTCTTTTGCTGTTAATTCCTGTCTGATGTAACTTGGTGACTGTGTCATCTCTATCAGCTGGTGGTGAGACAATGTTTATTTGTTGACATTGTAATACTACGTTATGATTGGCTTACAGTACCAAGGACATATTGTTTCCTTCATTGTGATTGGCTGAGAGCCAGTCAGCTGGGTGGCGGGATGAACAAAACACACGGAACGAAACGGGCAGCGACGCTCGCTACGAGGCTATCATCGTGAGCTACGATGGAGGTTATGAAGCTTTGGAGATACCAACTTATGATCCTCGTAAGCCACGATCAAATATGGCGGCTACGAGAGAGTAAAGGTGATCGTAGCGCCACCAACTTACGATGCTTTGAAGATCCCACCCCAGGGTAGATAGGGAAAGCATAACAGGAAACCGGTTATTTAAAGGAAAATTAAAAAATAACAAAATCCATTCTGGAAGTTATGAGAAAAGAAAAGGAAATCACTTGAAAATTAAAAAGACCCTGAACAAATAATAAATTACTACAAGAATGGGGATCTGTTGAAAAGGATATCCCTATCATCTGATCTCTAGACAAATAATATAATTAGGTTTACCAGGTTCCCTACTCCAGTCCAACACACACCCATACTACACAACATAAAACTGAATCAATTTAACAACTTAAAATTCTAGATACAGTATTCTCTTGTGACAATAAACCAGCAACTAAGGCCAGTATAAATCAATACAGTACATAAAAAATACAACACAAACTAGGGCCATTCAGAATAAACTAGTATATATACATATTGCATCAAGGATGATATTTCTTTATTCACTGTCAGATTCATGTTTTCATGATTTTTCATAATTTTCATTAAATCTTTGCAGTTCTTTTATAAGTTCCTTCCTATGGTCTGCCCTGCTGGCTTCACTATCTTTGACCACTTGAATATTTTCTTTAAGTAGGTCTACATCTTAAGTGAGTAGCTTTCTCACTTCAGTATTATGGGATGGTGGAAGTTAACCTCCACCTACTACCCACAGTTGATGTGATGGCACAGTCCCTTGTTGTGAAGTACCAGTGGAAGCACTTGCTTCTGTTGTTGGGGGAATTGGAGCTGTTGTATGTGGCTGTATATTCACTGATGATTGTACAGCAGGTGATGGTATGAGAGGTAATGGCACACCAGGGTCCAAATCGGGTTTTTGATATGCTGGTTCCAACACACATGTTCCTATTGCAGCATAGCTATTGTGGCTGGAACCAGCTTCATAAGAACAACCCTATGGGTAATATATAGGGTTTTAAAAATTTAACACAGAAACACCTCAAAAATACTACTTTAAGTAGAGCAAAAGATAAGGAATATATAATTTTACCGAAACAATTTTGGACATTTAAATAATCCAAGGGTCTACTTGTTTGAAGTTTGATGGGTAATATTGGTAAGCAATCCATAAAATATTTAATATTTTTCTGTTCTTGAATCGGCCACACTTAACCCAAGCTAACTGAACTGGACTTGACCAAATTACTGGGACCTAACCTGGGTAAATTACCAAGATCTAACAATGGCAGACTACTGGGACTTAACTTGGACAAACAACAGTGTGTGGAGCCTTTTAAATTAAGTTAGTGGGTCAAGCATGGTCAAAATGCACTGGTACCCTTTAATTTCATCATAAAAATAATGGAATACAAATCAGAGATATAAAAAAGTGGCACATCTTTCAATAATATTTCCTGATTACTCTATCCACACTTTGGTGTCCAGTATTTCAATCAACAATTTCTATAACATGTCAGGCTGATATTTGCGAGGAAAAACTGCAGTCACAGGACTCTTCTGTACTTCAGTCCAGCACCACCCTGTTGAGTTGGCTGGTTTTACAAAATAATAGACATTTCCCTCAAATGCTACTGATTAGGGTACTCATGCCACTTCAAAATCATATTTCCTTTATGTATTTTGAAGATAACGTCTCATATTATGCTAAAATGTCATATATAAAGCGGGATTCTCACTAGCCCGTTTGGACGGTGGACGTTCACGGTGATGACGTCACGAACACGACGTCCAGACAGGCACGGAGGAGTTGGGCGCCGTTTCTTCACAACGTCAACTTTACCGGATATAGACGAGGATTTACTTGTGTTTGCAGCAGTTTTGCTTCTTTCTGGAGAGGGGGGACACCCAACAAGGCGACATGAAACAAAAATAACCAAACGAACCTTCAATAGACCTAAGACCTAACCTTCATATGAAATATATATATATATATATATATATATATATATATATATATATATATATATATATATATATATATATGCAAATTTGACTCTCTGTAAGCTATGTGATATCATAATTTTTTAAGTGATATATGCCCCCTTTGCCTATGACCCCACAGACAGATAAATAATGGACTTTCCAACTGTGTTTTTGTGTGATTCGTATAATTTTAACATCCATTTAGATTCCATTAAATGCAGAAATATTCTATTTGGGTATTAGGTCCCAGAATCTGATATAGCAGACGTTATTGATGATAATAATGAAGAGGAATGTTGTTAATCCACTGTCTGCTGCTTCTGTTGTATGCACTATATGCTGCCTGGAGCCTGGAGGGAGACTGTGGACAGTACACGAGTCACGACATCAGAGTGCGGTGTTGCCAAGCCTCCAGATCCAATGTACATTCTTATTAATCGTACATAAATTGACGAACTATACACAAATATATTATGATTATTATTTTATTTACATAAAATCATATCATTTTGCGAACAAATAACTTTAATTCATATTATTTTCATATGTTGAGGAGCCAGCAACATTATAAACGGTCAACACAGCCAACGTCGCTACCCAAAAAGATGAATTCAGTTCATCTTCAACGTTGGACGTCGGCCGTCTCCTGGAGGTCGAGACGTGCTCCGCTTTCACACTGTTTGGGCACAAACAAGGACGTTCATGACGTCATCACCGTGAACGTCCACCGTCCAAACGGGCTAGTGAGAATCCCGCTTAATTCTGTAAGAGGCCTTGCCAGTTATTGTTTATGTATGATCAGCTGATGAGCAACCCATAAAAGTTGCCAGATACCGCCACGTAACCCTGCTATCGAGATGGGTTGCTCCGGGTTGCCCTCCGACCAACCCGGGTTGGGGTGACCAGGGGCCGGATCCAAGAAACTTAACAACGTCGGTAACTCGAGGTAGCGACGTCGGCCACTACCGACGCGATCCAAGAAGCAAAATGATGATGTCACGGGCGCGTTAGCGATGTCGTTAATAACAACACCTCGGGAGGTGTAGTAAAAGCTGGTAGAAGTTAACGACGTGCACCATATGGGCTCAGATATCATCATATTTAGTGAATATTTCTCATTGATTACAGTGGAAATTGATATCAATATATATTTAAAGACGGCAAGATGTAAACAAAGTGCCGTTAAACACACAAAAAGCATGCTAGACAACATTTCAAGTACTGCTTGTACTGTACATCGGTGACTGGTCTCACACTGTCAGTCAGCGGACTGAGGCTACTTCACCATGGACTACGTGTTGGCTGACATGGCAGCAAGGGCTCTAAGGAGAGAGAGATGCTTTCGAGACCGTCTGGACCCTCTAGCTCTCAATGACAACGAGCTGATAAGGCACTACCACTTTCCTCGGCATGAGCTGACGCAGCTCATTGATGAGTTCTCACCCCTGCTGAGGAGAAGAACAAGGAGAGGAAATCCCATACTGCCACATACCCAGCTATTGATTGCCTTGAGAGTGTATGCCAGTGGCTCCTTTCACCATGTTAATTGGAGACACAAGAGGTGAGTAAAATATAATGCGTATTATTTTCTTTTCTTTTTAGTTTTAAAAGTTAGGCTAGTGGTTACTCCTCCCTAATTTACTGTAGCCTATCTATAGATATCTTCCCAATGTATTATCCTCAGATTTCCTTAACATAATTTATGTATACCTGTATATCAAATCAAGTAAAAAATATTAATATATATATATACTGTACTGTATATGAAATATATACCTTAATTAAGTATAACCAATAAAATATTTTTTTAAATTCTAAATACTGTATTTCAATTTGTCCATTATACTAAGATTTATTTAGACTTGATGCTCAAAGATGCATTGTTTGTGCCATACCTTTTCAAGGATAAAGAATATCAGCAATTTACATAAGCAAGTACCATATAAGATAAGCATATCATATCATAATAAAGGTCTTGAAACACATGAGAAAAATTGGTTGAATACAAAATGGCTCTATTGTACTTTGTAACCTGTTTTCATTATTGCTTATCTTGTCATTAATAACTGTAAGCATGATGCAGTATGTTTTCTGATACAGTTTGTCCTAATAGTGGCCAAAGTAACAGGAGCTGCATATATACAGTGCTGTATCATACTGTACTTTTTGCATAAATAAAATCTTTTGTGAACAATGTTTGGACTGCATAAACAACCCACTATAATATTTAAATTTCTTCACTACTCTATTACAATTAAATATTGTACATGGTTTTCTAGGCAGCATAGGGTTGCAGTCAAGTAATTTTAACACAAATTGTATTATTACAGTTTAAAAACCTAGCCAAACAATACTATAATATTTTTTCTCATGCAACAAATATACATATTGAATAAATAACGATTATTTCAGGTCCAACACAAGCAAGCATCAGCAGAATATTCACCAGAATAACAAACATCATGAGCCTACCAAGGCTGCTGAGGAAATTAATATGCCATCAACACCACAACAGTTGTGAACATCAGCCCAAGCCTTCAGCATGGTCACCAACTTCCCACGAGTAATTGAAGCTATAGATGGTAAGCTTCATAGTTTTATTGATGAAATCCATAATGCTAGTTGTTTTCCTTGTTGTTAGAACCCAATCATATAGAGACATGCTTCATAATAAATTATCAGTCTCCCCCCACCAACATTGTTGTGATTCTTGGCTCTACAACATACAAGGTGTAAGAGAGGTAACAGTTTTTTACCCTCAATATTAACTTCAACCTTGCCTTGTGTACTTTCCTCTTGAGGAATTATATTGGTTTGGCTTATATAATACTGTACCTGTATACAGTCCTGTATATACTATGTCATTCCTTTGTTTAGAGTATGAGGCAGACAGATAAAATTGATCCTATTGTTACACAATATATTAATGTTTATGCTATGTATGCAGGTACACACGTTGCCATCAAGGCTCCAAGTATTGATGAGGCCATGTACTGTACGTCAATAGAAAAAGATTAAATTCACTAAACTTTCAAGTTGTTTGTGATGGAAATGGCTTGATCATCAATTATTCTGCCAGATTTCCAGGTACTGTACTGTATTTCATGTACCTAGATTTAAATAATGTGTGTAAATAAGAAATTTTGTGTAAGATACTGTTTAGTATATGGTCTATATTATTGCATACCCTTGTATATGAAAAATTTCCCAAAACCTGCATGGTTATATCTCTTTAAAAATCAAGTTTGATATAAAAAGTCTTCCCATTGACACTAGGGTTGCCAAGTGTGTTAAATCATTATATATATGTGAGGGCTTCTTGGCATAACATTTGAAGTAGAACCACATGCTTTAATACATGTGTCACTTTGCAGGATCCACTTATGATGCCTACATTTGAAGGAACAGCAACTTGAGGCAACACTTTGGTAGAGGCACTTTGGGGACTACTTACTCCTAGGTTGGTATCAGGAGATGTTTTAACAAGTGTACAGTTCTAAGGCTGTATGATATACATATTCCTCCCAGGTGAGTTTATGTTTGGTTATATATGTATGTACAGTATGTATAAATAGTTCATCTTTCTGGTAACAATGTCTTGCAGGTGACAGTGGGTACCTATTGGAGCCTTTTCTCATGACCCCAGTCACCAATCCCACAAATGAGGCAGAAGAACTCTACTACAGGGCCCTTGTAAGAACAAGGGTCATTGTGGAGCTGACCTTAGGAGTTGTGAAAAATCGCTTCAGGTTAGGAAGTGACTTTTTAATATCCCTTCTGTTTCAACAAATCACAAGCAAACTCTATATATAGTTATAATTTGCTCCCTCTCCAAACCTCAATTCTAATTTCATAAGAGTTTCCAATCAATGGCAAGGTTTCTAAATCTTTTGACTTTATAATGAAACTAGCTGCTCCGCCGCCCTTCGGGCGGCTAGGAGCCGCTAGCTCCTGCGGAGGGCTGGCGGCCTGCGGCCGCCCTTCGGGCAGTTTGGAGCAGATCGTGCGGTGGGTGGATAGAAGGAAGGGAAGGAGGGAAGGAAGGGGGAGAGGGAGGGATGGTTTAGTGGTTAGATAAAATAAATGGATGGATGGATGAATAGTAATAGAGGTGGGTGGGTGAATAATTGGAGGTATTAGTCGTTTTTAAATGTTTATTATATCAATCTTTCTCCCTCATTCAATAACTCCATCATTCTAATATTAGCATAATCTATATACATAAAGCCAAGATTCTGTCTGTGTGTGTGTGTGTGTGTGTGTGTGTCCGCGATGCACGCCTAAACCGTCCAACTTTGTGTCCTCAAAATGTCAGGCTAATTTCAAAATGCCCCATTTGAATATGCCCTATCTTGGCAATAATGAAAATCAATTAGACAAAACTGAAACTCAATAGGACAATACTGAGATTCAATATGACAATGGTGTTTGATACCGTAGCAGGAATCAAGACTTCAAGAAAATAAGTTACAAAAATATTCTACCAATCAGAAAATAAATATGGCAATAATGAAAATCAATTTGACAAAACTGAAACTCTATAGGACAATACTGAGAATCAATATGACAATGGTGTTTGATACTAGATTACAAAAATATTCTACCAATCTGAAAATAAATATGGCAATAATGAAAATCAATTTGACAAAAGTGAAACTCTATAGGACAATAATGAGAATCAATATGACAATGGTGTTTGATACTGGAGCAGGAATCAAGAGCTCAAGAAAATAATGTACAAAAATATTGGTATTTATTGAAAGAATTACCGTTTTCCTGGTAGTTTGCCCAGGTTAGGTCCCGGTAGTTTGCCCAGGTTAGGTCCCGGTAGTCTGATGTGGTCTAGGTTAGGTTAGGTAAGGTCAGGTAAGGTCAGGCTAATTTCAAAATGCCCCATTTGAATGTGCCCTATCTTGGAAATGGGGCATTTGCGGAGGAAATGCCATAGAAGAAAATAGTCTTAGAATGGTCTAAATAAGTGGGTAATGAAGGTAGAAAAACGGTATGCAATAACGGTAATTCATTCAATATTTACCAAAATATTATACCAATATGGTAGAAATCAATCATAAAAATGGATAAAATGTAATAATATAGGTAAAATAAATCGTGAACGACAATATACTTACTGAGATAAGGTATAAACAAATCGAATAATATCCGTGCTGTAGCCTAAAATATGTTCATGAGCTGTTGATTTCTGGACCAGTATCCGACACTATTTTGCTTCCCCCCCCCCCATGTATTTTCTTATCTATATTATTATTTCGCTTCCACGTGTCGTTATTTGTGGTTTCGTTGTATGTGAAAATAAATATGGCAATAATGAAAATCAATTTGACAAAAGTAAAAGAAATCGTGAACATAATTTAATAATAGGTAAAAGACATCGTGAACGACAATATACTATGGTCGCTCACGTGTTCTAATTTTTAGGGGGGTTTTAGGGGTAACTACTTTATTACTCATGGCGCTGCTGTACGCAAACCAGTGGACCTAGGAAACTTTAGTTTACAGATTCTGGTGTGTAAAATCAAGCTCTACAATTCTGTAAGAAAAAAATTACCTAAATGAAACTTTAAACATCACACATTTTTGCGGTTCATGCGGGAAGGCTGAAATATGGTATGGTGATTCCGTAGATTTTTTCCCCTGTATTTTATTATTATTTCGCTTCCACGTTTCGTTATATGTGGTTTCGTTGTATGACCCCCCCTAAACCTGAAGGGGATCAAGACTCACCTACATGCAAATTTTGAGGACACAAAGTTGGACGGTGTAGGCGTGCATCGCGGACACACACACACACACACACACACAGACAGAATCTTGGCTTTATGTATATAGATTAAAATTTCACCTTCATTAATGTATTTCATATGATTACTTTTTGTTCACATTGGTCCATAAAATCCACTGTTACATTTTCCTTTTATATCCCTCTAATAAATGGTATCTAACAGATGTATTCATCGGTTTGGTGGAGAATTACAGTACACTCCTTTGAGATCTGCAAAGATTATAAGTGCTTGTCTCCTGCTGCACAACCGGTGTGTCAGTAGGAGTATTCCTGATCCTAACAATGTAAGTATACACTGTGGCTTAGTATTTATTGTAGCATTAACTTACCTTACTGTGCTACTATATAAGTACAATGAGACACCAGTAATTACTTCAATTACAGTAATTATTATAATACTGTACAATGCAATCTCTGCAATTGCACTGCTTCAACCCTGAAGTTTGTCTTAATATATCAATGTTTTTCAGTGATTTCTAAAATCCCTTAATACCTTCATTTTCCAGCATCTACCAGAAGAGGACATGCCTATTGAGGCCCATGTAGTTGGAGCTGGTGATCGTGGTGGCACGGGTAGACAGACACGTGACGAGATCATACCGGAGTTTTATGGTCGAAAGGGGGTTTAAAAAAATAAAATTATGTCTTGGTTACTAGTGTATTTATTTACCAACTTATTATGTCTGTGTCTGTTGGTGTTTTACTATATGTTTTTTTAATGTGGCATGTGACAGAATGTTTGGTAACATTGGTACAGTATTGGCATGCAGAATCACCAAACTATATATATACTGTATATCTATTTCCTAAGTTGGTGTTATCGGTTATATTTACATTACGATTACATGGTTTTTCCAATGGGATCTAGAATGTTTATTGTGTTGCTGGAATGTGTGACTGTATGCAGTTCAGTGTTATTTACAGTATGCTCCTAACTTAGCTAGGAGCATGCTATTACTGTCTTCCCTACCATGACAACACTGTATGCTTCTAGCCAAATTAGTAGCATACTGTATGCAACACATCCTGATCCAAAGTTATTTTCCTTATTTCTCAATAAACACTCTTACGATAGAAGCCAGCACTATAATGGCTTCAACGGCTTGTCTCTGTGCTGCTGCACTTTCTCTAATAGCAGCTGTGGCTTCCTGCTGACTCCATCATCACTTCTAGGATGTCCCTAATGTCCTCTTGTGCATGGAGGAAGTGTGGCAACAATACGTATTCTGCTGTGTGTTCAGAATAAACAATGTTATTAAATGATCTTCAGAGAATGGATCATGGATTCACCACTATAAGCACTGACAGGAGGTGGGAACAGGATTAGAATATTGGGTATTAGTTAGATGGCAGAGCACAGAGTGCTACGAAAATAGAACACAGTACACTACTGTAAATACAGCACTGTGTTATACATCATTGTTTTAAACAAAATACAAGTATGTTAATAATTAATGAAATGCTACAACCAAGTACTGTATACTGAATGATTAATGTAATTACCATACAAAGAGTGCATAAAATCAATAAGCATTTCATAACCTTTTCATTATTTACATTTCATATGACTCCAAAAACTATTTTCAGATACTAAATAAAAACTGTGGACGTACCTGCTGTGTTTGAAATGAAAAAGTCGAGTACACTCAGTAGAGCGATACGAAGACACTTGTTTTGACAGCTGCCAGCTGATCGCGGTTTTTAAACAAACGCGCCATGTCACACGCTTCGTGATTGGCTACGAGGTGTCCATGACGTCATTGATGACTCTAGCCAATCAGAGGCGTGTACCAGTTACCGCGCTCCTAACAACAGGCGGGCAGAGGCTTCTTGGATCAGGGCGAAGTTAACGACGCCTGCGTGTAGTTAGTTATTAACGACATCGGTATTAGCGACGCGTCGCTAAACAATCTTTTTGGATTCCACCCCAGGGTTGCCTGGCGTAAATAGAAGATGCAAAATCGACGACTCGAGCAACCGGGTTGCCTGACCAGTGTTGCTCTGGCATAAATAGAAGACGCCTTTTTACATGTTTTCCTTCCACACTAAAGGGTCGATTCCACAGTCGTTCGTTGTGGTTTGTAAGCACGCAAATGAAAGAATGTTAGCTGTTTAAATGAGTTATGGGTGAATTATTTAATGAATTTGGTGAGCAAACTATGCAGTAATCATCATTATCTAATTGTTGGATAGATTTTGTGAATGTGGATACTCAGCTTTTGGAAAATAATGAAACGTTACTAGTGTGGTTGGCTAGGAAGTTAACAAACCAATACTACTGAGGAAACTACTCTAAACCCACAATACCCAAAACTCTCCCCCAAGATTGTTGGGTATTATTTCCGAGATACACATGTATGAGATAATATTTTTTTGGTTTAATACATTTTGTGATCTGCTTTGAATTTCTGACTACTATCATATATGTTTTCCCTTGTGCAATTCCCATATAAGAGAAATATGGCCCCCCAGACAGACAAGATATGGGTGTTCCAACTGATTTTCATGTGATTCGTGCAATTTTAATATCCATATCTTGGGGAAATTTCCTGTTTTGGTATTAGCTCCCAGTAGTTTGTCCTGGTTAAGTCCCAGTAGTCTGTCCTGGTTAGATCCCAGTAGTTTGTCCTGGTTAGGTCCCAGTAGTTTGTCCTGGTTATGTCCCAGTAGTTTGTCCTGGTTATGTCCCAGTAGTCTGTCCTGGTTAGATCCCAGTAGTTTGTCCTGGTTAGGTCACAGTAGTCTCTCCTGGTTAGGTCCCAGGTGTTTGTCCTGGTTAAGTCCCAGTAGTCTGTCCTGGTTAGATCCCAGGGGCCGGATGCACGAAAGACCTTAGCGGAGTGACCATTTAGGTAACCTTAGGCAGTTTCATTAAGGGGATGGTAAGGTTGCTGCTATGGTTGTATGCTCTATTGGCCTTAACATCAACCTTAGTGTTCCCTTAAGTGATCTTAGCAGTCGGCCATGTTTGTTTCGTTCCATTCCATTCCGACTATGGACCACCAGCTGACATTCTCTGGGCCAATGAGAGGGCAGCTTCATAGACACGTTAGGCAACATAAGCCAATCAGAAGTCAGTTGGGATGACAGCTTATCACAGAAAACAAACAAATGACTCCTTTTCATTGCGTGAAGTTGGAGGTGAACATTGTGTGAGATTTCTTGAGCATAGAAGTGTTTATTTTGGCATTTAATTACTTAACATGGGAGAAGAGCCTCCTACTAAGTGCACAAGACATGCAAATTATACTGCAGCTGATGAAGAACTCATCATTATGATAACTGAATGGAAAAAAAAGAGAACACATTTTCTGGTGGCTACCATTCGTCCACATCACACCAGAATACACGTTGATTTACTGTGGTATGTAGGCTATAGGGTCATTTAATTGTTTCCTAGCATAGTTTGGAGGATTGAGAAACTTTGAATTTGCCGACTTCATTACAGGGAAGCCTATTATAAAGGTTTAACCATACAACCAGAGTATGCTGAGATTTCTGCTGACCACCCTAATTCCTCTCTTACTGTGTACTTTTCTTCTCTATTTATGTAAAGGTTGTAGTTGTGGTAGTAGTGAATGTGGTGGTGATTCCCGTTTAGATGATTTTCCAAACTTACCATTCCCTGTGTAATGTTTGTTGTTGTGGAAGGACAATGGTGATAGTTGTAGTAGACCAATACAGTGTTGTAACATACAAAATAAATAATTATGGTAAGAAAAGAGCATCTATTCAAGGATATAATTTAAAAATAATAACAAATAAATGTATTTTTAACCCATGTGATTTTCCTCTTTTATAGTATAATATAACTTGGTTATTAAAAATTTGCCTATTAGTAAAGATTAGCACAGTACAATAATCATACCATAAGTGATGTGCACAGCGTACCATGATTTTGAGGAAAGTACCATAATTTCGGCATTAGTGTACGATAATTTGGGCAGGTCGGCAGCACAACGCTCCACTTCTCAACCCTACGGTCGTCTAAAGGGTGCTCTCGACCACCCTTAGCCGTAAGGTTCAAGATGGCCGCCACAATTGCCGGTAAGGTTTCGTGCATACCACCTTAGTGAGTTAAGGGCAAAAATGGCGGCTAAGGTAACTTAACGGCCGCTAAGGTCTTTCGTGTATCCGCATCCTGTAGTTTGACCTGGTTAGGTCCCAGTAGTCTGTCCTGGTTAGATCCCAGTAGTCTGTCCTGGATAGGTCCCAGTAGTCTGTCCTGGTTAGGTCCTAGGTGTTTGTCCTGGTTAAGTCCCAGTAGTCTGTCCTGGTTAGGTTCAGGTAGCTTGCTCCAGTTAGGTTCAAGTAGGTTGCCCTAGTTAAGTCTTGGTTTAAGTTAGGTTTGGACATGTCAGATAGGGCAAATTACAATATTTGGCTCAGACTCTTAAATTCCATCATTTCTTTCATTTCACATTTATCAATTGCTACATATATCACCTCATGATTTCTCCCACCCAAAATCCCAAATTCTTAGGCTCTCCCCAAAGTTTGTTGAGGTGATGGGGTATGGTCTCAACTCTGGATTTCAGGGTATGTTAAAATCACGTCAATCACTCGTAAAACAGTAGAAAAAAACAGATTTTCCGATTTACATATGTACAGGTTTTTCAGACAACACGTGGTTTTTCCTACAGTTTTTCAAGTGATATATGCAATTTTAATATTCATTTATTACATAAATTCCCTGTTTTTACCATACCCCATCACCCACACAATCTCTGAGGAAATCCTGGAAATTCAGGATTTTGAAATGAAAGAAATGCATATCATATCAAAATTTTGAAATAAAGAAATGCAGAACATTCTGAATTAAAGCCATTCTTTATTATTAAAATGTGAAATGAAAGAAATAAAGAAATTTGAGATTCCAAGGTAACATTTTGGAATCATCCCAACCATACATGACCTGACCTAACCTAACCTGGACCAAGGCAGACTACTGGCACTTGACCAAGGTAGAATACCGACACCTACGGTATTTATCTAGATTATTGCCGTTTTGTAGCAGTGTTGCCAGGTTCAGCTTTGTTCCAGTATTTTGGGTATTTATTGAAAGAATTACAGTTTTGTAGCAGTGTTGCCAGATCCGGCTAGGTCCCAGTATTTTGCCCAAGTAATTTCCTTTACTTTACAAGCATTATTTTCCGGTAGTTTGCCCAGGTTAGGTCCCGTTAGGTTAGGTTAGGTAAGGTCTGGTAAGGTCAGGTTAATTTCAAAATGAGATATTTCCAAAGAAAATGCCATAGAAGAAAAGTGGGTATTTATTGAAAGAATTACCGTTTTGTAGCAGTGTTGCCAGATCCGGCTTAGTCCCTATATTTTGCTCCAGTCATTTATTGTACTTTATCACGATTATTTCCCGGTAGTTTGCCCAGGTTAGGTCCCGGTAGTTTGACAGGTTAGGTCCCGGTAGTCTGATGCAGTCTAGGTAAGGTTAGGTAAGGTCAGGTAAGGTCAGGCTAATTTCAAAATGCCCCATTTGAATATGCCCTATCTTAGAAATGGGGCATTTGCAGAAAAAATGCCATAGAAGAAAATAGTCTTAGAATGGTCTAAATTAGTGGGTTATGTAAGTAGAAAAACCGTATGCAATAACGGTAATTCTTTCAATATTTACCGAAGTGTCTTAGAATGTTATAAATTAGTGGAAAAAGAAGGAAAAGACATCGTAAAAGAAGACGGCACTAGAATAAATAATTACCGAAATATGCAGTTGTTTTTTAATAAAAGAGTGAAAACCCAACTGTTGGCTGAGTGTTATGACATGGATGATATGAACATTACAAGTGATCATAGTGTTTATATAATATTTATTAAGGGAGGCCATCTGCTGGTGGAGCTAGGCATAGAATATATTTCAAACAAGTAAGTTAAACATGTTAGAATATTGTACTTGACTTGCCCTCCTTCTCTATTTACTCGTATATATTATAGTAAATAGGGTAATTCTGTATAAGAGGTCCGCGTGTTTTTTTTTTTTTTTTTCCTGCTTATTTTTACTTGTTCTATTCATTAGTGACCATAATATTGATCGGAAACCACTTGGTTTATACATATTCCCTAACCCCTTCAATCTTGGGGGAGAGCACTGGGAATCGGGGGTTTTGGGCAGGGGAAAACACGTAAATTAGCTTATTTTGCCTTGATACTGGTTTCTTGACCTGCATAAATGTCGAAAAATTGAAAATCCGGGCCAAGTTTCGGCAAAAGTTGGCTCAGGCTTAGCAATTTTCATGAGGGATAAATGTCAAGATTTTGGAAATCCGAGCCAAGTTTCGGAAAAAGTTGGCTTTGGTTTTGCAATTTTCCTGAGGGATAAATGTCAAGATTTTGGAAATCCGAGCCAAGTTTCGGCAAAAGTTGGCTCGAGTTTTGCAATTTTCCTGAGGGATAAATGTCAAGATTTGGAAATCCGAAACAAGTTTAGATAATTAACCAAACCTAACCTAACCTAACCTGGGCAGACTACTGGAACCTAACCGGGGCAGACTACCGGGACATAACCAGGGCAGACTACCGGGACCTAACCGGGGCAGACCACGGCACAATATACAGTAGAAACTAGTCAGACCTCACCTGACCTGACCTAACCTAATCTGGACTGGGACACACTATCGGGACCTAACCGGGGCAGACTACCGGGACATAACCAGGGCAGACTACCGGGACATAACCGGGGCGGACTACCAGGACATAACTGGGGCAGACTACCGGGACCTAACCGGGGCAAACTACCGGGACCTATCCGGGGCAGACTACCGGGGCAGACTACCGGGACGTAACTTGGGCACACTACCGGGACATAACCTCAAGTGACCTAACTGCCCCCCTTTATTATCCGTAGCAGACTACCGGACTGGCCATTACAATTGTTGTACATAATTATTATTGCTATTTGTTAATAAAATATATTATAAAAAGGTTTTAACTCTTACCAAACTTGCAGGAAAATTGTGCAGATGATAAAATTTTTGAAGAAACCTGGGCCGTGATTTTGTATTCTATATATCTATCTATCTATAGCTCTGATGCCTCGCTCCCTCCGGGAACTCCCCCCAAGGGGGGTGGCCACGGCAGAAGTGTCTCCAGTTCTCCCTGTTCCAACACTCCCTCCTTACTTGGTCCATCCCTACTCTACCCCTCACGTTTCTCTCCTTTACATACTCTTCCACTCTGTTCTGCCATCTGACCGTAGGTCTGCCTCTCACACCAGGTCCTACAACTTCACTTCCATACACCTTCTTTACAAACTCCTCGCCTTGCATTCTCTCTACATGTCCAAACCATCTCAATGTATCACGTTTCACTCTCTCAACCACTCCACACTCAATGCCAATTGCCTTCTCACTCATACCACATCTCTCATACACACTCTCATTACTTTCTCCATCCCATCTAGTAAGTCCACATGCTCCTCTCAAGTAACTCATTTCCACAGCACCTATTCTAGACTGATGCGCCCTACTCCATGTCCATGTTTCCGACGCATATGTCAGTGTTGGCAGGATTATACTATTTCGTAGTCCCCTTTTCACTTCCATACTCACACTTCTACCCTTCATAATCCTCCCCAGTGATCCTATGACCTGTCTACCCTTCACTGCTCTCTCCCTAATTTATCCTTCCATACTTCCATGTTTACACATACTTAAATTCCTTCACTTCCTCTATCCTCTCGCCCCTCAGAGTTATCTCACACTTCGTCCCAGTTGGTACAGCCACTCTGTACAGTGTAGCAAAGTCAATCACTTCAGTTTCTGCTCTTTCAAATACCATCACTTTACTTTTATCTACATTCACCTTCAATTTCCTTCGTTTACACACAGACTGAAATTCGTCCACCACTCTCTGTAAATTCCTTTCATTCTCAGCCATCAGCACAGTGTCATCCGCAAACAAACTTGCCACCAGGGACCAATTTGCTTAATTCAGCCTCAACTTCACCCCCAGACCATTCACTTTGGCTTTCACCTCTCTCATACAACCATCCATATATATATTGAACAACCATGGTGACATAACACACCCCTGTCTCAGCCCTACACTAATATTAAAACTCTCACTTAGATCACCCTCTACCCATACACATGCTTTTGCATCTGCATAAAAAGCCTCAATACCTCAGCAAAGGCCCCCCAACACCATAAATTCTCAACACCTCTGTCATAGCTTTCCTATCAACTCTATCGTATGCCTTCTCCAAATCCATGAAGGCAGCATACAACTTCTTACCCTTCCCAATATATTTCTCAACTATTGATTTTAATGCAAATATTTGGTCCACACATCCTCTACCCTTTCTGAACCCTCCCTGCTCCTCACTAACTTTATTCCCTGTTACTTCAACCAGTCTTTCAGTAAGAACCTTCCCGTAAACATTCCCCGGTACACTAAGAAGACTTATTCCCCTATAGCTACCACACTCATCCTTACTGCCCTTCCCCTTATACAAAGGTACAATTATGGCTCTCCTCCAATCCTCTGGCACCTCTCCTTGCCTCCAAGCCAATGTACATATAAGCAACATCCACTCCACCACTTCCTCCCCCCCACACTTTAACATTTCAGCAGTTATCCCATCCACCCCCGGTGCCTTTCCCATCTTCAACTTTCCTATTGCTTTCCTAACCTCTTCCCTTCCTAATTCTCCCTGTACATCCTGTCGTCTACCACATGCCTCCTTCCCCATGCATGTCACCACCGCCTCTCCTCCCGTCCCCCCATTCATCAACCGATCAAAATGCCTCTTCCACACTTCTTTCACTTCCTCACTTCTACTCACAGTAACTCCATCCTCTCTCTTCATTCTCACACTACCAGACTTTCCTTCTCCTCTTTCTCTTTTCACCTCCTTCCAGAATAATTTCTTGTTCTCTTTAAACTTTTCACTCAGCATCATACCAAACTCCTCATCCACTCTCCTTTTACTCTCACTCACCATCCTTTTCACTTGTCTCTTACACACATTATATTCTCTTTTCCATCTCTCTCTCACTTCTTCCGGCACATTCCTCTGTAGTGTTCTCCTATATGCTTTCCTCGTATCCTCTACAGCATCTTTCACTTCTTCTGTCCACCAAGCACTCCCTTTCTTGCCCCTCTTCTGTGACTTATATCCTACTACCTCTGCTGCTGTCCTTAATACTCTCATCTTAAACATTTCATACACCGCATTCACTCCCACTCCCTTCCCTATCCCCATCCTTACATCCCCCAGCACCTCACCCACCCTCCTCTTATATTCCTTCTTATACTCTTCTACATCTAATTTCCCACTAGCCACCTTCCTCTTATTCCTCACCCCTTCATCCCTCCTACCATACTCCCACTTAACCCTAACCTTCATCCTCACCAACACCGCAAAATGGTCGGAGCAATGGACCATTCCTCTCACCACTTTTGCGTCATACACATCCTTCCTCAACCTTTCATCCACTGCCACATAATCAATCAAACTCTTTTGTTCTCCTCTCTCATCCCTTCTCTTCCATGTATACCGGTGGATCATCTTGTGCTGAAAGAAGGTGTTAGCCAAGAACAACCCCCTCTCAGCACAGACGTCCACCAGATATTCACCATTCTCATTCACTCCTTCCACACCCCATTTACCAACAATACTTCCTACTCTCTCATTTCCTACTTTCCCATTCATATCACCCATCATTACAATCTTCCTCCCACTCTCAAACTTCCTCAAACACCCATTCAACTTCTCCCAGAAATCTCTCATTTTTTCTCTCCCCGCCTTATTCCTCTCATTCACAGGTGCATACGCACACACCCATGCATACTTAACCAAACCAATCTTTCCTGTCACCCATGCCACTCTCGTCCCACACCATCCATGTCCATCTACTCTCTTCCATACCCTTGGTGCTACCAGCACTGCACACCCCTCCCTCCCTCTTCCTTTACACTTCTCACTCATTCCTGTCCACACTACACCTCCCTCCATTTCCTCCCACATCACACTCTCTCCTCCAGCCTCACACTCCTCCACTCCCCATCCTTTCAAGTGTGTCTCAGTCACTCCCATCACATCTACTCCTCCATTCTTAAAGCATTCAACTATTTCTCGCCTCTTCTTCTTTTCAACCATTCCATTCACATTCACTGCTACCACTCTCATGCACCCCCCCTTCCCCCCTCCCCCCCACAGGGAAACCCGGAGACCTCCCCCCGCCTGCAGCCATATCTGTCCACTCCCCCACTGGGGGGCCGCTGATGGCTGGCAAGGCCAATGCAGCGCTCATGCCCGGAGGGACACGGGCCGTCAGCATTAAAAAAAAGGGTCACACTGGTTAAAAAGATGTTAAAAGGATGTTAAAAAAATGTTAAAAACTAAAAAGATATATACAATTACTAAAACCTATATGTGGGGGAAGCTAAAATCCAATCCCCCACATCGCCCCCCCCTTTAGCTTCATCTCCTGCTTTATAAAAAATGGTAAAAAAAGGAGGTGTTACCCGAGGTTGCCACGTGGAGGCAGGGTAAGGCTTACCTACCCTTCCTGAGGAAGGGTAGGTCACCGAGGTGAATCTTTTCCCAATACCAACGGATTTAGCTTTCCGCAGCAGCATCCACCTCAACCTCATTGGTTACGATATTGCCGGCTGACATATTTGTTACATCACGTAATTTGTTATTATAATCCATAGTAGCCTCCTGTCCACACTGCTCACTTATTTTATGTTTCAAAATTAGCCTATGATCCACACATAAATTAAAAAGTTCTTGTGGCTTAGCAAAATGCGTGAAAACAAAAGCCATACCCGTTTGGGGGCAAGTGTTGTATTTGTAGGATGGGTTCAGTCTCTGCCAGGGTTGCACTGAACTGAGCCCATTGTCTTTGTTGGATTTTGGGCATGTTGGACGTGTGTGTGTGTTAGTGAGTCCTGGGTTGCTGTCAAAGTCTCTGGCTAGGAGAAGGTGAGAAATGACAGCCGGAGGATCATTTCTCAGTGGTGGAAAAATGTGTAACTGTGTGTGTTGTCCGAGGGGTGTGGTAATTGCCCGGGTGACCAAAGCCGTTCCCAGAAACTCGTGACTCCTTGATTGGGGCGGGGTGATTTTGTGGCAGTTTGGCCCACGTAGCTTCCTTCCTCGGCAGCCCTGGGGGGTGGTCACAAGATGTAGACGCCACCACTCCAGGACCGGATTTTTAGTATTAGATGGTAATCTGTTGTCACCAAATTAAGGGAAGGTCCCATTTCTGGTGAATTGGAAGACTACTGATTCCTCCAAACAGTGCCTTAAAACAGATCCCCTTTATTAACCCCTAAAGCATTGGAGGGTTCCCTCTTGCCTACCGCCACGGCCAGGTGGGTGGGGGAAAATCTACAGCTGTGTTTTGGCAGCGAAATATGCTCTATTTCACTTCTCTCTTAAACTACATTGCGAAGAAACTTAGATTTGGTTTTATATAAATTTTCAATCAACTCTTCCTCTTTATAATGAGACCAACTCCAGCTCTCTACGACTCTTTGTTATGGAGATAAGAGGTAATAAAAAGGAGTAAATTTCAGTGTGCAAGCAGAATGGTGTTCTCTCGTGATAGCTGGCCAAGGCCTTTGTCAAGTGTCAACATCATTATAATGTCAAAGACATTTCCAGTTCCCGTTCAATTGCAGAGTCTGATAACCTTGCAGGAATGAGATGGGAACGTGGAGGTTGCAATTGTAAAGTGGAAGTAACAGGTGGTACGGTGGGGAGCACGGAAACGAATGCGGTGGAAAAATTGTCTGGAGGCTCGGCCATAAATAGGCTCAGCTGTAGTACTGTGACAGGCTAGGCTATAGATGAAAAGAGACATATACGGCCACTAGAAGAAGAGCGAACCCGGGGAGTAGTACTTGGGGGACCCATACACGAGTCCCTGAACCACCTGTTATGTTAGAAGAAGGTGAAGGGAGATAAGCAGGGGTATTCCTTGAAACAACCACATTGGTATTGCCCTGCACAGTAGTGGTATCACTGACACAGGCAGAGACATCAATCAATATCCATAATGCAGGTGGAAGAATCACTCCCCTGCACGAGCGAAAGATAAACCATATCTATTGAAGTCACAACAACCGAGGTATCCACATTCATCTCACACCCTTCTGGTATGTTCCCATTCCATCTCCTCTCAACTTCCTTCTTTTCAACCTGCATGGTACAATTCTCTGTTTTCACCCTTTCCTCTTTTACTGATGTCACTTTTCTTATCCTCTTGACTTCCTTCCAAAACATTTTCTAGTTTTCTGGGAAATTTTCAGTTAATTTTCCTCCCCACCTATCATCTGCCCTCACTTTAATATCCCGTACAGCTCTCCTTATTCTATTTCTCTTTTCCTTGTAACACTCATACTATTCCTGATCTTTTCTCTGTAACCATACTTCAAAACGTATAAGTAGCAATCACAACGGTATTTATTGAAAGAATTACCGTTTTGTAGCAGTGTTGCCAGATCCGGCTGCATCCCAGTATTTTACCCCTGTCATTTATTGTACTTTATCACGATTATTTCCCGGTAGTTTGCCCAGGTTAGGTCACTGTAGTTTGCCCAGGTTAGGTCCCGGTAGTCTGATGCGGTCTAGGTTAGGTTAGGTCAGGTCAGGTAAGGTCAGGCTAATTTCAAAATGCCCCATTTGAATATGCCCTATCTTGGAAATGGGGCATTTGCGGAGGAAATGCCATAGAAGAAAATAGTCTTAGAATGGTCTAAATAAGTGGGTAATGAAGATAGAAAAAACGTACGCAATAACGGTAATTCATTCAATATTTACCATAACAACTTTACTATTCTCCAAACACAATAATAATATAACATACTTTTGTCCAAATTACAATAATGTCGACCTACAATTTTTCTAGTAAAGGGTTCAGAGGACTTATGGTACTGGTATCACTGCATTGTTGTGACTCTGATCTGGCAACACTGAATTGCAGTCCCTTCAAGATACATTGGCAGTAAACTTTGTGAGTTTTGTACATTATATTGTTGTAACTCATTATATTGATGGTGGTTTTGTGATTTACTATTTACTATAATATATACGAGTGAATAGAGAAGGAAGGCAAGTCAAGTACAATATTCTAACTTGTTTAACTTACTTGTTTGAAATGTATTCTATGCCTCGCTCCACCAGCAGATGGCCTCCCTTAATAAATATTATATAAACACTATGATCACTTGTAATGTTCATATCATCCATGTCATACCACTTAAACAACAGATGGGTTTTCACTCTTATTAAAAATCAACTGCATATTTCGGTAATTATTTATTCTAGTGCCGTCTTCTTTTACGATGTTTTTTTCCTTCTTTATCCACTAATTTATAACATTCTAAGACACTTTTCTTCTATGGAAATATCCCATTTCCAAGGTTTTGAAATTAACCTTACCATACCTAACGGGACCTAACCTGGGCACTCTACCAGGAAATAATGCTTGTAAAGTAATGGAAATGACTGGGGCAAAATACTGGGACCTAGCCGGATCTGGCAACACTGCTACAAAATGGTAATTTTTTCAATAAATAACCAAAATACTGGAACAAAGCTGAACCTGGCAACACTGCTACAAAACGGCAATACTCTAGATTAATACCGTAGGTCTCGGTATTCTGCCTTGGTCCAGGTTAGGTTAGGTTAGGTCAGGTCAGGTTGGGATGATTCCAAAATGTTACCTTGGGATCTCAAATTTCTGTATTTTTTTCATTTCACATATCAATAATAAAGAATGGCTTTAATTCCGATATGATATGCATTTCTTTCATTTCAAAATCCTGAATTTCCAGACTTTACTCAGATTGTGTGGGTGATGGGGTATGGTAAAAACAGGAAATTTCTACAATAAAGAATGTTAAAATTGCATGTATCACTTGAAAAACTGTAGGAAAAACCATGTGTTGTCTGAAAAACCTGTACATATGTAAATCGGAAAACCTGCTATTTTTTCCTACTGTTTTACGAGTGATTGATGTGATTTTAACATACCCTGAAATCCAAGAGTTGAGACCATACCCCATTACCCCAACAAACTTGGGGGAGAGCCAAAGGATTTGGGATTTTGAGTGGGAGAAATCATGTGAGGTGATATATGCAGTAATTGATAAATGTGAAATGAAAGAAATGATGGAATTTAAGAGTCTGAGCCAAATATTTTAATTTGCCCTATCTGACATGACCAAACCTAACTTAAACCAAGACTTAACCAGGGCAACCACCTACTTGAACCTAACTGGACCTAACCAGGACAGACTACTGGGACTTAACCAGGACAAACACCTGGGACCTAACCAGGACAGACTACTGGGACCTAACCAGGACAGACTACTGGGACCTAATCAGGACAGACTACTGGGATCTAACCAGGACAGACTACTGGGACTTAACCAGGACAAACACCTGAGACCTAACCAGGACAAACACCTGGGACCTAACCAGGAGGCATTTTTCCCAAGTCTCTCACTATATCGGTAAGGGAGGATATTACAGCCAATCACAGCCCACCTTTTCCATGGCACAAATATTACCAGAATGTGAAAACTTAAGGTTGGACAACAAAGGTAATATTCATATAAATTTTCATTGTTTACTGCAATAAGAAGCATTTAGTTTTATTCCATTACAGTGATTTTATGTTTTAAAACAAGTGTTAATGATGAAATAAGGAAACATGACAGTAATATAAATCACATTTTCAATGTTTTTTGCATTGGTAACACTGACCAACGATAAACATCATCCTTGTACATTTCGGCAGTAATGTATTTCGCCGAAAACAGTGCTACTTTACTTATGAGGAAGTTATCGTATGCTTATTTATATTCATAATAAACGGCATTATTTATAGAAGTGCACAATTACAATTGGCTTACATAGTTGATATGAGATTTGACTTTTACTGAAACAATGGCCAATTGAACCGAAATGAAAATAGGAAGTTATTAGTAACTCACTTGTTTACCTATAAACCTATTGGCATTGTAGTTTTGCTTTGCTCTACGACGTCAAGCCATTAATTATTCCTAATAGCTTCATGTTTTTTATTCACATCGCTGAAAACTTCGCAAGATATACTTGTACTGTATATACGAAAGCCACGTTAAACCAAAATACAGAGTATTCTTCCTTGTAAAATTGAGGTATGACAGCGACTTGTTATGCTGATGATCTTTATCACTTTGTGACAGTTCTAATACCCACTATATGCTGTAAATAGAGACAAATTTCTCAGTTCTCGGTGGTTATTTATTAAGATACAGATCATACTGTATTCTCTTAATTAATGTAATATATACTATAAGAAATGATACAGGTAATTCAATTATAATACTAATTTGAATAGATGTAAAGAAAACTAGCATTCAGTTAGAAGAGTGTATTGCACTTCCAACAATCCTGGGGTTCTTGCGCAGGAACCTCAACAGGTGTAACACAGACATCAAAATTATTGCTTATAAAACAGATACCATCAATTACAGATAATTTACTTAATGGCATCTGTAGTCTTAATTACAGATTACAAATACCAGTCACTTTGCTCAAACAAGACACAGAACTAGACCCATTGGCAACACCAAGACAGATACACAATCAAAAGATGATATACAAAATCACAAACAAGTTAGCAGCCCTCTGCATGTCCCACTAACTTGAACAACACCAATTAATTTACAACACCTGATAAAATATTGTTATCTCTATAAATTAATCAATATAACAACAAAACAATGGTTAATAATATTAAAACTATGGTAACTGTGTACAAGAGTTCCACCTAGTTTTGTACAACATATTTCTTACTTTTTCCTGCCTGTTTTTACTTGTTCTATCCATTAGTGACCATAATATTGAGCGGAAACCAGTCGAACCAACCTAACCTAACCTAGACCTAGGTTAGATAAGATCAGGTGGGTTCGACTGGTTTCCTCTTAGTATTATGGTCACAAATGAATTAAGTAAAAATAGGCATGAAAAAGAAAACAAAAAACAAAAAAGTTGTAAAAAACTAAGTTGAACTCTTCTACACAATTACATTTTTTACCAACAAAATTTGAGATATAATGGGTTAATGACCCTTGCCATGAGATTTACCATTGGCCACATTATTACTAATATTAAGGGCAAGATTGTGTTCCCTCTTTTCTGTAGTCTTGATTATTCCTGGCTTGCGTCCTTTTCCAAGCGGGGCTGCACCTCTTGGTCTGCCAGGATTCCTTCTAGCAATTGATGTTGGCTGACAAGGAATTTTACCTCGGCCAGCACCACCTCTCTTCTTGTCTGTGCTAAAATTATGTAAAAAACTGTTGAGCTGATTTGTGGTTTTTATTGAATTTATTATTGCTAATGCTTGCTTTATTGGTGTGTCCTGGTTTTTAAATTTCCTTATTACTTGATTGAGTGTATTTCCCAACACATCATCATCATCTGTCATTTCATTAACTTTTTCTAATGGTGAAGGACAGCTAGTACTCTCACAGTTTTGAACCACAATTTTATCAGGAATAATCTCATTAAAGTCTTCACAATCCATATCTTTTGGATCAGGAAGCGTATCTTTCTGGCGCAAAGAAAGTCTCTCATTTCCAGTTTGAACAGTTTCAGTTAAGCTGAGAAAGAAACTCTTTTCAGGAGCATACCTACAGCTAATACTGCAAGTTTATGCCGATTTTCACTTGTAGCATAAAACTGCTGAGGCATCACAGTCATACTGTACTCTGCACATGCACTTTGGTGTTTACATACAGCACCAGTATCACCTACAGTACAAGTGCATATGCCAATTGTGAGGTCTACTGTATGCTCAACATCTGGCAGAGACGAACTTTTTACCAGAAACGTATTGTTACCAAGGGCAGACACATTTAACAAGGGTACCTTCCCAGTGTTCATAGGCTTAACTTTTCTTCTACACAGAGCAACATCAATTAAGCGTTGCCTCATGTACTGGTCAAAAATTTCTGTCATAAATACAACCAGTTGAGCTGTGTTGTAGGCCTTGCAACTGAAAAGTAAAAAGAAAGTGTTACATTTCTTCCTCTAACATATCTTTAAATAAGGTACATCTCCACTTTCCTACCACACATGCCTACCCTCTCTCAATCTTTTCTTTTACTTATTCTACACGTACATACCTTCATTCTTTTAGCCTTTTTCCATCAAATTATATTTTAGATTAAAATTAATTTCGCACCTAGAGTCAGTAGGATACATATCGGTATCTGAATATTCTTTGTTCACTTCAGTTCATAAATTTTAGAAAAAACTTTTATTACAATAAGGTTAACACCAATATTTTCCTCTGTTTTACAACAAAAACACCAGATTCATCCTGATAACATCAGCATCAATATCCTATTTCCTCGATTTTCTTTAATGGTTGTTAATGCCAAGACTCTTGAAAACTGAAACAGAAAGTAAACTAATCAAAGGTCACCCAGTCGTTTTCATTTTCAGTAAATATGAATTTTCCAGTACTGTAACTGTTCAGAACAATTTCCTTAATAATGCACATAGTTGCCTCACAGAAATTGTTTGTATGATGGCCACGTAAAACTGCTCCTGTCCGATATGATATTGCCCAGAGTGCTCATGAGTTGCCTCATGTAGGAAATGGCCCTCAAAGATGGATTAATGGCATGATTTGCTTGTGCAGAAAGATCCTCACAAAGGTCCATTTTCCAAATGTGATGCCTTGATGCTTGTGCAGTTGTCAGCCCTGTGGAATGTAAAACCAAGAAATTAATAGGTTTTGATATCAATAAACTACCATAAAAAAAATCTGTGATTTCACAGAATGGCCATATTCATATTCTTACTTTCCCAAAACCATTTTCATACTTATTTCAAACTTATTTGCGCTGTCTGATTCTCATGAACATGCTCATTCAACTATAGAACTGAAAGAAATTCTGCAGTACTAGTACTCCCCCAAGGTATCATTCATAATAATTAAGTGTTATAACAAAATATGCTGAACACATAAATTACCAGAATAAACTACAATTTCCGTGGAGTACTGCAGCATTAACACACATCAGAGAAAACACTGCTATACAGTATGTTGATATGTTTTTGATGATGATAATTGCATTAAATCAGGGTAATATTATAGTTACACATCTTTGCATTATAAACTGCATTATAGCATTATATAGGCCTCACCCATGAGAGGTTGCAGGTCTGGCGTCCAACCAAATAAATATTTCTGCAAAAGTGAGGTGTTACTGTGCAGCCTTGGTTGATATTTTACTGACCAGGGGGATGTGAAGAGCACAGTCAATAACAACAATAGCTTCTGAACAAGTTGATTTTCTAAACCCCTCTCATGCATGCTAAGTTTATCCTACAGTATTGGTACACATTCAAAATATAGTAAAGCACTATATAATCATTACCGTACCTTGTTCAAAATATTTCTCAAACATCATCCTAGTGGTTGGCGACACAGGTAGCTGATTGAGGGCTTCAGCTGATGCTGTTGGGTGGTTATGATTACCCTTGATAATAATAAAACAGGGTTATTCTTTCATCAGCTTATCACTGTAGAGGGAATTCTTGGATCCTGTTCGGATAGTGACATCCATGTGTACCTGGCATCTGAAATACAAATAACTTGTGGTATAATATATGGTATGTAGGCTACTACTGTACTATGGTGTGTATGTTGGTATGGTAAGTAGAATTTGTACACACACTGTTGGTTTCAAGGATTCACAACATGAAGAAATGTAGGACTAGAATAACAGAAGACAAGATTATTTTGGGGTTGTCACTATGCAAGCACCTTGTCACTTGTAAACTATTACTTAAAATGCTTTCACAGCAATAGGCTCTCTTTCCAGATTGTATGTATAAGAGTATAAGAAATCATGTGACCAACTTTACATATTACGTTATGGTGGTAAGATTTGGATAGGTTAGGTATGACTAAATTAGGTACTGAAATCCTTGTTTTATTCAAACAATTTGTTTTAATTTAGTTTGGCCACTCTAGATAAATACTGGTACTATACCGATTTGTAAAAACGAAATTTCTTATTGTATACCATACCATAATAATTCCTATTATAGTGATTTACTTAGTAAAATCCAAGATAAAAATGTATTCCAATATAATATATGTATGAATAGCCTATCTATGTTTTTAAAATCTAAGCATATAGGAATTAAGGTATGGTATACAATAAGAAATTTCTTTTTTACAAATCGGTACAGCACCGGTATATATATATATGAATAGCCTATATATAAATATTTTTTCAATTTAAGCATGTAAAAATTTTCTACACAAAGTATTTCATTCCCCACTGTTTATCCACATTGTATATAAGTTTTTCATACCCTACTGTATGTACAGTACCTATGAATCAAATATTTTCTGAAATTCATTCATACTTCCAAGGTACCCCTTAGGCCTATTTTGATAACAGAGTACGGTACTGTAAGTTACTGTATAGTTAAAATTGTAGTCTATGATGTGAGGTGCATCTGGCATAATTAACCATGAGGTCTTAATTTTGGAATAGAATATATTGTACTTACAAGTCTACAATACATACACACTTAACTTACCCTGTATATGTCTTCTTTACACCCTTGTGTTTCACACCATGATGACAAATCAGGACTTCCCGAAATAGTTTCCGCTCTCCCACTGAACGTAACCTCTTGCTATTGAAGCGACTGTGGGTCTTGGCCATATACACCTCATTCCACTTTTTGAAGTCGTCTCTGGTGCGGATATTTGTTCTAATTGTAACAGTCTTCAGTTTTACTTTCTCAATAACGTTATCAAAACCATTTTTCTTGAAATCAAACACTTCATGCAGATACATTGCACTGATGATAGCAGCTCTGAACGTGAGGTGTGAGATGCGAAGCGTGAGATGGCTCAGAGTGACTTGAGTGTACCAAAAATCAAATGTATCGCGAGCAAAGTCAGCAAACTGTATCTCCGAGTACAATCATCTCATGTTTTCGGTTCGAAGGTCGTTGTGTTATTACCAACAACATGTTCAAAATATGTTATGTTGATATGTTACTCTATAAATAATGCCGTTTATTATGAATATAAATAAGCATACGATAACTTCCTCATAAGTAAAGTAGCACTGTTTTCGGCGAAATACATTACTGCCGAAATGTACAAGGATGATGTTTATCGTTGGTCAGTGTTACCAATGCAAAAAACATTGAAAATGTGATTTATATTACTGTCATGTTTCCTTATTTCATCATTAACACTTGTTTTAAAACATAAAATCACTGTAATGGAATAAAACTAAATGCTTCTTATTGCAATAAACAATGAAAATTTATATGAATATTACCTTTGTTGTCCAACCTTAAGTTTACACATTCTGGTAATATTTGTGCCATGGAAAAGGTGGGCTGTGATTGGCTGTAATATCCTCCCTTACCGATATAGTGAGAGACTTGGGAAAAATGCAACCAGGAGAGACTACTGGGACCTAACCAGGACAGACTACTGGGATCTAACCAGGACAGACTACTGGGACCTAACCAGGACAAACTACTGGGATCTAACCAGGACAGACTACTGGGACCTAACCAGGACAAACTACTGGGACCTAATACCAAAACAGGAAATTTCCCCAAGATATGGATATTAAAATTGCACGAATCACATGAAAATTTAGTTGGAACACCCATATCTTGTCTGTCTGGGTGGCCATATGAAGGGAGGGCAATATTTCTCCTATATGGGAATTGCACAAGGGAAAACTTATATCATGGTAGTCAGAAATTCAACCCAGATCACAAAATGAATGAAACAGAAAATTTTTTATCTCGTACATGTGTATCGGAAATAATACCCAACAATCTTGGGGGAGAGTTTTGGGTATTGAGGGTTTAGAGTAGTTTCCATAGTGGTATTGGTTTGTTAGCTTCCTAACCAACCACACTAGTAACGTTTCATTATTTTCCAAAAGCTGAGTATCCACATTCACAAAATCTATCAAACAATTAGATAATTATGATTACTGCATAGTTTGCTCACCAAATTCATTAAATAATTCACCCATAACTCATTTAAATGGCTAACATTCTTTCGTTTGCATGCTTACAAACCACAACGAATGACTGGAATCGACCCTTAGTGTGGTAGGAAAACATGGAAACTTAGAATATTTGGTTGTGATTTTGTACTGATAACCAGCCATCAATGTTGAACAATGGTAAACACCAGCCAAGTTTGGACAAAAAATGGCATTTTTTTCCGAGTTACAGATGTAGGCCTATGAGATATCTCATTTTATTTGTGATTTATGTGATCTGGGTTGAATTTCTGTTATTTTGATGTAAATTTTACCTTGCACAACTCTCATATAAGGGAAATATGTGCCTCTGTATATGGTGCCCTAGACAGAGAAAACATTGGTTTTCCAACTGTTCTCATGTAATTCATGTGAATTTAACTTCCATAAATTGTGGAGATGTCCTGTTTTGGCATAGCTTGACTTGAAGTTAGGTTCTGGTTATCTACCTTGGTTAGGTCCTGGCAGTTCTGCATTGGTCCAGATTAGGTATGTTAGGTCAGGACAAGTAGGGGCATTTCCAAAAGTTGACTCAGGTACCCAAATTTTGTTTTTGTTTTTCACATTCTTATTGACAATGTTGTCTCAAGCTTTATTTTTTTTTCTTTTATTTTTTCATTTCACAGTTTTTTTATATATGTTCTGACACTGGACATAGGCTTCATCAAGCCCGTTACCATGGCCCGGGTCATCTGCTACACAAACACACACACACACGTTATTAGATGTTACTTATATCACTCCATATGTTTTTTCACACTCAAAAACTTCAATTTGTCTGACTCTCCTCCAAGCTTGCTGGGGTGATGATGTATGACCTAAACAGGAGATTTCTACAATAAGTAGATGTTAAAATAAAAAAATTACACACGACACACACAAAAAAAAGTGGTGTCTGAAAATCATGCACATGTGTAACTTGGAATATTGACCAAAATGGCTCTTGTATTTGATATAATAAATAGCTTTTCACTTACTGAATAATAATTGATATTTTAATATTCTAGAATTAGCCAGACCAAATCTAACCTGACCTAACCTAATCAGAACCGGGGCAAACTGCTGGAACCAAACTCGAGCAATCTAACGGGACCTAAGTGGGGCAGACTACTGGGACCTATCCTACCTGGAGCAGACTACTGGGACCTATCCTACCTGGAGCAGACTACTGGGACCTATCCTACCTTGAGCAGACTACCAGGACCTATCCTACCTTGAGCAGACTACTGGGACCTATCCTACCTGGAGCAGACTACTGGGACCTAACCAGTAACAGTGTGTTAAGGTAAGGCCATAACTTCAAAATAATGTATTATATAATGAATTAAGTGATAAAACCATTCAAAAGGAGATACAAATATACTATAAAATTATATTAGTTAAATATGGTTGTGTATTGTTGTATAGTAAAGTTAAATTCATATTCATTAAGTTAGTATTAGGTATACTATGCTGTTTCACCACTATTTACTGAGCTCATTGTTACTGTGATATTCATTGTTATGTTATTATGTTACCACTGTTATATAGGGTACTATACTTTGTCTCACAACAACAACAACAACGTATTTACAATATGGAATCCTCAGAGAAGTAAACTAATGTTTGAGATGACTTCTCCATATGTCATCTTTGTAGCCAGATCTGGATTTCAGGTGCTCAAGCCTTGTTCAGTGGTGGTGGAAGTTGTGGTCAGCTCTGTGGTAATATATATATATATATATATATATATATATATATGGTGAGAGAGTCAGTCAGCGTGGGACCTTTTTAAGACGTGGTTGGACTGGCTGGTGTGCTCGTCTTGTCCTCTAAATTGGTCGTCGATGCTTGTGTGTGCGTGTTTCTTCTCAAGGAAGGGAGGGCTTGTAAGTCTATGGCTTGTGTGTTGAACTTTGGTGCCAAGTCCTTGATGTAGAGTACTTCTAAGATCTGGAGGTGTCTTGGGTTGTTGAATGTGTGTATGATTTTAGTGTTCTCCAGTATTTGTCTTGTCAGTACTTCTAAGATCTGGAGGTGTCTTGGGTTGTTGAATGTGTGTATTATTTCAGTGTTCTTAAGTATTTGTCTTGTCAGGGAAGTCTTCTAAGATCTGGAGGTGTCTTGTGTCATTGTATGTGTCTATGATTTCAGTGTTCTCCAGTATTTGTCTTGTCAATGAAGTCTTCTAAGATCTGGAGGTGTCTTGTGTCGTTGTCTATTCTATCTATCTATAGCTCCGACGCCTCGTTCCCTCCGGGAACTCCCCCCAACGGGGGGGCCACGGCAGAAGTGTCTCCAGTTCTCCCTGTTCCAACACTCCCTCCTTACTTGTTCAAGCCCTACTCTGCCCCTCACGTTTCTCTCCTTTACATACTCTTCCACTCTCACACCAGGTCCTACAACTTCACTTCCATACACCTTCTTTACAAATTCCTCGCCTTGCATTCACATTCACAGTTACCACTCTCATACAATCCCTCTTCCCTACTCCCTCTACAGGGCAACCCGGAGACCCTCCCCCGCCAGTAGCCATATCTGTGTCGTTGTATGTGTCTATAATTTCAGTGTTCTCCAGTATTTGTCTTGTCAATGAAGTCTTCTAAGATCTGGAGGTGTCTTGTGTCGTTGAATGTGTCTATGATTTCAGTTTTTTTCCTCCAGTATTTGTCTTGTCAGAAATTTTGTTAAAGTTCCTCTAGCTGTCTGGCCTAGCAGCCCCAAGCTCCTGAGGAAGGCCATGGCCTGAACCGGGCTTTCCCACAATGCCCTCAGAGAGTGTATGTTGTGTTGTTGGTGAGTGTGGTTGTGTGTATAATAGAATGGGGTGCTGTGTTACATCCCGGACAGGCATCCACAATGGCTCCATCCAGACTCTTCTGATATGTCAGAAGGGCCGGGTGGTGGCCACACCGCAGCCTGGCCAGGTGGACTCTGTCCTCATGGAGAAGAGATGATTCAGATGGGTGGATGTCAGGAAATCGTGCATGCAGCTGTGTGTTGTTTTTGAGTGTTTGGATGGACTCATGAGTGATTGGAGTATGTATATTCAGATGGGTGGATGTCAGAAGGTTATACAAACAGCTGGGTGTTGTTTTTGAGTGTTTGGATGGACTTATGAGTGATTTGAGTATGGATATGTTTCTGAAGATTGGTTTGGGGTGGTCAGGGTGTAAGAGATGATAGTATTTGTGTATGGTATCGTGTACTGGGTGTTGTTTTGATGTTCCTTGGCATGTGTGGGTGTTGTGCCATGTAGTGTAGTGGATGGTGTGGGTTTGTGGAGGCTGCAGCAAGTGTTTGTGTGCCTCTCATGTCAAGATGATCCTTGATTTTGAAGACTTTGGTTTCATAGTGTAGGTGGTCTGTAGGTGTGGTAGCTGTGTAGCCTGTGATTGTTTTTAGGGCTTTATTCTGTATGGCTTGAAGGGTGTTGTGATGAGTCTCAGTGAAGTTTGAGGCCCAGGCAGGGCTTGCATAATCCATCACTAATCAGATATATTGTTTGTATACTGTGATTGTGGATTCTTTATTGTGTCCAAATGTTGTGCTGGCAAGTGATCTGAGGGCTTTAAGTCTTTGCATGCATTTGTTTTTGATGGCCGTGATGTGTTGTATAAATGTCATGGATGTATTGTATGTTATGCCAAGTATTTTGGGTGTGTGTGTGTGTGTTATGGGTGTTCTGCGTTCCAGTTGGTGATAAAGGTGAGAGTTAACTTGGTGGGTGCTATTTTAAGTCTGTTTGTGGTGAACCAGGTATTAAGTGGGTTGAGGTAGGGTTGGAGGATGAGAGTGGCCGTGTCTGCGTTTCTGTGTGTACATGCATATGTAGGTGGAGTTAGTTAAAGGCTTCACAGTTCCTTTGTTTACATGTAAACCTATATACAACTTGTGACTCTTGCAGCTTCTCTTCTTCGTTCCTGGGGCTGTTTCTGAGTAGGAGGTGGCTGCTGGTCTTCTTGTTTTGGTAATAGAAAATCAGGTTGAGTTTCCTTTCAGGGTTTGTCGTGGATATGTTTCTCATGACTATTTGTCTTATGATTCTTTCTTCTTCCTTGTAGGCTGTAGTAAAGTGTGAGAGGAAGTATAGCTTAATGTCCTCTCTTCTCCTTGTTTTGAACAATTCCATGAAGAAGTAAAATATATTAAAGAAAATTACCACTGCTGAAATAGCCATTGCCTTTATTAAAACATATATATATATATATACTTTTTGCTTAATTTTTCTTTTCTATATATTCAAGTAACTCCTTGATAGGTGCCACTGTTTAAATACAATTATTGTTTCCATAATGAAGTAAATGTGTATCAACATTTATTAATTGCTACAGAATACAGTAATCCCTCATTATCCTCTATTGTTATGGGTGTTATTTATAGGCCTACCTTTTTCCATGAATCCCTGTACAGTAATCCCTCATTAACCACTGGGTTTATGGGTGTGTAGTCCTAATGTAAATAAAGGATTTACTGTACATAGATTCATTTCTAACAGTACAATACACACCCATAACACCAAGTGTGTAAAACAAGGCATTACTGTATATGGGTGTGTAATATACAAAGAGGATTAAGTATACACACACACATTTATAACTAACAGTGCTCTGCCCAGCGGGGCTGACTTTATTTTCTGTGAATATTTGCCATCCCCCACAGGGCTAGAATAGAGATTGTTGTAGGATCTGGTCACTTTCTAGTGGTTTTGACAAGATCTGCCCACATGGATTAAAAATCCACTTGAAGTGTACTGCAACCGGAGACTCTTTATTTATCTTATTTATGTTTTATGCTGTGTGGACCACCAGCACACAAGGGAGCATTTCTCTTTGCATGCAGCAGTGTAGACTCCCTCCCCTTTATGGTCTCTTGAGAGCTGATCTCATGAAAGGTGCAGCCCCACTTGTAGCTCTTGTGGTAATGTGTGCTTGGGCCCACAACACTGGCTGTGGCATCAAAGACCTTCCCCCCAGTGAGGCCCCCAGACTCCCTGGTCCAGTAAGCTCTGGTCCCAATACACACCCATAACACTAACTGTACAAAACAAGGCATTACTGTATATGAATGTGTAATATATAAAGAAGATTTACTGTACACACATACACATTTATTACTAACAGTACAATACACACCCATAACACTAACTGTACAAAACAAGACATTACTGTATTACTATTAATGTTGTACACTAATATTAAAATCTTCATTTGATATAATACTGATAATGTTATTGTTTCAGATATGCAGTTGAATTAAGTCATATTATTAATTCACAATAAGAAGAGTGAATTATTATGTTAGTGTGACAGTCTTGACACCAGTACCAGTGTGACAGTCCTGACACCAGTACCAGTGTGACAGTCCTGACACCAGTAACAGTGTGACAGTCCTAACACCAGTACCAGTGTGACAGTCCTGACACAAGTACCAGTGTGACAGTCCTGACACCAGTACCAGTGTGACAGTCCTGACACCAGTACCAGTGTGACAGTCCTGACACCAGTACCAGTGTGACAGTCCTGACACCAGTACCAGTACCAGTGTAACACCAGTAACAATTGGTGGCAGAATCAAACACTGTTAGTGATGGAGGTGGAAGGAAGTGTCACTATGGATGTGGTTAGAGAAGAGAAGTGTAACAAGTTTGTCTGTCAACAATGTGATAAGCAGTTTAGTACCAAAGGGAATCTCACTCAACATTTGTTGATTTGTACTGGAGTGAAAAAGTTTATGTGTGATAAATGTGGTAAAAAGTTTAGTCAGAAATCTGCACTGATTATGCATATGAATGTTCATACAGGAATAAAAAACTTTAAATGTAATGAATGTGGTAGAACATTTGTGACAAATAACAGTTTAAAGTATCATATACTTCTTCACACAGGAGTGAAGAACTTTGAATGTAATGAATGTGGTAAAAGGTTTACTCAGAAATCTGACCTTACTAAGCATATGAATATTCATACACGAGTGAAGAAGTTTGAATGTGATGTTTGTGGTAAGAAGTTTAGTCAGAAATCTAACCTAACTAATCATATGAATATTCATACAGGAGTGAAGAACTTTGCGTGTGATGTTTGTGGTAGAAGGTTTAGGCGGAAATCTGCCCTTACTAATCATATGAATATTCATACAGGAGTGAAGAAGTTTGAATGTAATGATTGTGGTAAAAGGTTTAGTTTGAAATGTAACCTAACTGATCATATGAATATTCATACAGGAGTGAAGAAGTTTGAATGTGATGTTTGTGGTAGAAGGTTTAGTCAGAAATCTACCCTTACTAATCATATGAATGTTCATAAAGGAGTGAAGAAGTTTGAATGTGATGTTTGTGGTAAAAGGTTTAGTTTGAAATGTAACCTAACTGATCATATGAATATTCATACAGGAGTGAAGAACTTTGAATGTAATGAATGTGGTAAGAAGTTTAGTCAGAAATCTGCCCTTACTGTGCATATGAATATTCATACAGGAGTGAAGAAGTTTGAATGTGATGTTTGTGGTAGAAGGTTTAGGCGGAAATCTAACCTTACTAATCATATGAATATTCATACAGGAGTGAAGAAGTTTGAATGTAATGAATGTGGTAAAAGGTTTAGTTTGAAATGTAACCTAACTGATCATATGAATATTCATACAGGAGTGAAGAAGTTTGAATGTGATGTTTGTGGTAGAAGGTTTAGTCAGAAATCTACCCTTACTAATCATATGAATGTTCATAAAGGAGTGAAGAAGTTTGAATGTAATGAATGTGGTAAAAAATGTAGTCGGAAAAAAAACCTGGAGTTGCATATTATGAATGTTCATACAGATATAAAAAACTTTAAGTGTAAGGAATGTGGTAAAAGGTTTAAACAAAAAGGTAGCCTTAATGTGCATATTAAAAATGTTCATAAAGGACTGAAGAACCTTTAATGTAATGAATGTGATATAAAGTTTTCTGACAATCCAAACTCAGGTTGTACAAAATTGTTCACACATGAAATAAAACTTTGAATGTATTAAAAGTGGAATAAAGTTAATTACTAAAAGTGTCGTTTAAAAACACATTGTCAGACACACAACACAAACATTACTAATGTTTGTAGAAACAGGTTGGTATATTAATATTAAATGTATCTTTGGAATTGAAGTATACTGTACTATTGTAATATAGTATAATGTGGCCTTCATATTATAGTATACTAAAATAACAGTTATTTGTTGAGACAGGTTGGTATCTTATTATTAAATGTATCTTTGGAACTGAAGCAAACTGTACTATTATAATATAATATAATATTGCCTTCATATTACAGTATATTGGAGGAGGAGGCTGAAGACACCAGCCAAACAGGGCAGTACTCCTAGGGTAGACGCTGGACTGGTGATAGGGAGGGTTGGGACTCCCGTTTCACCTGTCTGTCCACCTTTGCTGATCTTTTTTCGTGTCTCACATACACTGAGAGTAGTCCAACATACTCCCAAACACATCACTCTCTCTCTATTTACACAATATATACAAACAAGCTACACACCACACCCTTTTTCCAAATTATATCCTAAAATTATACAACTATGAAAGGAATTAAAAATCAAGCCTCGGAGGCCTCTGGGGATGGGTCAATAAACTCCCCTCAGCCTGGACCTTTTGTTGACGACTCCCTGAGATGCCCTGGACCATTGTCTGACTCACTCTTTATCAACTTTTGCAACATTCGTCGTCTTTCCTCTAACTTCTCTTCTGTTGAACACCACCTCTTCTCTGCTAAACCTCATCTTCTCTTCCTCACCGAGACCCAGATCACGGCACTAACTGACAGCAACCCCTACTCTGTCTCCTCTTACTTTCTCTATCCTCAGTTTTGTGCCAAAGGTGGCTGTTGCGTATACATACGCAACTACCTCACTTGTTCTCGTGTTCCCGAACTAGACTCTTATGAATTCTCAACCATCTGGCTTTGGCTAACCTGTTACTCTCAAACTAAATACCTCTGTGCTGTATATCTCTCTCCTAACTCTACTGACTATCCAAAATTCTTTGACTATCTTACCTCAAAAGTGGAACACATTCTATCCCATTCTCCTTTCTCAGAAATCTTCAGTTTAGGAGATTTCAATGTTCACCACCGCCTTTGGCTCTCATCTCCCTTCACTGATCCACCTGGTGAACAAGCCTTCATCTTTTCTATCCTCAACGACCTAGAGCAGTTAATTCAGTACCCTACCCGTATTCCAGACCGCCTTGGAGATCAGCCCAATATTCTTGACTTATTCCTAACCTCTCATCCTTCTACTTATACTGTTGAACATTTCTCTCCTTTGGGCTCCTCCGATCATAATCTTATTTCAGTATCCTGTCCTATCGCTCCAGTAACACCTTTAGACCCTCCCAGGAAGCGGCGTCTGTGGCATTACAGCGCTGCCAATTGGGATGATCTGAGGCAGTACTTTCAAAATTTCCCATTGAATGATTTTTGCTTTCGTGGCCGGGGTCCCTCTGAGTGTGCTGCACGCATCACAGAGGTAATCCTCTCGGGCATGGAGGCATACATTCCATATTCTTTCCCTCTTACTAATTCACGAAACTCTTGGTTTAATAACGCTTGTTCTACTGCTGTCCACAACCAGGAGGAAGCTTTCAGACGGTATCGACGCCTTCAAACTGATGAATCTCGTGCTCTGTATATTTCTGCCCGAAATCATGCCAAATCTGTTCTCCGACTAGCCAAAAAATCTTTCATCCGTGCCAAGTGCAAAGATCTGGCCAACTCTTCCACCTCTCGTTCTCTTTGGCATCTAGCCAAAAATCTCTCCAGTAACTTTACTTCTTCCTCTTTCCCCCCTCTCATCCTTCCTGATGGAAATGTTGCCATCTCTTCACCTGATAAAGCTGAACTCTTCTCTCAAACCTTTGCCTTTAACTCCACACTGGACAATTCCGGCTCTATTCCTCCAACTCCGCCCCCCTCTGACTTACTTATGCCTGTCATCAGAATCTCTTCAAAGGAAGTATTTTCTGCCCCCTCTGGCCTTAACACTCGAAAGGTGTATGGACCTGATGGGATTCCTCCTGTTGTTCTCAAGAACTGTGCTTTCGTGCTGACACCCTGCCTAGGCAAACTGTTCCATCTATGTCTATCATCTAACACTCTTCCTTCTAGCTGGAAGTTTGCTCTGATCCAACCAGTTCCGAAGAAAGGTGACCGCTCCCAACCCTCCAACTATCGCCCCATTGCTTTGATCTCATGTCTATCTAAATTCTTCGAATCTATTCTTAACTCCAAAATTCATAAGCACCTTACTTGTCATGACCTTCTTTCAGATCGTCAGTATTGTTTCCGTCAGGGACGCTCTACTGGCGATCTTCTATCCCTCCTTTCTGATTCATGGTCATCCTCTTTTTGGAACTTTTGTGAAAATTTTACTGTTGCCCTCGACATATCCAAAGCTTTTGATAGAGTCTGGCACAAAGCTTTAATCTCCAAACTGCCCTCTTTCTCTTTCTATCCCTCTCTCTGCACCTTTATCTCTGATTTCCTTTCTGGCCATTCCATAGCTGCTGTTGTAGATGGTCACTGTTCTTCTTCCAAGTCCATTAATAGTGGTGTTCCTCAGGGTTCTGTTTTATCACCCACCCTCTTTCTCCTGTTCATTAATGACCTTACCTGTACCTCTTCCCCTATCCACTCCTATGCTGATGATTCCACCCTACACTACTCCACTCACTTTGACAACTGCTCATCCCAGCAGCTCCTCTCCAAATCATGTGATGATGCAGTAGCACGCCTGACTTCTGATCTTTCCCTCATCTCTAACTGGGGCAAAGAGAATCTTGTTGTTTTTAATGCCTCTAAAACACAGTTCCTTCATCTTTCAACTCGTACTAATCTTCCCGATGACTATCCCCTCTCCTTCAACGACACACAACTTGACCTTTCCCACTCTCTTAATATTCTTGGAGTCTCTTTCTATCATAATCTCTCTTGGAGAGATCACATTACTTCTCTTGCTAAAACCGCCTCAAAGAAGTCAGGTGTGCTACTCAGATTCCGTGATTATTTCACCCCCTCGCAGTTGCTGTCTCTGTACAGGGGTCTCATCCGCCCCTGTATGGAGTACGGCTCTCATGTGTGGGGTGGTTCAACATTCACAACACTCCTGGACAAGGTGGAATCAAAGGCTTTTCGTCTCATCAACTCTCCTCTTACTGATTCACTACAACCTCTCTCCGCTGCAATGTTGCATCACTTTCTCTCTTCTATCGCTATTACACTGGACATTGCTCTTCTGAACTCTCAATGTATGCTTCCTTCCCTCAGGAGAGCATGCAACACTCGTCAAGCCTCTCGTTCTCACCCTTTCCTGTCCAACTCCCTAATGCAAGAGTTAACCTGTACTCTCAGTCTTTCATATACACAACTTGTCAACTCTGGAACACTCTAACTTCATCCATCTCTCCACCTTACTACGACTTATGTTCCTTCAAACGCAATTAGTCTAGGCATCTCGAACGAAATTGGACATGATTTAGGACACTCTAACTAAATACTATGTAGATGAGGACAATGAGCGGGCTCATAGCCTTTAGTCCTCATCTTTTTTTATATAGAAAAAAAAAACTAAAATAACAGTTATTTGTAGAGACAGGCTGGTATCTTAATATTAAATGTATCTTTGGAACTGAAGTATACTGTACTACTATAAAATAATATAATGTGGCCTTGATATAAAAAAAAAAACAGTTGTTGTTGTTCCTCAAGAATTCTGGCCGAGCAGCCCCAAGCTCCAGAAGGCAGCCATGGCCTGAACTGGGCTTTCCCACAGTGCCCTCAGTGAGTGTATATTGTGTTGTTGGGGAGTGTGGTTGTGTGTATTGCAGTCTACTATAATGTGTTTAATTGAATGGGGTATTGTGTTGCATCCCAGACAGACAGACATCTACACAGTGTATGTTGTGTTGTTGGCGAGTGTGGTTGTGTATATTGCAGTCTTCCATAATGTGTTTAATAGAGTGGGGTGTTGTGTTGCATCACAAACACTGATCTACAATGGCTCCATCCAGCTTCTTGTGATATGTCAGAAGGGCCGGGTGGTGGCCACATCACATTCTGGCCAGCTGAGTGTTGTTAGGGAGTGTTTGAATGGATTGGTGAGTGATTTGAGTATGTATATTCAGGTAGGTGGATGTCGGGAGGTTGTGCATGCAGCTGGGTGTTGTTTTTGAGTGTTTGAATGGACTGATGAGTGATTTGAGTATAGATATGTTTCTGGAGACCCGTTTGGGGTGGGCAGGGTGTAAGAGGTGATAGTATTTGTGTATGATATCGTGTACTTGGTGTTGTTTTGATGTTCCTTGGCATGTGTGGGTGTTTTGCCATGTAGTGAAGTGGATGGTGTAGGTTTGTGGAGGCTGCAGCAAATGTTTGTGTGCCTCTCATGTTATGTTGATCCTTCATCTTGAGGACTTTGGTTTCATGGTGTAAGTAGTCTGTAGTTGTGGTAGGTGTGTAGCCTGTGATTATCTTTAGGGCTCTATTCTGTATGGGTGAATGGTCTGGGGGTGAAGCTGAGACTGAATGAAGCAAATTGGTCCTTGGGAGCAAGTTTATTTGCGGATGACACTGTGTTGATGGCTGAGAGTGAAAGGGAGTTACAGAGAGTGGTGGACGAATTTCAGTCTGTGTGTAAACGAAGGAAACTGAAGGTGAATGTTGGTAAAAGTAAAGTGATGGTATTTGAGAGAGCAGAAACTGAAGTGATTGACTTTGCTACACCTTACAGAGTGGCTGTACCAACTGGGACGAAGTGTGAGATAACTCTGAGGGGTGAGAGGATGGAGGAAGTGAAGGAGTTTAAGTACCTGGGTACAGTTATGTGTAAACATGGGAGTATGGAAGGAGAAATTAGGGAGAGAGCAATGAGGGGTAGACAGGTCATAGGATCATTGGGGAGGATTATGAAGGGTAGAAGTGTGAATATGGAAGTGAAAATGGGACTACGAAACAGTATAATCCTGCCAACACAGACATATGCGTCAGAGACATGGACATGGAGTAGGGCGCATCAGTCTAGAATAGGTGCTGTGGAAATGAGTTACTTGAGAGGAGCATGTGGACTTACAAGGTGGGATGGAGAAAGTAATGAGAGTGTATATGAGAGGTGTGGTATGAGTGAGAAAGCAATTGGTATTGAATGTGGAGTGGTTGAGAGAGTGAAGCGTGATACATTGAGATGGTTTGGACATGTAGAGAGAATGCAAGGTGAGGAGTTTGTAAAGAAGGTGTATGGAAGTGAAGTTGTGGGACCTGGTGTGAGAGGCAGACCTCCGGTTAGATGGCAGAACAGAGTGGAAGAGTATGTAAAGGAGAGAAACATGAGGGGTAGAGGAGGGCTTGACCAAGTAAGGAGGGAGTGTTGGAACAGGGAGAACTGGAGGCACTTCTGCCGTGGCCACCCCCTTGGGGGGGGGGGGAGTTCCCGGAGGGAACGAGACGTCGGAGCTATAGATAGATAGATCTGTATGGGTGTGAAGGGTGTTGAGATGAGTCTCAGTGAGGTTTGAGGCCCAGGCAGGTCTTGCATAATCCATCACTGATCACATATATTGTTTGTACACTGTGGTTGTGGTTTCTTTGTTGTGTTCAAATGTTGTGCTGGCGAGTAATCTGAGGGCCTTGAGTCATTGTATGCATTTGTTTTTGATGGTTGTGATGTGCTGTTTGAATGTCATAGATGTGGTTTATGTTATGCCAAGTATTTTGGGTGTGTGTGTGGTATAGGTGTGTTGTTTATGGTGAGGTGTGGTGTGTAGCAGAGGGATATGGGTGTGTTGGCATGTGTTGTTTAGTGTGATGAGGTTGTCTGTTTGGGAGAGGATTTTAAGTCCTCTGTTTGTGTCTGGGTTGTCGACATACCAGGTAAATGTCTTGGCGTTGAAATCACCACCCAGGATGAGGTTAGGTTGGCTGGTGATTTGTTGGAGCTTGGGGGTGAAGTTATGGGGGACTGTTGGGCTGGTTTGAGAGGGGATGTATAGGTTGGCTATTGTTGGGCTTCTTGTTTTGCCAGTTCATACTTTGATGGCCTGAATTTCTGTGATAGTGTTGTGGTGGGGGAGAAGGGATTTGAGGTGTGCACTGGTGTCTGTATAGTTAATGGACTTGTGGACTAGGGTGATGAGTCCACCGCCGTTGCATTTGGCCCAGTCCTGTCTGATGGTGGTGTAGTTGGGAAATGTAGGTGTTTTGTGTGAGTTACTTAATCTGGTTTCTTGTAAGATAGTAATGTGTATGTTGTGTTGTATGATGAAGTGTGTAAATTCTTGTTTTTTGGTGTTAATTCCATCGATGTTTATTTGGAGTATGTTTATGTTGTGGGTGTGGTGTTTGTTGTGTGCTGCTATGTTGGGGTGAGGGGGAGAATCTTTGACGGAGATGAAGATGGTGGTGGCGGTGTGGGTGATGGTGTTGGAAGTAAGGGTGGTGGGGGTAGGAGTGATGGTGTGGGTGATGGAGGTTTTCGTGTTGGTTCAGGTATAGGGCATGCAGGACAGGTCTATGTGTTTGGGGGCAAGTGTTGTATTTGAAGGATGGGTCCGGTCTCTGCAAAGGTTGCATTGAACTGAGCCTGTTGTCTGTTTGTTGGGTTTTGGGCATGTTGGATGTGTGTGTGTGTTGGTGGGTCCTGGGTTTCTCTCAATGTCTCCGTCTAGGAGAAGAAGCCGAGAAATGACAGTCGGAGAATCATTTCTCGGTGGTGGAAAAATGTGTAATTGTGTGTGTTATTTGAGGGGTGTGGTAATTGCCCGGGTGACCAAAGCCGTTCCCAGAAACTCGTGACTCCTTGATTGGGGCGGGGGAATTTTGTGGCAGTTTGGCCCACATAGCTTCTTTCCTTGGCAGCCCTGGGGGGTGATCACACGACGTAGACGCCGCCACTCCAGGACCGGATTTTTAGTATTAGATGGTAATCTGTTGCCACCAAATTAAGGGAAGGTCCCATTTCTGGTGAATTGGAAGACTACTGATTCCTTCAACCAGTGCCTCAAAACAGATCCCCTTCATCAACCCCTAAAGCATTGGGGGGTTCCCTCTTGCCTACCGCCATGGCCAGGTGGGTGGGCGAAAATCTACAGCTGTGTTTTGGCAGCGATTATGCGAAATATGCTCTATTTCACTTCTCTCCTCCTAAACTACATTGCTTAGATTTAGTTTCATATTCACTATGAACTCTATTTCTTTCTAATGAGACCAATCCCACCTCTCTAAGACTCTTGGTTATGGACATAAGAGGTAAAAAAAAGGAGTAACTTTCAGCATGAGTGCAGGGTGCTGTTCACTTATGATGGCTGGCCAAGGCCTTTATCAAGTGTCAACAATTCCTCATGCCACTCTGTGTGGAAATTCATCACTATCATTATAATGTCAAAGACATTTCCAGTTCCCGTTCAATTGCAGAGTCTGATAACCTTGCAGGAATGAGATGGGAACGTGGAGGTTGCAATTGTAAAGTGGAAGTAACAGGTGGTACGGTAAAGAGCACAGAAACGAATGCGGTGGAAAAATTGTCTGGAGGCTCAGCCATAGGCTCAGCTGTAGTACTGTGACAGGCTAGGCTATAGACGAAAAGAGACATATATGGCCACTAGAAGAAGAGCGAACCCGGGGAGTAGTACTTGGGGGGACCCATACACGAGTCCCTGAACCACCTGATATGTTAGAAGAAGGTGAAGGGAGATGAGCAGGGGTATTCCTTGAAACAACCACATTGGTATTGTCCTGCACAGTAGTGGTATCACTGACACAGGCAGAGACATCAATCAATATCCATAATGCAGGTGGAAGAATCACTCCCCTGCATGAGCAAAAGATAAACCATATCTATTGAAGTCACAACAACCGAGGTATACACATTCATCTCACGCCCTTCTGGTATGTTCCCAATCCATCTCCTCTCAACTGCCTTCTTTTCAACCTGCATAGTACAATTCTCTGTTTTCACCCTTTCCTCTTTTACTGATGTCTCTTTTCTTATCCTCTTGACTTCCTTCCAAAACATTTTCTAGTTTTCTGGGAAATTTTCAGTTAATTTTCCTCCCCACCTATCATCTGCCCTCACTTTAATATCCCGTACAGCTCTCCTTGTTCTATTTCTCTTTTCCTTGTAACACTCATACTATTCCTGATCTTTTCTCTGTAACCATACTTCAAAACGTATAAGTAGCAATAACAACTTTACTATTCTCCAAACACAATAATAATATAACATACTTTTGTCCAAATTACAATAATGTCGACCTACAATTATTTTAGTAAAGGGTTCTGAGGACTTATGGTATTGGTATAACTGCTTCGTTTTGACTCTGATCTGGCAACACTGAATTGCAGTCCCTTCCAGATACATTGGCAGTAAAATTTGTGAGTTTTGTACATTATATTGTTGTAACTCATTATATTGATGGTGGTTTTGTGATTTACTATTTACGGAAAATCTGTATATGAGGTCCACGTGGCAAATATTTACAATTTATGTATATTTAATTAGGGGACAATGTAGTGTGTTTGTGTGTAATGAATGTAATAGGCGATTGCACTTAACTTTCGGTAGAATAGGCTTTCGAAAAATCGCGACCGCTTTTGAGACTAAGTCCAGCATAGCGCTTCCGAGACAAAGTCCAGCGTAGGAGTAAATCTACGGTGTTAATACCCTAAGTTCAGACTCCAGCGTTCACGGTGTCTTTCTCTCCCAGGTCCTTCTTTAAAATAGCCACTGAACACTGTACAAAGTAGTGCACATCATTGATGGGATGATCATGTGCTACTTCAAGTTGCCATCTCGTAAATCATGTATTTTTTTTAATTGACGCTTTCAATATTCTTTTAATTCCATCACCATTTAAATATAGTTAATTTCATTATTTACTCACTTAATTTCATAAATTATTTTCTCATCTCATATTATAATCATTATTATTAATGCAATCTATCAACCTTCTGTATTCATCCGCTATTTTCCATCATCCCATTTTCCCTGCTACGCCTACGTGTCAGTAGTACGTGACAAGCTGACACTACCAACATGGCTTCCAGCGGGTATGGCTTTTTTTTTAACGCATTTTGCTAAGCCACAAGAACTTTTTAATTTATGTGTGGATCATAGGCTAATTTTGAAACATAAAATAAGTGAGCAGTGTGGACAGGAGGCTACTATGGATTATAATAACAAATTACGTGATGTAACAAATATGTCAGCCGGAATACAAAATCACGGCCCAAGTTTCTTTGAAAATTTAATCATCTGCACAATTTTCCTGCAAGTCTGGTAAAAGTTAAAACATTTTTGTAATATATTTTATTAACAAATAGCAATAATAATTATGTACAACAATTGTAATGGCCAGTCCTGTAGTCTGCTAAGCATAATAAAGGGGGGCAGTTAGGTCACTTTAGGTTATGTCCCGGTAGTGTGCCCAAGTTATGTCCCGGTAGTCTGCCCCTGTTATGTCCCGGTAGTCTGCCCTGGTTATGTCCCGGTAGTCTGCCCCGGTTAGGTCCCGATAGTGTGTCCCAGTCCAGATTAGGTTAGGTCAGGTCAGGTGAGGTCTGACTAGTTTCTACTGTATATTGTGCCGTGGTCTGCCCCAGTTAGGTCCCGGTAGTCTGCCCTGGTTAGGGTCCGGTAGTGTGCCCCGTTTAGGTTCCGATAGTCTGCCCTCTTTAGGTTAGGTTAGATCAGGTCAAGGTTGGTTAATTATCTAAACTTGTTTCGGTTTCCAAAATCTTGACATTTATCCCTCAGGAAAATTGCAAAACCCAAGCCAACTTTTGCCGAAACTTGGCTCGGATTTCCAAAATCTTGACATTTATCCCTCAGGAAAATTGCAAAACCCGAGCCAACTTTTGCCGAAACTTGGCTCGGATTTCCAAAATCTTGACATTTATCCCTCATGAAAAGTGCTAAACCTGAGCCAACCTTTGCCGAAACTTGGCTCGGATTTTTATTTTTTCGACATTTATGCAGGTCAAGAAACCAGTATCAAGGCAAAATAAGCTCATTTACGTGTTTTCCCCTGCCCAAAACCCCCGATTCCCAGTGCTCTCCCTCAAGATTGAAGGGGTTAGGGAATATGTATAAACCAAGTGGTTTCCGATCAATATTATGGTCACTAATGAATAGAACAAGTAAAAATAAGCAGGAAAAAAAAAAAAAAAAAACGTGGACCTCTTATACAGAATTACCCTATTTACTATAATATATAAGAGTAAATAGAGAAGGAGGGCAAGTCAAGTACAATATTCTAACTTGTTTAACTTACTTGTTTGAAAATATTCTATGCCTAGCTCCACCAGCAGATGACCTCCCTTAATAAATATTATATAAACACTATGATCACTTGTAATGTTCATATCAACCATGTCATAACACTCAGCCAACAGATGGGTTTTCACTTTTATTAAAAAACAACTGCATATCTCGGTAATTATTTATTTTAGTGCCGTCTTCTTTTACCATGTTTTTTCCTTCTTTTCCCACTAATTTATAACATTCTAAGACACTTCGGTAAATATTGAAAGAATTACCGTTATTGCATACTGTTTTTCTACCTACATAACCCACTAATTTAGACCATTCTAAGACTATTTTCTTCTATGGCATTTCTTCCGCAAATGCCCCATTTCTAAGATAGGGCATATTCAAATGGGGCATTTTGAAATTAGCCTGACCTTACCTGACCTGACCAAACCATACCTAGACTGCATCAGACTACTGGGACCTAACCTGTCAAACTACCGTGACCTAACCTGGGCAAACTACCGGGAAATAATCGTGATAAAGTACAATAAATGACTGGGGCAAAATATTGGGACCAAGCCGGATCTGGCAACACTGCTACAAAACGGTAATTCTTTCAATAAATACCCAAAATACTGGAACAAAGCTGAACCTGGCAACACTGCTACAAAACTGCAATAGTCTAGATAAATACCGTAGGTGTCGGTATTCTGCCTTGGTCAAGTGCCAGTAGTCTGCCTTGGTCCAGGTTAGGTTAGGTCAGGTCATGTATGGTTGGGATGATTCCAAAATGTTACCTTGGAATCTCAAATTTCTTTATTTCTTTCATTTCACATTTTAATAATAAAGAATGGCTTTAATTCAGAATGTTCTGCATTTCTTTATTTCAAAATTTTGATATGATATGCATTTCTTTCATTTCAAAATCCTGAATTTCCAGGCTTTCCTCAGAGATTGTGTGGGTGATGGGGTATGGTAAAAACAGGAAATTTATGTAATAAATTAATATTAAAATTGCATATATCACATGAAAAACTGTAGGAAAAACCATGTGTTGTCTGAAAAACCTGTACATATGTAAATCGGAAAATCTGTTTTTTTTTCTACTGTTTTACGAGTGATTGATGTGATTTTAACATACCCTGAAATCGGCAAGTTGCCGATTAGTAATTCCGTATTTATTATCCGATTCAATTGAAATTTGCCACAGTTATAGGGTACCCTACACTGTATGTACCCAACAAATTTCATTAGAATTGGGCAATTAGCTACCGAATTAGTGCGAAATTAGTGCGAAATTATGTGATAATGAAAAAAACAAAAAACAGACTACAGTATTTTATCCTATGACAAAAATATATATATCAGTGGAAAGGGCTTGATTTTCTCTACAAGAATTCGGAGGCAAATGTTTGAATGAGTTGTAATTAGTCGAATTAGGGCCGTGCAAAATTAGCAATGACTAATTTCGGGTAAAATAATTTTTTCACAGACTAATTGTAGATGAATGAAATGGAAAATAGAAAATCTAATCCCCAAACACTGTAGCGCAAATCAAGCTCTTTCCAGTGATATGCATATCGTTGTTCTAGGACGAATAGTCTGGTCTATGTTTATCATAATGTGCAAAAAACTAGTGTTTTCAGGAAAACGCTCTCAAAGTCCAAACACATATTTGTTTTCAACTTTATTGACAGATTACTCTCAATATGTTGGTGTTGTGGTCATGTTGCTGCTGTAATATGTTAGAGCAACTACAGTACATAAATACAAAATAAATACAGTACATACAATACATAAATACTAAATAAAATATTCACTTTGCTTTGTAAACCAAATAATTCACTTTGCTTTGTTAACCAAAATATTCCATGGTCCATACCACTCATTGTTTTTTACTTAGAAAGCACCAGCACCATATGCATTTTCATCCTTCCCCTCTTTTCTCTTCCGCTTCTGCTGGCCTGTACTGCTTCTGCGGAAGGAGCGAGCACATTCCTTATCCTGGAGGACAAGGTTGCTTGACTTGGAATGTGACATTCCAAAGCCAAGGTGTCCCAGGAAGTAGGAGTCCTGAAAGCCGAGGTTGTGCTCGAGGGCGACCATCTGCAGGGCGTAGTTGACTCGACGTTTCCCTGCAAACTTGTGTTTCGTGACCTTCTGCCAAATCTTGCTGTGTAGACTTTCATTGGCATTCTGGGTCCTCCCCTTCAGACATTTGCTGAGAAGGTCGCGAGACGTGAGGTCGCCGTACACTTTGGTTATGTGGATGCAGTTCTTCTTGGGGATTTTGGTGAAATAGCCAGGCTTCTCACTGTGCTTACGACGGGGTTCATCAGGGTTGAACTCCGCCCTCCTGTAGAAGCACCAGGAGTCAGCTGAAGCAGGGCAGAAGTGATGGCGGGGCTCCTCATCTGTCGAGATGGCGTGAAGATAAGAAGCCCAGATGGCTGCTGACATCTCGTTGGTGTCACTGTAGGGCTTCTTGGGGTCTCCTCTCACTGCTCGACCGTAGTAGCTGGTCATGGTGTCAATGACCTTATCGGTCAGCTGGCCAGCACCGCCCAACACACTACGGCGGACCTCCTTCCCTGTTTTGGTGGTGATTGACGTGCTGAGCTCCTTCTTCAACTTCCGGAGTCATGTGCCAAGCCTTTTACTCACGTGATTTACGCACTCCTCCTTCACCACTGGCACGTCGTAGGGATTGAGGTCCTTCACTGCCTTGTAGGTGCTTGAATCCCCGTCGCCTACGAAGGTAGTGTAACGTAGTCCCAGAGTAGTACTACGTCTCCATAGACGACAGGCAGCTTCACTCTCCATGGCAGAGGCAGTACCGTTGAAGTTCTTGTTACACCTGGGGGAGTGTGCCTGCTGCCACTCAGGTGTGAAGGGCAGCTTCTTCTTCTCCCTGGAGTGGCACACCTGGCAAAAGTTCGACAGGACCTCGAAGTCTATGACCATGCCAGTGTCAACCTCTATGACAATCCCGGCACCGATGTGACTAGTGTGGCCCCTGGTCATCCAGGTGCCATCATACGACACCACGATGTCAAGGAGGTCGTTGGTAGGGTCAGGGAGGATGTCAGACTTGGCATAAAATCGCCTCACATCAGTAATACACTCCTGGCGACGAGCAGCAAAGTATATATCCATCTCCTTGTACAGCCAGTGTGAGTGTCCTGTGAACTTTCCCTCGGTGAAGGGCTCGAATCCCAGGGTGGAGACAATCCTGTTGATCCCCGCTCTGCCAAGGTTGTTGTTGATGGCCTCGTGAACAATTTTGGTATTGTTCTCCCTCAGTTTCGAAGCCTGGCCTCCTACAGTGCGTGTTGTACGGTCGCCCAGCTGCTTCACATAGGTGCAGGATGTACAGCCAACCTCGAGCCTTGTACTGAGGGAGTTCGGGGAAATGTTGAGGGTGAAAGGGCTGAAGCAGTGTCTACATACAGCCTCGACAAGGAGCTCTTGGAGGCTCTCTACACAACCAATGTAGTGGTTTGTGTTGTCTGGTAGCGAGGTAGGCAAGTAGTTCTTCATCAGTTCCCTCCTTATATCTAGCGTGTGCTTCACAGCTGGTGTAGGTGCTGCAGAAGTGCTAGGTGGTGGTGAAGTGCTGGGAGCTACAGAGGAGGTGTTAGCGGCAGGCGGTGGTGGAGATACAGGCAGCGGTGGTGGAGATACAGGCAGCGGCGGTGGTGGTGGTGGTGGTGGGCGTGGCGGTGCAGGTGGTAGTCTTCCACCAAGACGAAGATTGCGTAGATTCGCGGCCTTACGCTTACTGTATCTGCCCATCTTGAGTCTTGGTGTGCCGTATGCAATGTATGGCAACAGATAACAGCCAAAAAACAGACTCGAACAAGCTAGAACCAAAGTGGCGAGTGATGGAAGTGAGATGCGGGAGGGCGCTGCAGGTCTACTCTCCACTACGTCTCTCACTCTTCTGACAGCTATGTGCTTGTGGTGGCAATTGGCAAGGTCTGGTATGTGAGAGTTGCCAGATACCTACAGCTGAATAATTACACATACATGTGATTTCATTGAAAATAAAGCAATTTACGCAACTCTTTCGCTATATGGTGGTCAATCAGGGGTCACCTAATACGCTCGGTGAAAATCGGGCCAAAATCGACCCGCATTAGGTTGAAATAAGGCCATTTTTGAGGCACTTAGGGATGTTGGATGGCAAATTTACACTACCCAGTCGATATACTAAGCCGTTAGGTGGTGAAATCCGGTGTTGTCAGAATTTGGTAAAAATGTCGAATTCTGGCCTCACCGAGGAGTCGGTCTCCTTTTGAACCTAACTGGAGCAAGCTACCTGAACCTAACCAGGACAGACTACTGGGACTTAACCAGGACAAACACCTGGGACCTAACCAGGACAGACTACTAGGACCTAACCAGGACAGACTACTGGGATCTAACCAGGACAGACTACTGGGACCTAACCAAGTCAAACTACAGGATGCGGATGCACGAAAGACCTTAGCAGCCGTTAAGTTACCTTAGCCGCCATTTTTGCCCTTAACTCACTAAGGTGGTATGCATGAAACACCTTAACGGCAATTGTGGCGGCCATCTTGAACCTTACGGCTAAAGGTGGTCGAGAGCACCCTTTAGACGACCGTAGGGTTGAGAAGTGGAGCGTTGTGCTGCCGACCTGCCCAAATTATCGTACACTAATGCCGAAATTATGGTACTTTCCTCAAAATCATGGTACGCTGTGCACATCACTTATGGTATGATTATTGTACTGTGCTAATCTTTACTAATATGCAAATTTTTAATAACCAAGTTATATTATACTATAAAAGAGGAAAATCACATGGGTTAAAAATACATTTATTTGTTATTATTTTTAAATTATATCCTTGAATAGATGCTCTTTTCTTACCATAATTATTTATTTTGTATGTTACAACACTGTATTGGTCTACTACAACTATCACCATTGTCCTACCACAACAACAAACATTACACAGGGAATGGTAAGTTTGGAAAATCATCTAAACGGGAATCACCATCACATTCACTACTACCACAACTACAACCTTCACATAAATAGAGAAGAAAAGTACACAGTAAGAGAGGAATTAGGGTGGTCAGCAGAAATCTCAGCATACTCTGGTTGTATGGTTAAACCTTTATAATAGGCTTCCCTGTAATAAAGTCGGCAAATTCAAAGTTTCTCAATCCTCCAAACTATGCTAGGAAACAATTAAATGACCCTATAGCCTACATACTACAGTAAATCAACGTGTATTCTGGTGTGATGTGGACGAATTGTAGCCACCAGAAAATGTGTTCTCTTTTTTTCCATTCAGTTATCATAATAATGAGTTCTTCATCAGCTGCAGTATAATTTGCATGTCGTGTGCACTTAGTAGGAGGCTCTTCTCCCATGTTAAGTAATTAAATGCCAAAATAAACACTTCTATGCTCAAGAAATCTCACACAATGTTCACCTCCAACTTCACGCAATGAAAATGAGTCATTTGTTTTTTTTCTGTGATAAGCTGTCATCCCAACTGACTTCTGATTGGCTTATGTTGCCTAACGTGTCTATGAAGCTGCCCTCTCATTGGCCCAGAGAATGTCAGCTGGTGGTCCATAGTCGGAATGGAATGGAACGAAACAAACATGGCCGACTGCTAAGATCACTTAAGGGAACACTAAGGTTGATGTTAAGGCCAATAGAGCATACAACCATAGCAGCAACCTTACCATTCCCTTAGTGAAACTGCCTAAGGTTACCTTAACGGTCACTCCGCTAAGGTCTTTCGTGCATCCGGCCCCTGGGATCTAACCAGGACAGACTACTGGGACTTAACCAGGACAAACACCTGGGACCTAACCAGGAGAGACTACTGTGACCTAACCAGGACAAACTACTGGGATCTAACCAGGACAGACTACTGGGACATAACCAGGACAAACTACTGGGACATAACCAGGACAAACTACTGGGACATAACCAGGACAAACTACTGGGACCTAACCAGGACAAACTACTGGGATCTAACCAGGACAGACTACTGGGACTTAACCAGGACAAACTACTGGGAGCTAATACCAAAACAGGAAATTTCCCCAAGATATGGATATGAAAATTGCACGAATCACATGAAAATCAGTTGGAACACCCATATCTTGTCTGTCTGGGGGGCCATATTTCTCTTATATGGGAATTGCACAAGGGAAAACTTATATCATAGTAGTCAGAAATTCAAAGCAGATCACAAAATGTATGAAACCAAAAAAATATTATCTCATACATGTGTATCTCGGAAATAATACCCAACAATCTTGGGGGAGAGTTTTGGGTATTGTGGGTTTAGAGTAGTTTCCTCAGTAGTATTGGTTTGTTAACTTCCTAGCCAACCACACTAGTAACGTTTCATTATTTTCCAAAAGCTGAGTATCCACATTCACAAAATCTATCAAACAATTAGATAATTATGATTACTGCATAGTTTGCTCACCAAATTCATTAAATAATTCACCCATAACTCATTTAAATGGCTAACATTCTTTCGTTTGCATGCTTACAAACCACAACGAATGACTGGAATCGACCCTTAGTGTGGTAGGAAAACATGGAAGCTTAGAATATTTGGTTGTGATTTTGTACTGATAACCAGCCATCAATGTTGAACAATGGTAAACACCAGCCAAGTTTGGACAAAAAATGGCATTTTTTTCCGAGTTACAGATGTATGAGATATCTCATTTTATTTGTGATTTATGTGATCTGGGTTGAATTTCTGTTATTTTGATGTAAATTTTACCTTGCACAACTCTCATATAAGGGAAATATGTGCCTCTGTATATGGTGCCCTAGACAGAGAAAACATTGGTTTTCCAACTGTTCTCATGTAATTCATGTGAATTTAACTTCCATAAATTGTGGAGATGTCCTGTTTTGGCATAGCTTGACTTGAAGTTAGGTTCTGGTTATCTACCTTGGTTAGGTCCTGGCAGTTCTGCATTGGTCCAGATTAGGTATGTTAGGTCAGGACAAGTAGGGGCATTTCCAAAAGTTGACTCAGGTACCCAAATTTTGTTTTTGTTTTTCACATTCTTTTTGACAATGTTGTCTCAAGCTTTATTTTTTTTTCTTTTATTTTTTCATTTCACAGTTTTTTTATATATGTTCTGACACTGGACATAGGCTTCATCAAGCCCGTTACCATGGCCCAGGTCATCTGCTACACAAACACACACACACACACGTTATTAGATGTTACTTATATCACCCCATATGTTTTTTCACACTCAAAAACTTCAATTTGTCTGACTCTCCTCCAAGCTTATTGGGGTGATGATGTATGACCTAAACAGGAGATTTCTACAATAAGTAGATGTTAAAATAAAAAAATTACACACGACACACACAAAAAAAAGTGGTGTCTGAAAATCATGCACATGTGTAACTTGGAATATTGACCAAAATGGCTCTTGTATTTGATATAATAAATAGCTTTTCACTTACTGAATAATAATTGATATTTTAATATTCTAGAATTAGCCAGACCAAATCAAACCTGACCTAACCTAATCAGAACCGGGGCAAACTGCTGGGACCAAACTCGAGCAATCTAACGGGACCTAAGTGGGGCAGACTACTGGGACCTATCCTACCTGGAGCAGACTACTGGGACCTATCCTACCTGGAGCAGACTACTGGGACCTATCCTACCTTGAGCAGACTACCAGGACCTATCCTACCTTGAGCAGACTACTGGGACCTATCCTACCTGGAGCAGACTACTGGGACCTAACCAGTAACAGTGTGTTAAGGTAAGGCCATAACTTCAAAATAATGTATTATATAATGAATTAAGTGATAAAACCATTCAAAAGGAGATACAAATATACTATAAAATTATATTAGTTAAATATGGTTGTGTATTGTTGTATAGTAAAGTTAAATTCATATTCATTAAGTTAGTATTAGGTATACTATGCTGTTTCACCACTATTTACTGAGCTCATTGTTACTGTGATATTCATTGTTATGTTATTATGTTACCACTGTTATATAGGGTACTATACTTTGTCTCATAACAACAACAACAACGTATTTACAATATGGAATCCTCAGAGAAGTAAACTAATGTTTGAGATGACTTCTCCATATGTCATCTTTGTAGCCAGATCTGGATTTCAGGTGCTCAAGCCTTGTTCAGTGGTGGTGGAAGTTGTGGTCAGCTCTGTGGTAATATATATATATATATATATATATATATATATATATATATATATATATATATATATATATATATATATATATATATATATATGGTGAGAGAGTCAGTCAGCGTGGGACCTTTTTAAGACGTGGTTGGACTGGCTGGTGTGCTCGTCCTGTCCTCTAAATTGGTCGTCGATGCTTGTGTGTGCGTGTTTCTTCTCAAGGAAGGGAGGGCTTGTAAGTCTATGGCTTGTGTGTTGAACTTTGGTGCCAAGTCCTTGATGTAGAGTACTTCTAAGATCTGGAGGTGTCTTGGGTTGTTGAATGTGTGTATGATTTTAGTGTTCTCCAGTATTTGTCTTGTCAGTACTTCTAAGATCTGGAGGTGTCTTGGGTTGTTGAATGTGTGTATTATTTCAGTGTTCTTAAGTATTTGTCTTGTCAGGGAAGTCTTCTAAGATCTGGAGGTGTCTTGTGTCATTGTATGTGTCTATGATTTCAGTGTTTTCCAGTATTTGTCTTGTCAATGAAGTCTTCTAAGATCTGGAGGTGTCTTGTGTCGTTGTCTATTCTATCTATCTATAGCTCCGACGCCTCGTTCCCTCCGGGAACTCCCCCCAACAGGGTGGCCACGGCAGAAGTGTCTCCAGTTCTCCCTGTTCCAACACTCCCTCCTTACTTGTTCAAGCCCTACTCTGCCCCTCACGTTTCTCTCCTTTACATACTCTTCCACTCTCACACCAGGTCCTACAACTTCACTTCCATACACCTTCTTTACAAATTCCTCGTCTTGCATTCACATTCACAGTTACCACTCTCATACAATCCCTCTTCCCTACTCCCTCTACAGGGCAACCCGGAGACCCTCCCCCGCCAGTAGCCATATCTGTGTCGTTGTATGTGTCTATGATTTCAGTGTTCTCCAGTATTTGTCTTGTCAATGAAGTCTTCTAAGATCTGGAGGTGTCTTGTGTCGTTGAATGTGTCTATGATTTCAGTTTTTTTCCTCCAGTATTTGTCTTGTCAGAATTTTTGTTAAAGTTCCTCTAGCTGTCTGGCCTAGCAGCCCCAAGCTCCTGAGGAAGGCCATGGCCTGAACCGGGCTTTCCCACAATGCCCTCAGAGAGTGTATGTTGTGTTGTTGGTGAGTGTGGTTGTGTGTATAATAGAATGGGGTGCTGTGTTACATCCCGGACAGGCATCCACAATGGCTCCATCCAGACTCTTCTGATATGTCAGAAGGGCCGGGTGGTGGCCACACCGCAGCCTGGCCAGGTGGACTCTGTCCTCATGGAGAAGAGATGATTCAGATGGGTGGATGTCAGGAAATCGTGCATGCAGCTGTGTGTTGTTTTTGAGTGTTTGGATGGACTCATGAGTGATTGGAGTATGTATATTCAGATGGGTGGATGTCAGAAGGTTATACAAACAGCTGGGTGTTGTTTTTGAGTGTTTGGATGGACTTATGAGTGATTTGAGTATGGATATGTTTCTGAAGATTGGTTTGGGGTGGTCAGGGTGTAAGAGATGATAGTATTTGTGTATGGTATCGTGTACTGGGTGTTGTTTTGATGTTCCTTGGCATGTGTGGGTGTTGTGCCATGTAGTGTAGTGGATGGTGTGGGTTTGTGGAGGCTGCAGCAAGTGTTTGTGTGCCTCTCATGTCAAGATGATCCTTGATTTTGAAGACTTTGGTTTCATAGTGTAGGTGGTCTGTAGGTGTGGTAGCTGTGTAGCCTGTGATTGTTTTTAGGGCTTTATTCTGTATGGCTTGAAGGGTGTTGTGATGAGTCTCAGTGAAGTTTGAGGCCCAGGCAGGGCTTGCATAATCCATCACTAATCAGATATATTGTTTGTATACTGTGATTGTGGATTCTTTATTGTGTCCAAATGTTGTGCTGGCAAGTGATCTGAGGGCTTTAAGTCTTTGCATGCATTTGTTTTTGATGGCCGTGATGTGTTGTATAAATGTCATGGATGTATTGTATGTTATGCCAAGTATTTTGGGTGTGTGTGTGTGTGTGTTATGGGTGTTCTGCGTTCCAGTTGGTGATAAAGGTGAGAGTTAACTTGGTGGGTGCTATTTTAAGTCTGTTTGTGGTGAACCAGGTATTAAGTGGGTTGAGGTAGGGTTGGAGGATGAGAGTGGCCGTGTCTGCGTTTCTGTGTGTACATGCATATGTAGGTGGAGTTAGTTAAAGGCTTCACAGTTCCTTTGTTTACATGTAAACCTATATACAACATGTGACTCTTGCAGCTTCTCTTCTTCGTTCCTGGGGCTGTTTCTGAGTAGGAGGTGGCTGCTGGTCTTCTTGTTTTTGTAATAGAAAATCAGGTTGAGTTTCCTTTCAGGGTTTGTCGTGGATATGTTTCTCATGACTATTTGTCTTATGATTCTTTCTTCTTCCTTGTAGGCTGTAGTAAAGTGTGAGAGGAAGTATAGCTTAATGTCCTCTCTTCTCCTTGTTTTGAACAATTCTATGAAGAAGTAAAATATATTAAAGAAAATTACCAATGCTGAAATAGCCATTGCCTTTATTAAAACATATATATATATATATACTTTTTGCTTAATTTTTCTTTTCTATATATTCAAGTAACTCCTTGATAGGTGCCACTGTTTAAATACAATTATTGTTTCCATAATGAAGTAAATGTGTATCAACATTTATTAATTGCTACAGAATACAGTAATCCCTCATTATCCTCTATTGTTATGGGTGTTATTTATAGGCCTACCTTTTTCCATGAATCCCTGTACAGTAATCCCTCATTAACCACTGGGTTTATGGGTGTGTAGTCCTAATGTAAATAAAGGATTTACTGTACATAGATTCATTTCAAACAGTACAATACACACCCATAACACCAAGTGCGTAAAACAAGGCATTACTGTATATGGGTGTGTAATATACAAAGAGGATTAAGTATACACACACACATTTATAACTAACAGTGCTCTGCCCAGCGGGGCTGACTTTATTTTCTGTGAATATTTGCCATCCCCCACAGGGCTAGAATAGAGATTGTTGTAGGATCTGGTCACTTTCTAGTGGTTTTGACAAGATCTGCCCACATGGATTAAAAATCCACGTGAAGTGTACTGCAACCGGAGACTCTTTATTTATCTTATTTATGTTTTATGCTATGTGGACCACCAGCACACAAGGGAGCATTTCCCTTTGCATGCAGCAGTGTAGACTCCCTCCCCTTTATGGTCTCTTGAGAGCTGATCTCATGAAAGGTGCAGCCCCACTTGTAGCTCTTGTGGTAATGTGTGCTTGGGCCCACAACACTGGCTGTGGCATCAAAGACCTTCCCCCCAGTGAGGCCCCCAGACTCCCTGGTCCAGTAAGCTCTGGTCCCAATACACACCCATAACACTAACTGTACAAAACAAGGCATTACTGTAAATGAATGTGTAATATATAAAGAAGATTTACTGTACACACATACACATTTATTACTAACAGTACAATACACACCCATAACACTAACTGTACAAAACAAGACATTACTGTATTACTATTAATGTTGTACACTAATATTAAAATCTTCATTTGATATAATACTGATAATGTTATTGTTTCAGATATGCAGTTGAATTAAGTCATATTATTAATTCACAATAAGAAGAGTGAATTATTATGTTAGTGTGACAGTCTTGACACCAGTACCAGTGTGACAGTCCTGACACCAGTACCAGTGTGACAGTCCTGACACCAGTAACAGTGTGACAGTCCTAACACCAGTACCAGTGTGACAGTCCTGACACAAGTACCAGTGTGACAGTCCTGACACCAGTACCAGTGTGACAGTCCTGACACCAGTACCAGTGTGACAGTCCTGACACCAGTACCAGTACCAGTGTAAAACCAGTAACAATTGGTGGCAGAATCAAACACTGTTAGTGATGGAGGTGGAAGGAAGTGTCACTATGGATGTGGTTAGAGAAGAGAAGTGTAACAAGTTTGTCTGTCAACAATGTGATAAGCAGTTTAGTACCAAAGGGAATCTCACTCAACATTTGTTGATTTGTACTGGAGTGAAAAAGTTTATGTGTGATGAATGTGGTAAAAAGATTAGTCAGAAATCTGCACTGATTATGCATATGAATGTTCATACAGGAATAAAAAACTTTAAATGTAATGAATGTGGTAGAACATTTGTGACAAATAACAGTTTAAAGTATCATATACTTCTTCACACAGGAGTGAAGAACTTTGAATGTAATGAATGTGGTAAAAGGTTTACTCAGAAATCTGACCTTACTAAGCATATGAATATTCATAAACGAGTGAAGAAGTTTGAATGTGATGTTTGTGGTAAGAAGTTTAGTCAGAAATCTAACCTAACTAATCATATGAATATTCATACAGGAGTGAAGAACTTTGCGTGTGATGTTTGTGGTAGAAGGTTTAGGCGGAAATCTGCCCTTACTAATCATATGAATATTCATACAGGAGTGAAGAACTTTGAATGTAATGATTGTGGTAAAAGGTTTAGTTTGAAATGTAACCTAACTGATCATATGAATATTCATACAGGAGTGAAGAAGTTTGAATGTGATGTTTGTGGTAGAAGGTTTAGTCAGAAATCTACCCTTACTAATCATATGAATGTTCATAAAGGAGTGAAGAAGTTTGAATGTGATGTTTGTGGTAAAAGGTTTAGTTTGAAATGTAACCTGACTGATCATATGAATATTCATACAGGAGTGAAGAACTTTGAATGTAATGAATGTGGTAAGAAGTTTAGTCAGAAATCTGCCCTTACTGTGCATATGAATATTCATACAGGAGTGAAGAAGTTTGAATGTGATGTTTGTGGTAGAAGGTTTAGGCGGAAATCTAACCTTACTAATCATATGAATATTCATACAGGAGTGAAGAAGTTTGAATGTAATGAATGTGGTAAAAGGTTTAGTTTGAAATGTAACCTAACTGATCATATGAATATTCATACAGGAGTGAAGAAGTTTGAATGTGATGTTTGTGGTAGAAGGTTTAGTCAGAAATCTACCCTTACTAATCATATGAATGTTCATAAAGGAGTGAAGAAGTTTGAATGTAATGAATGTGGTAAAAAATGTAGTCGGAAAAAAAACCTGGAGTTGCATATTATGAATGTTCATACAGATATAAAAAACTTTAAGTGTAAGGAATGTGGTAAAAGGTTTAAACAAAAAGGTAGCCTTAATGTGCATATTAAAAATGTTCATAAAGGACTGAAGAACCTTTAATGTAATGAATGTGATATAAAGTTTTCTGACAATCCAAACTCAGGTTGTACAAAATTGTTCACACATGAAATAAAACTTTGAATGTATTAAAAGTGGAATAAAGTTAATTACTAAAAGTGTCGTTTAAAAACACATTGTCAGACACACAACACAAACATTACTAATGTTTGTAGAGACAGGTTGGTATATTAATATTAAATGTATCTTTGGAATTGAAGTATACTGTACTATTGTAATATAGTATAATGTGGCCTTCATATTATTGTATACTAAAATAACAGTTATTTGTTGAGACAGGTTGGTATCTTATTATTAAATGTATCTTTGGAACTGAAGCAAACTGTACTATTATAATATAATATAATATTGCCTTCATATTACAGTATATTGGAGGAGGAGGCTGAAGACACCAGCCAAACAGGGCAGTACTCCTAGGGTAGACGCTGGACTGGTGATAGGGAGGGTTGGGACTCCCGTTTCACCTGTCTGTCCACCTTTGCTGATCTTTTTTCGTGTCTCACATACACTGAGAGTAGTCCAACATACTCCCAAACACATCACTCTCTCTCTATTTACACAATATATACAAACAAGCTACACACCACACCCTTTTTCCAAATTATATCCTCCTAAAATTATACAATTATGAAAGGAATTAAAAATCAAGCCTCGGAGGCCTCTGGGGATGGGTCAATAAACTCCCCTCAGCCTGGACCTTTTGTTGACGACTCCCTGAGATGCCCTGGACCATTGTCTGACTCACTCTTTATCAACTTTTGCAACATTCGTCGTCTTTCCTCTAACTTCTCTTCTGTTGAACACCACCTCTTCTCTGCTAAACCTCATCTTCTCTTCCTCACCGAGACCCAGATCACGGCACTAACTGACAGCAACCCCTACTCTGTCTCCTCTTACTTTCTCTATCCTCAGTTTTGTGCCAAAGGTGGCTGTTGCGTATACATACGCAACTACCTCACTTGTTCTCGTGTTCCCGAACTAGACTCTTATGAATTCTCAACCATCTGGCTTTGGCTAACCTGTTACTCTCAAACTAAATACCTCTGTGCTGTATATCTCTCTCCTAACTCTACTGACTATCCAAAATTCTTTGACTATCTTACCTCAAAAGTGGAGCACATTCTATCCCATTCTCCTTTCTCAGAAATCTTCAGTTTAGGAGATTTCAATGTTCACCACCGCCTTTGGCTCTCATCTCCCTTCACTGATCCACCTGGTGAACAAGCCTTCATCTTTTCTATCCTCAACGACCTAGAGCAGTTAATTCAGTACCCTACCCGTATTCCAGACCGCCTTGGAGATCAGCCCAATATTCTTGACTTATTCCTAACCTCTCATCCTTCTACTTATACTGTTGAACATTTCTCTCCTTTGGGCTCCTCCGATCATAATCTTATTTCAGTATCCTGTCCTATCGCTCCAGTAACACCTTTAGACCCTCCCAGGAAGCGGCGTCTGTGGCATTACAGCGCTGCCAATTGGGATGATCTGAGGCAGTACTTTCAAAATTTCCCATTGAATGATTTTTGCTTTCGTGGCCGGGGTCCCTCTGAGTGTGCTGCACGCATCACAGAGGTAATCCTCTCGGGCATGGAGGCATACATTCCATATTCTTTCCCTCTTACTAATTCACGAAACTCTTGGTTTAATAACGCTTGTTCTACTGCTGTCCACAACCAGGAGGAAGCTTTCAGACGGTATCGATGCCTTCAAACTGATGAATCTCGTGCTCTGTATATTTCTGCCCGAAATCATGCCAAATCTGTTCTCCGACTAGCCAAAAAATCTTTCATCCGTGCCAAGTGCAATGATCTGGCCAACTCTTCCACCTCTCGTTCTCTTTGGCATCTAGCCAAAAATCTCTCCAGTAACTTTACTTCTTCCTCTTTCCCCCCTCTCATCCTTCCTGATGGAAATGTTGCCATCTCTTCACCTGATAAAGCTGAACTCCTCTCAAACCTTTGCCTTTAACTCCACACTGGACAATTCCGGCTCTATTCCTCCAACTCCTCCCCCCCTCTGACTTACTTATGCCTGTCATCAGAATCTCTTCAAAGGAAGTATTTTCTGCCCCCTCTGGCCTTAACACTCGAAAGGTGTATGGACCTGATGGGATTCCTCCTGTTGTTCTCAAGAACTGTGCTTTCGTGCTGACACCCTGCCTTTGCAAACTGTTCCATCTATGTCTATCATCTAACACTCTTCCTTCTAGCTGAAAGTTTGCTCTGATCCAACCAGTTCCGAAGAAAGGTGATCGCTCCCAACCCTCCAACTATCGCCCCATTGCTTTGATCTCGTGTCTATCTAAATTCTTCGAATCTATTCTTAACTCCAAAATTCATAAGCACCTTACTTGTCATGACCTTCTTTCAGATCGTCAGTATTGTTTCCGTCAGGGACGCTCTACTGGCGATCTTCTATCCCTCCTTTCTGATTCATGGTCATCCTCTTTTTGGAACTTTTGTGAAAATTTTACTGTTGCCCTCGACATATCCAAAGCTTTTGATAGAGTCTGGCACAAAGCTTTAATCTCCAAACTGCCCTCTTTCTCTTTCTATCCCTCTCTCTGCACCTTTATCTCTGATTTCCTTTCTGGCCATTCCATAGCTGCTGTTGTAGACGGTCACTGTTCTTCTTCCAAGTCCATTAATAGTGGTGTTCCTCAGGATTCTGTTTTATCACCCACCCTCTTTCTCCTGTTCATTAATGACCTTATCTGTACCTCTTCCCCTATCCACTCCTATGCTGATGATTCCACCCTACACTACTCCACTCACTTTGACAACTGCTCATCCCAGCAGCTCCTCTCCAAATCATGTGATGATGCAGTAGCACGCCTGACTTCTGATCTTTCCCTCATCTCTAACTGGGGCAAAGAGAATCTTGTTGTTTTTAATGCCTCTAAAACACAGTTCCTTCATCTTTCAACTCGTACTAATCTTCCCGATGACTATCCCCTCTCCTTCAACGACACACAACTTGACCTTTCCCACTCTCTTAATATTCTTGGAGTCTCTTTCTATCATAATCTCTCTTGGAGAGATCACATTACTTCTCTTGCTAAAACCGCCTCAAAGAAGTCAGGTGTGCTGCTCAGATTCCGTGATTATTTCACCCCCTCGCAGTTGCTGTCTCTGTACAGGGGTCTCATCTGCTCTCATGTGTGGGGTGGTTCAACATTCACAACACTCCTGGACAAGGTGGAATCAAAGGCTTTTCGTCTCATCAACTCTCCTCTTACTGATTCACTACAACCTCTCTCCGCTGCAATGTTGCATCACTTTCTCTCTTCTATCGCTATTACACTGGACATTGCTCTTCTGAACTCTCAATGTATGCTTCCTTCCCTCAGGAGAGCATGCAACACTCGTCAAGCCTCTCGTTCTCACCCCTTTCCTGTCCAACTCCCTAATGCAAGAGTTAACCTGTACTCTCAGTCTTTCATATACACAACTTGTCAACTCTGGAACACTCTAACTTCATCCATCTCTCCACCTAACTACGACTTATGTTCCTTCAAACGCAATTAGTCTAGGCATCTCGAACGAAATTGGACATGATTTAGGACACTCTAACTAAATACTATGTAGATGAGGACAATGAGCGGGCTCATAGCCTTTAGTCCTCATCTTTTTTAATATAGAAAAAAAAAACTAAAATAACAGTTATTTGTAGAGACAGGCTGGTATCTTAATATTAAATGTATCTTTGGAACTGAAGTATACTGTACTACTATAAAATAATATAATGTGGCCTTGATATAAAAAAAAAAAAACAGTTGTTGTTGTTCCTCAAGAATTCTGGCCGAGCAGCCCCAAGCTCCAGAAGGCAGCCATGGCCTGAACTGGGCTTTCCCACAGTGCCCTCAGTGAGTGTATATTGTGTTGTTGGGGAGTATGGTTGTGTGTATTGCAGTCTACTATAATGTGTTTAATTGAATGGGGTATTGTGTTGCATCCCAGACAGACAGACATCTACAGAGTGTATGTTGTGTTGTTGGCGAGTGTGGTTGTGTATATTGCAGTCTTCCATAATGTGTTTAATAGAGTGGGGTGTTGTGTTGCATCACAGGCACTGATCTACAATGGCTCCATCCAGCTTCTTGTGATATGTCAGAAGGGCCGGGTGGTGGCCACATCACATTCTGGCCAGCTGAGTGTTGTTAGGGAGTGTTTGAATGGATTGGTGAGTGATTTGAGTATGTATATTCAGGTAGGTGGATGTCGGGAGGTTGTGCATGCAGCTGGGTGTTGTTTTTGAGTGTTTGAATGGACTGATGAGTGATTTGAGTATAGATATGTTTCTGGAGACCCGTTTGGGGTGGGCAGGGTGTAAGAGGTGATAGTATTTGTGTATGGTATCGTGTACTTGGTGTTGTTTTGATGTTCCTTGGCATGTGTGGGTGTTTTGCCATGTAGTGAAGTGGATGGTGTAGGTTTGTGGAGGCTGCAGCAAATGTTTGTGTGCCTCTCATGTTATGTTGATCCTTCATCTTGAGGACTTTGGTTTCATGGTGTAAGTAGTCTGTAGTTGTGGTAGGTGTGTAGCCTGTGATTATCTTTAGGGCTCTATTCTGTATGGGTGAATGGTCTGGGGTTGAAGCTGAGACTGAATGAAGCAAATTGGTCCTTGGGAGCAAGTTTATTTGCGGATGACACTGTGTTGATGGCTGAGAGTGAAAGGGAGTTACAGAGAGTGGTGGACGAATTTCAGTCTGTGTGTAAACGAAGGAAACTGAAGGTGAATGTTGGTAAAAGTAAAGTGATGGTATTTGAGAGAGCAGAAACTGAAGTGATTGACTTTGCTACACCTTACAGAGTGGCTGTACCAACTGTGACGAAGTGTGAGATAACTCTGAGGGGTGAGAGGATGGAGGAAGTGCAGGAGTTTAAGTACCTGGGTACAGTTATGTGTAAACATGGGAGTATGGAAGGAGAAATTAGGGAGAGAGCAATGAGGGGTAGACAGGTCATAGGATCATTGGGGAGGATTATGAAGGGTAGAAGTGTGAGTATGGAAGTGAAAATGGGACTACGAAACAGTATAATCCTGCCAACACAGACATATGTGTCGGAGACATGGACATGGAGTAGGGCGCATCAGTCTAGAATAGGTGCTGTGGAAATGAGTTACTTGAGAGGAGCATGTGGACTTACTAGATGGGATGGAGAAAGTAATGAGAGTGTATATGAGAGGTGTGGTATGAGTGAGAAAGCAATTGGTATTGAATGTGGAGTGGTTGAGAGAGTGAAGCGTGATACATTGAGATGGTTTGGACATGTAGAGAGAATGCAAGGTGAGGAGTTTGTAAAGAAGGTGTATGGAAGTGAAGTTGTGGGACCTGGTGTGAGAGGCAGACCTCCGGTTAGATGGCAGAACAGAGTGGAAGAGTATGTAAAGGAGAGACACATGAGGGGTAGAGGAGGGCTTGACCAAGTAAGGAGGGAGTGTTGGAACAGGGAGAACTGGAGGCACTTCTGCCGTGGCCACCCCCTTGGGGGGGGGGAGTTCCCGGAGGGAACGAGGCGTCGGAGCTATAGATAGATAGATCTGTATGGGTGTGAAGGGTGTTGAGATGAGTCTCAGTGAGGTTTGAGGCCCAGGCAGGTCTTGCATAATCCATCACTGATCACATATATTGTTTGTACACTGTGGTTGTGGTTTCTTTGTTGTGTTCAAATGTTGTGCTGGCGAGTGATCTGAGGGCCTTGAGTCATTGTATGCATTTGTTTTTGATGTTTGTGATGTGCTGTTTGAATGTCATAGATGTGGTTTATGTTATGCCAAGTATTTTGGGTGTGTGTGTGGTATAGGTGTGTTGTTTATGGTGAGGTGTGGTGTGTAGCAGAGGGATATGGGTGTGTTGGCATGAGTTGTTTAGTGTGATGAGGTTGTCTGTTTGGGAGAGGATTTTAAGTCCTCTGTTTGTGTCTGGGTTGTCGACATACCAGGTAAATGTCTTGGCGTTGAAATCACCACCCAGGATGAGGTTAGGTTGGCTGGTGATTTGTTGGAGCTTGGGGGTGAAGTTATGGGGGACTGTTGGGCTGGTTTGAGAGGGGATGTATAGGTTGGCTATTGTTGGGCTTCTTGTTTTGCCAGTTCATACTTTGATGGCCTGAATTTCTGTGATAGTGTTGTGGTGGGGGAGAAGGGATTTGAGGTGTGCACTGGTGTCTGTATAGTTAATGGACTTGTGGACTAGGGTGATGAGTCCACCGCCGTTGCATTTGGCCCAGTCCTGTCTGATGGTGGTGTAGTTGGGAAATGTAGGTGTTTTGTGTGAGTTACTTAATCTGGTTTCTTGTAAGATAGTAATGTGTATGTTGTGTTGTATGATGAAGTGTGTAAATTCTTGTTTTTTGGTGTCAATTCCATCGATGTTTATTTGGAGTATGTTTATGTTGTGGGTGCGGTGTTTGTTGTGTGCTGCTATGTTGGGGTGAGGGGGAGAGTCTTTGACGGAGATGGTGGTGGCGGTGTGGGTGATGGTGTTGGAAGTAAGGGTGGTGGGGGTAGGAGTGATGGTGTGGGTGATGGAGGTTTTCGTGTTGGTTCAGGTACAGGGCATGCAGGACAGGTCTATGTGTTTGGGGGCAAGTGTTGTATTTGAAGGATGGGTCCGGTCTCTGCAAAGGTTGCATTGAACTGAGCCTGTTGTCTGTTTGTTGGGTTTTGGGCATGTTGGATGTGTGTGTGTGTTGGTGGGTCCTGGGTTTCTCTCAATGTCTCCGTCTAGGAGAAGAAGCCGAGAAATGACAGTCGGAGAATCATTTCTCGGTGGTGGAAAAATGTGTAATTGTGTGTGTTATTTGAGGGGTGTGGTAATTGCCCGGGTGACCAAAGCCGTTCCCAGAAACTCGTGACTCCTTGATTGGGGTGGGGGAATTTTGTGGCAGTTTGGCCCACATAGCTTCTTTCCTTGGCAGCCCTGGGGGGTGGTCACACGACGTAGACGCCGCCACTCCAGGACCGGAGTTTTAGTATTAGATGGTAATCTGTTGCCACCAAATTAAGGGAAGGTCCCATTTCTGGTGAATTGGAAGACTACTGATTCCTTCAAACAGTGCCTCAAAACAGATCCCCTTCATCAACCCCTAAAGCATTGGGGGGTTCCCTCTTGCCTACCGCCATGGCCAGGTGGGTGGGCGAAAATCTACAGCTGTGTTTTGGCAGCGATTATGCAAAATATGCTCTATTTCACTTCTCTCCTCCAAAACTACATTGCTTAGATTTAGTTTCATATTCACTATGAACTCTATTTCTTTCTAATGAGACCAATCCCAGCTCTCTAAGACTCTTGGTTATGGACATAAGAGGTAAAAAAAAGGAGTAACTTTCAGCATGAGTGCAGGGTGCTGTTCACTCATGATGGCTGGCCAAGGCCTTTATCAAGTGTCAACAATTCCTCATGCCACTCTGTGTGGAAATTCATCACTATCATTATAATGTCAAAGACATTTCCAGTTCCCGTTCAATTGCAGAGTCTGATAACCTTGCAGGAATGAGATGGGAACGTGGAGGTTGCAATTGTAAAGTGGAAGTAACAGGTGGTACGGTAAAGAGCACAGAAACGAATGCGGTGGAAAAATTGTCTGGAGGCTCAGCCATAGGCTCAGCTGTAGTACTGTGACAGGCTAGGCTATAGACGAAAAGAGACATATATGGCCACTAGAAGAAGAGCGAACCCGGGGAGTAGTACTTGGGGGACCCATACACGAGTCCCTGAACCACCTGATATGTTAGAAGAAGGTGAAGGGAGATGAGCAGGGGTATTCCTTGAAACAACCTCATTGGTATTGTCCTGCACAGTAATGGTATCACTGACACAGGCAGAGACATCAATCAATATCCATAATGCAGGTTGAAGAATCACTCCCCTGCATGAGCAAAAGATAAACCATATCTATTGAAGTCACAACAACCGAGGTATCCACATTCATCTCACGCCCTTCTGGTATGTTCCCAATCCATCTCCTCTCAACTGCCTTCTTTTCAACCTGCATAGTACAATTCTCTGTTTTCACCCTTTCCTCTTTTACTGATGTCCCTTTTCTTATCCTCTTGACTTCCTTCCAAAACATTTTCTAGTTTTCTGGGAAATTTTCAGTTAATTTTCCTCCCCACCTATCATCTGCCCTCACTTTAATATCCCGTACAGCTCTCCTTGTTCTATTTCTCTTTTCCTTGTAACACTCATACTATTCCTGATCTTTTCTCTGTAACCATACTTCAAAACGTATAAGTAGCAATAACAACTTTACTATTCTCCAAACACAATAATAATATAACATACTTTTGTCCAAATTACAATAATGTCGACCTACAATTATTTTAGTGAAGGGTTCTGAGGACTTATGGTACTGGTATCACTGCTTTGTTTTGACTCTGATCTGGCAACACTGAATTGCAGTCCCTTCCAGATACATTGGCAGTAAAATTTGTGAGTTTTGTACATTATATTGTTGTAACTCATTATATTGATGGTGGTTTTGTGATTTACTATTTACGGAAAATCTGTATATGAGGTCCACGTGGCAAATATTTACAATTTATGTATATTTAATTAGGGGACAATGTAGTGTGTTTGTGTGTAATGAATGTAATAGGCGATTGCACTTAACTTTCGGCAGAATAGGCTTTCGAAAAATCGCGACCGCTTTTGAGACAAAGTCCAGCGTAGGAGTAAATCTACGGTGTTAATACCCTAAGTTCAGACTCCAGCGTTCACAGTGTCTTTCTCTCCCATGTCCTTCTTTAAAATAGCCACTGAACACTGTACAAAGTAGTGCACATCATTGATGGGATGATCATGTGCTACTTCAAGTTGCCATCTCGTAAATCATGTATTTTTTTTAATTGACGCTTTCAATATTCTTTTAATTCCATCACCATTTAAATATAGTTAATTTCATTATTTACTCACTTAATTTCATAAATTATTTTCTCATCTCATATTATTATAATCATTATTATTAATGCAATCTATCAACCTTCTGTATTCATCCGCTATTTTCCATCATCCCATTTTCCCTGCTACGCCTACGTGTCAGTAGTACGTGACAAGCTGACACTACCAACATGGCTTCCAGCGGGTATGGCTTTTTTTTTAACACATTTTGCTAAGCCACAAGAACTTTTTAATTTATGTGTGGATCATTGGCTAATTTTGAAACATAAAATAAGTGAGCAGTATGTACAGGAGGCTACTATGGATTATAATAACAAATTACGTGATGTAACAAATATGTCAGCCGGAATACAAAATCACGGCCCAAGTTTCTTCGAAAATTTAATCATCTGCACAATTTTCCTGCAAGTCTGGTAAAAGTTAAAACCTTTTTGTAATATATTTTATTAACAAATAGCAATAATAATTATGTACAACAATTGTAATGGCCAGTCCGGTAGTCTGCTAAGCATAATAAAGGGGGGCAGTTAGGTCACTTTAGGTTATGTCCCGGTAGTGTGCCCAAGTTATGTCCCGGTAGTCTGCCCCTGTTATGTCCCGGTAGTCTGCCCTGGTTATGTCCCGGTAATCTGCCCCGGTTAGGTCCCGGTAGTGTATCCCAGTCCAGATTAGGTTAGGTCAGGTGAGGTCTGACTAGTTTCTACTGTATATTGTGCCGTGGTCTGCCCCGGTTAGGTCCCGGTAGTCTGCCCTGGTTATGTCCCGGTAGTCTGCCCTGGTTATGTCCCGGTAGTCTGCCCCGGTTAGGTCCCGGGAGGTAGTCTGCCCCAGTTATGTCCTGGTAGTCCGCCCCGGTTATGTCCCAGTAGTCTGCCCTGGTTATGTCCCGGTAGTCTGCCCCGGTTAGGTCCCGATAGTGTGTCCCAGTCCAGATTAGGTTAGGTCATGTGAGGTCTGACTAGTTTCTACTGTATATTGTGCCGTGGTCTGCCCCAGTTAGGTCCCGGTAGCCTGCCCTGGTTAGGTCCCGGTAGTGTGCCCCGTTTAGGTTCCGATAGTCTGCCCAGGTTAGGTTAGGTTAGATCAGGTTAAGTTTGGTTAATTATCTAAACTTGTTTCGGTTTCCAAAATCTTGACATTTATCCCTCAGGAAAATTGCAAAACCCAAGCCAACTTTTGCCGAAACTTGGCTCGGATTTCCAAAATCTTGACATTTATCCCTCAGGAAAATTGCAAAACCCGAGCCAACTTTTGCCGAAACTTGGCTCGGATTTCCAAAATCTTGACATTTATCCCTCATGAAAATTGCTAAACCTGAGCCAACTTTTGCCGAAACTTGGCTCGGATTTTTAATTTTTCGACATTTATGCAGGTCAAGAAACCAGTATCAAGGCAAAATAAGCTCATTTACGTGTTTTCCCCTGCCCAAAACCCCCGATTCCCAGTGCTCTCCCTCAAGATTGAAGGGGTTAGGGAATATGTATAAACCAAGTGGTTTCCGATCAATATTATGGTCACTAATGAATAGAACAAGTAAAAATAAGCAGGAAAAAAAAAACAAAAAAAACGTGGACCTCTTATACAGAATTACCCTATTTACTATAATATATACGAGTAAATAGAGAAGGAGGGCAAGTCAAGTACAATATTCTAACTTGTTTAACTTACTTGTTTGAAAATATTCTATGCCTAGCTCCACCAGCAGATGACCTCCCTTAATAAATATTATATAAACACTATGATCACTTGTAATGTTCATATCAACCATGTCATAACACTCAGCCAACAGATGGGTTTTCACTTTTATTAAAAAACAACTGCATATTTCGGTAATTATTTATTCTAGTGCCGTCTTCTTTTACGATGTTTTTTCCTTCTTTTCCCACTAATTTATAACATTCTAAGACACTTCGGTAAATATTGAAAGAATTACCGTTATTGCATACGGTTTTTCTACCTACATAACCCACTAATTTAGACCATTCTAAGACTATTTTCTTCTATGGCATTTCTTCCGCAAATGCCCCATTTCTAAGATAGGGCATATTCAAATGGGGCATTTTGAAATTAGCCTGACCTTACCTGACCTGACCAAACCATACCTAGACTGCATCAGACTACTGGGACCTAACCTGTCAAACTACCGGGACCTAACCTGGGCAAACTACCGGGAAATAATCGTGATAAAGTACAATAAATGACGGGGGCAAAATATTGGGACCAAGCCGGATCTGGCAACACTGCTACAAAACGGTAATTCTTTCAATAAATACCCAAAATACTGGAACAAAGCTGAACCTGGCAACACTGCTACAAAACAGCAATAGTCTAGATAAATACCGTAGGTGTCGGTATTCTGCCTTGGTCAAGTACCAGTAGTCTGCCTTGGTCCAGGTTAGGTTAGGTCAGGTCATGTATGGTTGGGATGATTCCAAAATGTTACCTTGGAATCTCAAATTTCTTTATTTCTTTCATTTCACATTTTAATAATAAAGAATGGCTTTAATTCAGAATGTTCTGCATTTCTTTATTTCAAAATTTTGATATGATATGCATTTCTTTCATTTCAAAATCCTGAATTTCCAGGATTTCCTCAGAGATTGTGTGGGTGATGGGGTATGGTAAAAACAGGAAATTTATGTAATAAATGAATATTAAAATTGCATATATCACATGAAAAACTGTAGGAAAAACCATGTGTTGTCTGAAAAACCTGTACATATGTAAATCGGAAAATCTGTTTTTTTCTACTGTTTTACGAGTGATTGATGTGATTTTAACATACCCTGAAATCCAGAGTTGAGACCATACCCCATCACCCCAACAAACTTGGGGGAGAGCCTATGAATTTGGGAGGGAGAAATCATGAGGTGATATATGCAGCAATTGATAAATGTGAAATGAAAGAAATGATGGAATTTAAGAGTCTGAGCTAAATATTGTAATTTGCCCTATCTGACATGACCAAACCTAACTTAAACCAAGACTTAACCTACTTGAACCTAACTGGAGCAAGCTACCTGAACCTAACCAGGACAGACTACTGGGACTTAACCAGGACAAACTCCTGGGACCTAACCAGGACAGACTACTAGGACCTAACCAGGACAGACTACTGGGATCTAACCAGGACAGACTACTGGGACCTAACCAGGTCAAACTACAGGATGCGGATGCACGAAAGACCTTAGCGGCCGTTAAGTTACTTTAGCCGCCATTTTTGCCCTTAACTCACTAAGGTGGTATGCATGAAACACCTTAGCGGCAATTGTGGCGGCCATCTTGAACCTTACGGCTAAAGGTGGTCGAGAGCACCCTTTAGACGACCGTAGGGTTGAGAAGTGGAGCGTTGTGCTGCCGACCTGCCCAAATTATCGTACACTAATGCCGAAATTATGGTACTTTCCTCAAAATCATGGTACGCTGTGCACATCACTTATGGTATGATTATTGTACTGTGCTAATCTTTACTAATATGCAAATTTTTAATAACCAAGTTATATTATACTATAAAAGAGGAAAATCACATGGGTTAAAAATACATTTATTTGTTATTATTTTTTAATTATATCCTTGAATAGATGCTCTTTTCTTACCATAATTATTTATTTTGTATGTTACAACACTGTATTGGTCTACTACAACTATCACCATTGTCCTACCACAACAACAAACATTACACAGGGAATGGTAAATTTGGAAAATCATCTAAACGGGAATCACCACCACATTCACTACTACCACAACTACAACCTTCACATAAATAGAGAAGAAAAGTACACAGTAAGAGAGGAATTAGGGTGGTCAGCAGAAATCTCAGCATACTCTGGTTGTATGGTTAAACCTTTATAATAGGCTTCCCTGTAATGAAGTCGGCAAATTCAAAGTTTCTCAATCCTCCAAACTATGCTAGGAAACAATTAAATGACCCTATAGCCTACATACTACAGTAAATCAACGTGTATTCTGGTGTGATGTGGACGAATGGTAGCCACCAGAAAATGAGTTCTCTTTTTTTCCATTCAGTTATCATAATAATGAGTTCTTCATCAGCTGCAGTATAATTTGCATGTCTTGTGCACTTAGTAGGAGGCTCTTCTCCCATGTTAAGTAATTAAATGCCAAAATAAACACTTATGCTCAAGAAATCTCACACAATGTTCACCTCCAACTTCACGCAATGAAAATGAGTCATTTGTTTTTTTTCTGTGATAAGCTGTCATCCCAACTGACTTCTGATTGGTTTATGTTGCCTAACGTGTCTATGAAGCTGCCCTCTCATTGGCCCAGAGAATGTCAGCTGGTGGTCCATAGTCGGAATGGAATGGAACGAAACAAACATGGCCGACTGCTAAGATCACTTAAGGGAACACTAAGGTTGATGTTAAGGCCAATAGAGCATACAACCATAGCAGCAACCTTACCATTCCCTTAGTGAAACTGCCTAAGGTTACCTTAACGGTCACTCCGCTAAGGTCTTTCGTGCATCCGGCCCCTGGGATCTAACCAGGACAGGCCACTGGGACTTAACCAGGACAAACACCTGGGACCTAACCAGGAGAGACTACTGTGACCTAACCAGGACAAACTACTGGGATCTAACCAGGACAGACTACTGGGACATAACCAGGACAAACTACTGGGACATAACCAGGACAAACTACTGGGACATAACCAGGACAAACTACTGGGACCTAACCAGGACAAACTACTGGGATCTAACCAGGACAGACTACTGGGACTTAACCAGGACAAACTACTGGGAGCTAATACCAAAACAGGAAATTTCCCCAAGATATGGATATTAAAATTGCACGAATCACATGAAAATCAGTTGGAACACCAATATCTTGTCTGTCTGGGGGGCCATATTTCTCTTATATGGGAATTGGACAAGGGAAAACTTATATCATAGTAGTCAGAAATTCAAAGCAGATCACAAAATGTATGAAACCAAAAAAATATTATCTCATACATGTGTATCTCGGAAGTAATACCCAACAATCTTGGGGGAGAGTTTTGGGTATTGTGGGTTTAGAGTAGTTTCCTCAGTAGTATTGGTTTGTTAACTTCCTAGCCAACCACACTAGTAACGTTTCATTATTTTCCAAAAGCTGAGTATCCACATTCACAAAATCTATCCAACAATTAGATAATGATGATTACTGCATAGTTTGCTCACCAAATTCATTAAATAATTCACCCATAGCTCATTTAAACAGCTAACATTCTTTCATTTGCGTGCTTACAAACCACAACGAACGACTGTGGAATCGACCCTTAGTGTGGAAGGAAAACATGTAAAGGCATCTTCTATTTACGTGGCGGTATCTGGCAACTTTTATGGGTTGCTCATCAGCTGATCATACATAAACAATAACTGGCAAGGCCTCTTACAGAATTATATATGACATTTTAGCATAATATGAGACGTTATCTTCAAAATACATAAAGGAAATATGATTTTGAAGTGACATGAGTACCCTAATCAGTAGCATTTGAGGGAAATGTCTATTATTTTGTAAAACCAGCCAACTCAACAGGGTGGTGCTGGACTGAAGTACAGAAGAGTCCTGTGACTGCAGTTTTTCCTTGCAAATATCAGCCTGACATGTTATAGAAATTGTTGATTGAAATACTGGACACCAAAGTGTGGATAGAGTAACCAGGAAATATTATTGAAAGATGTGCCACTTTTTTATATCTCTGATTTGTATTCCATTATTTTTATGATGAAATTAAAGGGTACCAGTGCATTTTGACCATGCTTGACCCACTAACTTAATTTAAAAGGCTCCACACACTGTTGTTTGTCCAAGTTAAGTCCCAGTAGTCTGCCATTGTTAGATCTTGGTAATTTACCCAGGTTAGGTCCCAGTAATTTGGTCGAGGTCCAGTTCAGTTAGCTTGGGTTAAGTTTGGCTGATTCAAGAACAGAAAAATATTAAATATTTTATGGATTGCTTACCAATATTACCCATCAAACTTCGAACAAGTAGACCCTTGGATTATTTAAATGTCCAAAATTGTTTCGGTAAAATTATATATTCCTTATCTTTTGCTCTACTTAAAGTAGTATTTTTGAGGTGTTTCTGTGTTAAATTTTTAAAACCCTATATATTACCCATAGGGTTGTTCTTATGAAGCTGGTTTCAGCCACAATAGCTCTGCTGCAACAGGAACATGTGTGTTGGAACCAGCATTTCAAAAACCCGATTTGGACCCTGGTGTGCCATTACCTCTCATACCATCACCTGCTGTACAATCATCAGTGAATATACAGCCACATACAACAGCTCCAATTCCCCCAACAACAGAAGCAAGTGCTTCCACTGGTACTTCACAACAAGGGACTGTGCCATCACATCAACTGCGGGTAGTAGGTGGAGGTTAACTTCCACCATCCTGATAACCTTGCAGGAATGAGATGGGAACGTGGAGGTTGCAATTGTAAAGTGGAAGTAACAGGTGGTACGGTAAAGAGCACAGAAACGAATGCGGTGGAAAAATTGTCTGGAGGCTCAGCCATAGGCTCAGCTGTAGTACTGTGACAGGCTAGGCTATAGACGAAAAGAGACATATATGGCCACTAGAAGAAGAGCGAACCCGGGGAGTAGTACTTGGGGGACCCATACACGAGTCCCTGAACCACCTGATATGTTAGAAGAAGGTGAAGGGAGATGAGCAGGGGTATTCCTTGAAACAACCTCATTGGTATTGTCCTGCACAGTAATGGTATCACTGACACAGGCAGAGACATCAATCAATATCCATAATGCAGGTTGAAGAATCACTCCCCTGCATGAGCAAAAGATAAACCATATCTATTGAAGTCACAACAACCGAGGTATCCACATTCATCTCACGCCCTTCTGGTATGTTCCCAATCCATCTCCTCTCAACTGCCTTCTTTTCAACCTGCATAGTACAATTCTCTGTTTTCACCCTTTCCTCTTTTACTGATGTCCCTTTTCTTATCCTCTTGACTTCCTTCCAAAACATTTTCTATTTTTCTGGGAAATTTTCAGTTAATTTTCCTCCCCACCTATCATCTGCCCTCACTTTAATATCCCGTACAGCTCTCCTTGTTCTATTTCTCTTTTCCTTGTAACACTCATACTATTCCTGATCTTTTCTCTGTAACCATACTTCAAAACGTATAAGTAGCAATAACAACTTTACTATTCTCCAAACACAATAATAATATAACATACTTTTGTCCAAATTACAATAATGTCGACCTACAATTATTTTAGTGAAGGGTTCTGAGGACTTATGGTACTGGTATCACTGCTTTGTTTTGACTCTGATCTGGCAACACTGAATTGCAGTCCCTTCCAGATACATTGGCAGTAAAATTTGTGAGTTTTGTACATTATATTGTTGTAACTCATTATATTGATGGTGGTTTTGTGATTTACTATTTACGGAAAATCTGTATATGAGGTCCACGTGGCAAATATTTACAATTTATGTATATTTAATTAGGGGACAATGTAGTGTGTTTGTGTGTAATGAATGTAATAGGCGATTGCACTTAACTTTCGGCAGAATAGGCTTTCGAAAAATCGCGACCGCTTTTGAGACAAAGTCCAGCGTAGGAGTAAATCTACGGTGTTAATACCCTAAGTTCAGACTCCAGCGTTCACAGTGTCTTTCTCTCCCATGTCCTTCTTTAAAATAGCCACTGAACACTGTACAAAGTAGTGCACATCATTGATGGGATGATCATGTGCTACTTCAAGTTGCCATCTCGTAAATCATGTATTTTTTTTAATTGACGCTTTCAATATTCTTTTAATTCCATCACCATTTAAATATAGTTAATTTCATTATTTACTCACTTAATTTCATAAATTATTTTCTCATCTCATATTATTATAATCATTATTATTAATGCAATCTATCAACCTTCTGTATTCATCCGCTATTTTCCATCATCCCATTTTCCCTGCTACGCCTACGTGTCAGTAGTACGTGACAAGCTGACACTACCAACATGGCTTCCAGCGGGTATGGCTTTTTTTTTAACGCATTTTGCTAAGCCACAAGAACTTTTTAATTTATGTGTGGATCATAGGCTAATTTTGAAACATAAAATAAGTGAGCAGTATGTACAGGAGGCTACTATGGATTATAATAACAAATTACGTGATGTAACAAATATGTCAGCCGGAATACAAAATCACGGCCCAAGTTTCTTCGAAAATTTAATCATCTGCACAATTTTCCTGCAAGTCTGGTAAAAGTTAAAACCTTTTTGTAATATATTTTATTAACAAATAGCAATAATAATTATGTACAACAATTGTAATGGCCAGTCCGGTAGTCTGCTAAGCATAATAAAGGGGGGCAGTTAGGTCACTTTAGGTTATGTCCCGGTAGTGTGCCCAAGTTATGTCCCGGTAGTCTGCCCCTGTTATGTCCCGGTAGTCTGCCCTGGTTATGTCCCGGTAGTCTGCCCCGGTTAGGTCCCGGTAGTGTATCCCAGTCCAGATTAGGTTAGGTCAGGTGAGGTCTGACTAGTTTCTACTGTATATTGTGCCGTGGTCTGTCCCGGTTAGGTCCCGGTAGTCTGCCCTGGTTATGTCCCGGTAGTCTGCCCTGGTTATGTCCCGGTAGTCTGCCCCGGTTAGGTCCCGGGAGGTAGTCTGCCCCAGTTATGTCCTGGTAGTCCGCCCCGGTTATGTCCCAGTAGTCTGCCCTGGTTATGTCCCGGTAGTCTGCCCCGGTTAGGTCCCGATAGTGTGTCCCAGTCCAGATTAGGTTAGGTCATGTGAGGTCTGACTAGTTTCTACTGTATATTGTGCCGTGGTCTGCCCCAGTTAGGTCCCGGTAGCCTGCCCTGGTTAGGTCCCGGTAGTGTGCCCCGTTTAGGTTCCGATAGTCTGCCCAGGTTAGGTTAGGTTAGATCAGGTTAAGTTTGGTTAATCATCTAAACTTGTTTCGGTTTCCAAAATCTTGACATTTATCCCTCAGGAAAATTGCAAAACCCAAGCCAACTTTTGCCGAAACTTGGCTCGGATTTCCAAAATCTTGACATTTATCCCTCAGGAAAATTGCAAAACCCGAGCCAACTTTTGCCGAAACTTGGCTCGGATTTCCAAAATCTTGACATTTATCCCTCATGAAAATTGCTAAACCTGAGCCAACTTTTGCCGAAACTTGGCTCGGATTTTTAATTTTTCGACATTTATGCAGGTCAAGAAACCAGTATCAAGGCAAAATAAGCTCATTTACGTGTTTTCCCCTGCCCAAAACCCCCGATTCCCAGTGCTCTCCCTCAAGATTGAAGGGGTTAGGGAATATGTATAAACCAAGTGGTTTCCGATCAATATTATGGTCACTAATGAATAGAACAAGTAAAAATAAGCAGGAAAAAAAAAACAAAAAAAACGTGGACCTCTTATACAGAATTACCCTATTTACTATAATATATACGAGTAAATAGAGAAGGAGGGCAAGTCAAGTACAATATTCTAACTTGTTTAACTTACTTGTTTGAAAATATTCTATGCCTAGCTCCACCAGCAGATGACCTCCCTTAATAAATATTATATAAACACTATGATCACTTGTAATGTTCATATCAACCATGTCATAACACTCAGCCAACAGATGGGTTTTCACTTTTATTAAAAAACAACTGCATATATCGGTAATTATTTATTCTAGTGCCGTCTTCTTTTACGATGTTTTTTCCTTCTTTTCCCACTAATTTATAACATTCTAAGACACTTCGGTAAATATTGAAAGAATTACCGTTATTGCATACGGTTTTTCTACCTACATAACCCACTAATTTAGACCATTCTAAGACTATTTTCTTCTATGGCATTTCTTCCGCAAATGCCCCATTTCTAAGATAGGGCATATTCAAATGGGGCATTTTGAAATTAGCCTGACCTTACCTGACCTGACCAAACCATACCTAGACTGCATCAGACTACTGGGACCTAACCTGTCAAACTACCGGGACCTAACCTGGGCAAACTACCGGGAAATAATCGTGATAAAGTACAATAAATGACGGGGGCAAAATATTGGGACCAAGCCGGATCTGGCAACACTGCTACAAAACGGTAATTCTTTCAATAAATACCCAAAATACTGGAACAAAGCTGAACCTGGCAACACTGCTACAAAACAGCAATAGTCTAGATAAATACCGTAGGTGTCGGTATTCTGCCTTGGTCAAGTACCAGTAGTCTGCCTTGGTCCAGGTTAGGTTAGGTCAGGTCATGTATGGTTGGGATGATTCCAAAATGTTACCTTGGAATCTCAAATTTCTTTATTTCTTTCATTTCACATTTTAATAATAAAGAATGGCTTTAATTCAGAATGTTCTGCATTTCTTTATTTCAAAATTTTGATATGATATGCATTTCTTTCATTTCAAAATCCTGAATTTCCAGGATTTCCTCAGAGATTGTGTGGGTGATGGGGTATGGTAAAAACAGGAAATTTATGTAATAAATGAATATTAAAATTGCATATATCACATGAAAAACTGTAGGAAAAACCATGTGTTGTCTGAAAAACCTGTACATATGTAAATCGGAAAATCTGTTTTTTTCTACTGTTTTACGAGTGATTGATGTGATTTTAACATACCCTGAAATCCAGAGTTGAGACCATACCCCATCACCCCAACAAACTTGGGGGAGAGCCTATGAATTTGGGAGGGAGAAATCATGAGGTGATATATGCAGCAATTGATAAATGTGAAATGAAAGAAATGATGGAATTTAAGAGTCTGAGCTAAATATTGTAATTTGCCCTATCTGACATGACCAAACCTAACTTAAACCAAGACTTAACCTACTTGAACCTAACTGGAGCAAGCTACCTGAACCTAACCAGGACAGACTACTGGGACTTAACCAGGACAAACACCTGGGACCTAACCAGGACAGACTACTAGGACCTAACCAGGACAGACTACTGGGATCTAACCAGGACAGACTACTGGGACCTAACCAGGTCAAACTACAGGATGCGGATGCACGAAAGACCTTAGCGGCCGTTAAGTTACTTTAGCCGCCATTTTTGCCCTTAACTCACTAAGGTGGTATGCATGAAACACCTTAGCGGCAATTGTGGCGGCCATCTTGAACCTTACGGCTAAAGGTGGTCGAGAGCACCCTTTAGACGACCGTAGGGTTGAGAAGTGGAGCGTTGTGCTGCCGACCTGCCCAAATTATCGTACACTAATGCCGAAATTATGGTACTTTCCTCAAAATCATGGTACGCTGTGCACATCACTTATGGTATGATTATTGTACTGTGCTAATCTTTACTAATATGCAAATTTTTAATAACCAAGTTATATTATACTATAAAAGAGGAAAATCACATGGGTTAAAAATACATTTATTTGTTATTATTTTTTAATTATATCCTTGAATAGATGCTCTTTTCTTACCATAATTATTTATTTTGTATGTTACAACACTGTATTGGTCTACTACAACTATCACCATTGTCCTACCACAACAACAAACATTACACAGGGAATGGTAAATTTGGAAAATCATCTAAACGGGAATCACCACCACATTCACTACTACCACAACTACAACCTTCACATAAATAGAGAAGAAAAGTACACAGTAAGAGAGGAATTAGGGTGGTCAGCAGAAATCTCAGCATACTCTGGTTGTATGGTTAAACCTTTATAATAGGCTTCCCTGTAATAAAGTCGGCAAATTCAAAGTTTCTCAATCCTCCAAACTATGCTAGGAAACAATTAAATGACCCTATAGCCTACATACTACAGTAAATCAACGTGTATTCTGGTGTGATGTGGACGAATGGTAGCCACCAGAAAATGTGTTCTCTTTTTTTCCATTCAGTTATCATAATAATGAGTTCTTCATCAGCTGCAGTATAATTTGCATGTCTTGTGCACTTAGTAGGAGGCTCTTCTCCCATGTTAAGTAATTAAATGCCAAAATAAACACTTATGCTCAAGAAATCTCACACAATGTTCACCTCCAACTTCACGCAATGAAAATGAGTCATTTGTTTTTTTTCTGTGATAAGCTGTCATCCCAACTGACTTCTGATTGGTTTATGTTGCCTAACGTGTCTATGAAGCTGCCCTCTCATTGGCCCAGAGAATGTCAGCTGGTGGTCCATAGTCGGAATGGAATGGAACGAAACAAACATGGCCGACTGCTAAGATCACTTAAGGGAACACTAAGGTTGATGTTAAGGCCAATAGAGCATACAACCATAGCAGCAACCTTACCATTCCCTTAGTGAAACTGCCTAAGGTTACCTTAACGGTCACTCCGCTAAGGTCTTTCGTGCATCCGGCCCCTGGGATCTAACCAGGACAGGCCACTGGGACTTAACCAGGACAAACACCTGGGACCTAACCAGGAGAGACTACTGTGACCTAACCAGGACAAACTACTGGGATCTAACCAGGACAGACTACTGGGACATAACCAGGACAAACTACTGGGACCTAACCAGGACAAACTACTGGGATCTAACCAGGACAGACTACTGGGACTTAACCAGGACAAACTACTGGGAGCTAATACCAAAACAGGAAATTTCCCCAAGATATGGATATGAAAATTGCACGAATCACATGAAAATCAGTTGGAACACCAATATCTTGTCTGTCTGGGGGGCCATATTTCTCTTATATGGGAATTGGACAAGGGAAAACTTATATCATAGTAGTCAGAAATTCAAAGCAGATCACAAAATGTATGAAACCAAAAAAATATTATCTCATACATGTGTATCTCGGAAGTAATACCCAACAATCTTGGGGGAGAGTTTTGGGTATTGTGGGTTTAGAGTAGTTTCCTCAGTAGTATTGGTTTGTTAACTTCCTAGCCAACCACACTAGTAACGTTTCATTATTTTCCAAAAGCTGAGTATCCACATTCACAAAATCTATCCAACAATTAGATAATGATGATTACTGCATAGTTTGCTCACCAAATTCATTAAATAATTCACCCATAGCTCATTTAAACAGCTAACATTCTTTCATTTGCGTGCTTACAAACCACAACGAACGACTGTGGAATCGACCCTTAGTGTGGAAGGAAAACATGTAAAGGCATCTTCTATTTACGCCAGGCAACCCTGGTCACCCCAACCCGGGTTGATCGGAGGGCAACCCGGAGCAACCCATCTCGATAGCAGGGTTACGTGGCGGTATCTGGCAACTTTTATGGGTTGCTCATCAGCTGATCATACATAAACAATAACTGGCAAGGCCTCTTACAGAATTATATATGACATTTTAGCATAATATGAGACGTTATCTTCAAAATACATAAAGGAAATATGATTTTGAAGTGACATGAGTACCCTAATCAGTAGCATTTGAGGGAAATGTCTATTATTTTGTAAAACCAGCCAACTCAACAGGGTGGTGCTGGACTGAAGTACAGAAGAGTCCTGTGACTGCAGTTTTTCCTTGCAAATATCAGCCTGACATGTTATAGAAATTGTTGATTGAAATACTGGACACCAAAGTGTGGATAGAGTAACCAGGAAATATTATTGAAAGATGTGCCACTTTTTTATATCTCTGATTTGTATTCCATTATTTTTATGATGAAATTAAAGGGTACCAGTGCATTTTGACCATGCTTGACCCACTAACTTAATTTAAAAGGCTCCACACACTGTTGTTTGTCCAAGTTAAGTCCCAGTAGTCTGCCATTGTTAGATCTTGGTAATTTACCCAGGTTAGGTCCCAGTAATTTGGTCGAGGTCCAGTTCAGTTAGCTTGGGTTAAGTTTGGCTGATTCAAGAACAGAAAAATATTAAATATTTTATGGATTGCTTACCAATATTACCCATCAAACTTCGAACAAGTAGACCCTTGGATTATTTAAATGTCCAAAATTGTTTCGGTAAAATTATATATTCCTTATCTTTTGCTCTACTTAAAGTAGTATTTTTGAGGTGTTTCTGTGTTAAATTTTTAAAACCCTATATATTACCCATAGGGTTGTTCTTATGAAGCTGGTTTCAGCCACAATAGCTCTGCTGCAACAGGAACATGTGTGTTGGAACCAGCATTTCAAAAACCCGATTTGGACCCTGGTGTGCCATTACCTCTCATACCATCACCTGCTGTACAATCATCAGTGAATATACAGCCACATACAACAGCTCCAATTCCCCCAACAACAGAAGCAAGTGCTTCCACTGGTACTTCACAACAAGGGACTGTGCCATCACATCAACTGCGGGTAGTAGGTGGAGGTTAACTTCCACCATCCTGATAACCTTGCAGGAATGAGATGGGAACGTGGAGGTTGCAATTGTAAAGTGGAAGTAACAGGTGGTACGGTAAAGAGCACAGAAACGAATGCGGTGGAAAAATTGTCTGGAGGCTCAGCCATAGGCTCAGCTGTAGTACTGTGACAGGCTAGGCTATAGACGAAAAGAGACATATATGGCCACTAGAAGAAGAGCGAACCCGGGGAGTAGTACTTGGGGGACCCATACACGAGTCCCTGAACCACCTGATATGTTAGAAGAAGGTGAAGGGAGATGAGCAGGGGTATTCCTTGAAACAACCTCATTGGTATTGTCCTGCACAGTAATGGTATCACTGACACAGGCAGAGACATCAATCAATATCCATAATGCAGGTTGAAGAATCACTCCCCTGCATGAGCAAAAGATAAACCATATCTATTGAAGTCACAACAACCGAGGTATCCACATTCATCTCACGCCCTTCTGGTATGTTCCCAATCCATCTCCTCTCAACTGCCTTCTTTTCAACCTGCATAGTACAATTCTCTGTTTTCACCCTTTCCTCTTTTACTGATGTCCCTTTTCTTATCCTCTTGACTTCCTTCCAAAACATTTTCTATTTTTCTGGGAAATTTTCAGTTAATTTTCCTCCCCACCTATCATCTGCCCTCACTTTAATATCCCGTACAGCTCTCCTTGTTCTATTTCTCTTTTCCTTGTAACACTCATACTATTCCTGATCTTTTCTCTGTAACCATACTTCAAAACGTATAAGTAGCAATAACAACTTTACTATTCTCCAAACACAATAATAATATAACATACTTTTGTCCAAATTACAATAATGTCGACCTACAATTATTTTAGTGAAGGGTTCTGAGGACTTATGGTACTGGTATCACTGCTTTGTTTTGACTCTGATCTGGCAACACTGAATTGCAGTCCCTTCCAGATACATTGGCAGTAAAATTTGTGAGTTTTGTACATTATATTGTTGTAACTCATTATATTGATGGTGGTTTTGTGATTTACTATTTACGGAAAATCTGTATATGAGGTCCACGTGGCAAATATTTACAATTTATGTATATTTAATTAGGGGACAATGTAGTGTGTTTGTGTGTAATGAATGTAATAGGCGATTGCACTTAACTTTCGGCAGAATAGGCTTTCGAAAAATCGCGACCGCTTTTGAGACAAAGTCCAGCGTAGGAGTAAATCTACGGTGTTAATACCCTAAGTTCAGACTCCAGCGTTCACAGTGTCTTTCTCTCCCATGTCCTTCTTTAAAATAGCCACTGAACACTGTACAAAGTAGTGCACATCATTGATGGGATGATCATGTGCTACTTCAAGTTGCCATCTCGTAAATCATGTATTTTTTTTAATTGACGCTTTCAATATTCTTTTAATTCCATCACCATTTAAATATAGTTAATTTCATTATTTACTCACTTAATTTCATAAATTATTTTCTCATCTCATATTATTATAATCATTATTATTAATGCAATCTATCAACCTTCTGTATTCATCCGCTATTTTCCATCATCCCATTTTCCCTGCTACGCCTACGTGTCAGTAGTACGTGACAAGCTGACACTACCAACATGGCTTCCAGCGGGTATGGCTTTTTTTTTAACGCATTTTGCTAAGCCACAAGAACTTTTTAATTTATGTGTGGATCATAGGCTAATTTTGAAACATAAAATAAGTGAGCAGTATGTACAGGAGGCTACTATGGATTATAATAACAAATTACGTGATGTAACAAATATGTCAGCCGGAATACAAAATCACGGCCCAAGTTTCTTCGAAAATTTAATCATCTGCACAATTTTCCTGCAAGTCTGGTAAAAGTTAAAACCTTTTTGTAATATATTTTATTAACAAATAGCAATAATAATTATGTACAACAATTGTAATGGCCAGTCCGGTAGTCTGCTAAGCATAATAAAGGGGGGCAGTTAGGTCACTTTAGGTTATGTCCCGGTAGTGTGCCCAAGTTATGTCCCGGTAGTCTGCCCCTGTTATGTCCCGGTAGTCTGCCCTGGTTATGTCCCGGTAGTCTGCCCCGGTTAGGTCCCGGTAGTGTATCCCAGTCCAGATTAGGTTAGGTCAGGTGAGGTCTGACTAGTTTCTACTGTATATTGTGCCGTGGTCTGTCCCGGTTAGGTCCCGGTAGTCTGCCCTGGTTATGTCCCGGTAGTCTGCCCTGGTTATGTCCCGGTAGTCTGCCCCGGTTAGGTCCCGGGAGGTAGTCTGCCCCAGTTATGTCCTGGTAGTCCGCCCCGGTTATGTCCCAGTAGTCTGCCCTGGTTATGTCCCGGTAGTCTGCCCCGGTTAGGTCCCGATAGTGTGTCCCAGTCCAGATTAGGTTAGGTCATGTGAGGTCTGACTAGTTTCTACTGTATATTGTGCCGTGGTCTGCCCCAGTTAGGCCCCGGTAGCCTGCCCTGGTTAGGTCCCGGTAGTGTGCCCCGTTTAGGTTCCGATAGTCTGCCCAGGTTAGGTTAGGTTAGATCAGGTTAAGTTTGGTTAATCATCTAAACTTGTTTCGGTTTCCAAAATCTTGACATTTATCCCTCAGGAAAATTGCAAAACCCAAGCCAACTTTTGCCGAAACTTGGCTCGGATTTCCAAAATCTTGACATTTATCCCTCAGGAAAATTGCAAAACCCGAGCCAACTTTTGCCGAAACTTGGCTCGGATTTCCAAAATCTTGACATTTATCCCTCATGAAAATTGCTAAACCTGAGCCAACTTTTGCCGAAACTTGGCTCGGATTTTTAATTTTTCGACATTTATGCAGGTCAAGAAACCAGTATCAAGGCAAAATAAGCTCATTTACGTGTTTTCCCCTGCCCAAAACCCCCGATTCCCAGTGCTCTCCCTCAAGATTGAAGGGGTTAGGGAATATGTATAAACCAAGTGGTTTCCGATCAATATTATGGTCACTAATGAATAGAACAAGTAAAAATAAGCAGGAAAAAAAAAACAAAAAAAACGTGGACCTCTTATACAGAATTACCCTATTTACTATAATATATACGAGTAAATAGAGAAGGAGGGCAAGTCAAGTACAATATTCTAACTTGTTTAACTTACTTGTTTGAAAATATTCTATGCCTAGCTCCACCAGCAGATGACCTCCCTTAATAAATATTATATAAACACTATGATCACTTGTAATGTTCATATCAACCATGTCATAACACTCAGCCAACAGATGGGTTTTCACTTTTATTAAAAAACAACTGCATATTTCGGTAATTATTTATTCTAGTGCCGTCTTCTTTTACGATGTTTTTTCCTTCTTTTCCCACTAATTTATAACATTCTAAGACACTTCGGTAAATATTGAAAGAATTACCGTTATTGCATACGGTTTTTCTACCTACATAACCCACTAATTTAGACCATTCTAAGACTATTTTCTTCTATGGCATTTCTTCCGCAAATGCCCCATTTCTAAGATAGGGCATATTCAAATGGGGCATTTTGAAATTAGCCTGACCTTACCTGACCTGACCAAACCATACCTAGACTGCATCAGACTACTGGGACCTAACCTGTCAAACTACCGGGACCTAACCTGGGCAAACTACCGGGAAATAATCGTGATAAAGTACAATAAATGACGGGGGCAAAATATTGGGACCAAGCCGGATCTGGCAACACTGCTACAAAACGGTAATTCTTTCAATAAATACCCAAAATACTGGAACAAAGCTGAACCTGGCAACACTGCTACAAAACAGCAATAGTCTAGATAAATACCGTAGGTGTCGGTATTCTGCCTTGGTCAAGTACCAGTAGTCTGCCTTGGTCCAGGTTAGGTTAGGTCAGGTCATGTATGGTTGGGATGATTCCAAAATGTTACCTTGGAATCTCAAATTTCTTTATTTCTTTCATTTCACATTTTAATAATAAAGAATGGCTTTAATTCAGAATGTTCTGCATTTCTTTATTTCAAAATTTTGATATGATATGCATTTCTTTCATTTCAAAATCCTGAATTTCCAGGATTTCCTCAGAGATTGTGTGGGTGATGGGGTATGGTAAAAACAGGAAATTTATGTAATAAATGAATATTAAAATTGCATATATCACATGAAAAACTGTAGGAAAAACCATGTGTTGTCTGAAAAACCTGTACATATGTAAATCGGAAAATCTGTTTTTTTCTACTGTTTTACGAGTGATTGATGTGATTTTAACATACCCTGAAATCCAGAGTTGAGACCATACCCCATCACCCCAACAAACTTGGGGGAGAGCCTATGAATTTGGGAGGGAGAAATCATGAGGTGATATATGCAGCAATTGATAAATGTGAAATGAAAGAAATGATGGAATTTAAGAGTCTGAGCTAAATATTGTAATTTGCCCTATCTGACATGACCAAACCTAACTTAAACCAAGACTTAACCTACTTGAACCTAACTGGAGCAAGCTACCTGAACCTAACCAGGACAGACTACTGGGACTTAACCAGGACAAACACCTGGGACCTAACCAGGACAGACTACTAGGACCTAACCAGGACAGACTACTGGGATCTAACCAGGACAGACTACTGGGACCTAACCAGGTCAAACTACAGGATGCGGATGCACGAAAGACCTTAGCGGCCGTTAAGTTACTTTAGCCGCCATTTTTGCCCTTAACTCACTAAGGTGGTATGCATGAAACACCTTAGCGGCAATTGTGGCGGCCATCTTGAACCTTACGGCTAAAGGTGGTCGAGAGCACCCTTTAGACGACCGTAGGGTTGAGAAGTGGAGCGTTGTGCTGCCGACCTGCCCAAATTATCGTACACTAATGCCGAAATTATGGTACTTTCCTCAAAATCATGGTACGCTGTGCACATCACTTATGGTATGATTATTGTACTGTGCTAATCTTTACTAATATGCAAATTTTTAATAACCAAGTTATATTATACTATAAAAGAGGAAAATCACATGGGTTAAAAATACATTTATTTGTTATTATTTTTTAATTATATCCTTGAATAGATGCTCTTTTCTTACCATAATTATTTATTTTGTATGTTACAACACTGTATTGGTCTACTACAACTATCACCATTGTCCTACCACAACAACAAACATTACACAGGGAATGGTAAATTTGGAAAATCATCTAAACGGGAATCACCACCACATTCACTACTACCACAACTACAACCTTCACATAAATAGAGAAGAAAAGTACACAGTAAGAGAGGAATTAGGGTGGTCAGCAGAAATCTCAGCATACTCTGGTTGTATGGTTAAACCTTTATAATAGGCTTCCCTGTAATAAAGTCGGCAAATTCAAAGTTTCTCAATCCTCCAAACTATGCTAGGAAACAATTAAATGACCCTATAGCCTACATACTACAGTAAATCAACGTGTATTCTGGTGTGATGTGGACGAATGGTAGCCACCAGAAAATGTGTTCTCTTTTTTTCCATTCAGTTATCATAATAATGAGTTCTTCATCAGCTGCAGTATAATTTGCATGTCTTGTGCACTTAGTAGGAGGCTCTTCTCCCATGTTAAGTAATTAAATGCCAAAATAAACACTTATGCTCAAGAAATCTCACACAATGTTCACCTCCAACTTCACGCAATGAAAATGAGTCATTTGTTTTTTTTCTGTGATAAGCTGTCATCCCAACTGACTTCTGATTGGTTTATGTTGCCTAACGTGTCTATGAAGCTGCCCTCTCATTGGCCCAGAGAATGTCAGCTGGTGGTCCATAGTCGGAATGGAATGGAACGAAACAAACATGGCCGACTGCTAAGATCACTTAAGGGAACACTAAGGTTGATGTTAAGGCCAATAGAGCATACAACCATAGCAGCAACCTTACCATTCCCTTAGTGAAACTGCCTAAGGTTACCTTAACGGTCACTCCGCTAAGGTCTTTCGTGCATCCGGCCCCTGGGATCTAACCAGGACAGGCCACTGGGACTTAACCAGGACAAACACCTGGGACCTAACCAGGAGAGACTACTGTGACCTAACCAGGACAAACTACTGGGATCTAACCAGGACAGACTACTGGGACATAACCAGGACAAACTACTGGGACCTAACCAGGACAAACTACTGGGATCTAACCAGGACAGACTACTGGGACTTAACCAGGACAAACTACTGGGAGCTAATACCAAAACAGGAAATTTCCCCAAGATATGGATATGAAAATTGCACGAATCACATGAAAATCAGTTGGAACACCAATATCTTGTCTGTCTGGGGGGCCATATTTCTCTTATATGGGAATTGGACAAGGGAAAACTTATATCATAGTAGTCAGAAATTCAAAGCAGATCACAAAATGTATGAAACCAAAAAAATATTATCTCATACATGTGTATCTCGGAAGTAATACCCAACAATCTTGGGGGAGAGTTTTGGGTATTGTGGGTTTAGAGTAGTTTCCTCAGTAGTATTGGTTTGTTAACTTCCTAGCCAACCACACTAGTAACGTTTCATTATTTTCCAAAAGCTGAGTATCCACATTCACAAAATCTATCCAACAATTAGATAATGATGATTACTGCATAGTTTGCTCACCAAATTCATTAAATAATTCACCCATAGCTCATTTAAACAGCTAACATTCTTTCATTTGCGTGCTTACAAACCACAACGAACGACTGTGGAATCGACCCTTAGTGTGGAAGGAAAACATGTAAAGGCATCTTCTATTTACGCCAGGCAACCCTGGTCACCCCAACCCGGGTTGATCGGAGGGCAACCCGGAGCAACCCATCTCGATAGCAGGGTTACGTGGCGGTATCTGGCAACTTTTATGGGTTGCTCATCAGCTGATCATACATAAACAATAACTGGCAAGGCCTCTTACAGAATTATATATGACATTTTAGCATAATATGAGACGTTATCTTCAAAATACATAAAGGAAATATGATTTTGAAGTGGCATGAGTACCCTAATCAGTAGCATTTGAGGGAAATGTCTATTATTTTGTAAAACCAGCCAACTCAACAGGGTGGTGCTGGACTGAAGTACAGAAGAGTCCTGTGACTGCAGTTTTTCCTTGCAAATATCAGCCTGACATGTTATAGAAATTGTTGATTGAAATACTGGACACCAAAGTGTGGATAGAGTAACCAGGAAATATTATTGAAAGATGTGCCACTTTTTTATATCTCTGATTTGTATTCCATTATTTTTATGATGAAATTAAAGGGTACCAGTGCATTTTGACCATGCTTGATCCACTAACTTAATTTAAAAGGCTCCACACACTGTTGTTTGTCCAAGTTAAGTCCCAGTAGTCTGCCTTTGTTAGATCTTGGTAATTTACCCAGGTTAGGTCCCAGTAATTTGGTCGAGGTCCAGTTCAGTTAGCTTGGGTTAAGTTTGGATGATTCAAGAACAGAAAAATATTAACTAATTTATGGATTGCTTACCAATATTACCCATCAAACTTCAAACAAGTAGACCCTGGGATTATTTATATGTCCAAAATTGTTTCGGTAAAATTATATATTCCTTATCTTTTGCTCTACTTAAAGTAGTATTTTTGAGGTGTTTCTGTGTTAAATTTTTAAAACCCTATATATTACCCATAGGGTTGTTCTTATGAAGCTGGTTTCAGCCACAATAGCTATGCTGCAACAGGAACATGTGTGTTGGAACCAGCATTTCAAAAACCCGATTTGGACCCTGGTGTGCCATTACCTCTCATACCATCACCTGCTGTACAATCATCAGTGAATATACAGCCACATACAACAGCTCCAATTCCCCCAACAACAGAAGCAAGTGCTTCCACTGGTACTTCACAACAAGGGACTGTGCCATCACATCAACTGCGGGTAGTAGGTGGAGGTTAACTTCCACCATCCCATAATACTGAAGTGAGAAAGCTACTCACTTAAGATGTAGACCTACTTAAAGAAAATATTCAAGTGGTCAAAGATAGTGAAGCCAGCAGGGCAGACCATAGGAAGGAACTTATAAAAGAACTGCAAAGTTTTAATGAAAATTATGAAAAATCATGAAAACATGAATCTGACAGTGAATAAAGAAATATCATCCTTGATGCAATATGTATATATACTAGTTTATTCTGAATGGCCCTAGTTTGTGTTGTATTTTTTATGTACTGTATTGATTTATACTGGCCTTAGTTGCTGGTTTATTGTCACAAGAGAATACTGTACCTAGAATTTTAAGTTGTTAAATTGATTCAGTTTTATGTTGTGTAGTATGGATGTGTGTTGGACTGGAGTAGGGAACCTTGTAAACCTAATTATATTATTTGTCTAGAGATCAGATGTTAGGGATATCCTTTTCAACAGATCCCCATTCTTGTAGTAATTTATTGTTTGTTCAGGGTCTTTTTAATTTTCAAGTGATTTCCTTTTCTTTTCTCATAACTTCCAGAATGGATTTTGTTATTTTTTAATTTTCCTTTAAATAACCGGTTTCCTGTTATGCTTTCCCTATCTACCCTGAACTCCATTTACCATTTGGCTTGCCACAGTTCCAGAGATTAAATATACACAATAATAATAACAATCATGTATTTAATTTTAACCTACTTTTACAGAACCATGTTTGCCATAAATGAAATCAACAGTTAAACCTAAATCATTATTTACAGAAGTACATTCACTATTGATTAGGTTAATAATCATACTTGTAAGCATGCTCAAGTTATTCTGATATTTATTGAAAGAATTACAGTTTTGTAGCAGTGTTGCCAGATCCTGCTAGGTCCTAGTATTTTGCCCCGGTCATTTCCTGTACTTTACCACAGTTATTTCCCGTAGTTTGCTCAGGTTAGGTCCCGGTAATCTGCCCAGGTTAGGTCTCAGTAGTCTCATGCGGTCTAGGTTAGGTTAGGTAAAGTCAGGTAAGGTCAGGCTAATTTCAGTATGCCCTATCTTGGAAATGGGGCATTTGCGGAGGAAATGCCATAGAAGAAAATAGTATTAGAATGGTCTAAATAAGTGGGTAAGAAAGGTAGAAAAACCTTACGCAATAACGGTAATTCATTCAATATTTACAGATTTTCTTATCGACTCTAGTATGAAAAAAACATAAGTTTCTCCAATTTGTCGGGAATGATTACTGTCCTAGTTGCAGCCACAAATTATACTCCTTTCAATTGCAAAGTATGGTCTGCTGCACAGATCCCTAAACAATCTGAGAGTAGCTTTTTAATGAAGCTAACACATGGCCAATGGCTGGCATCAGTCACATTTCCACTTGTGAAGCCCATAACTACACTATCAACATAATATATATAGGTAGGGAAATACTCGATTTGTCATCAAATTCTGAGAGTGCCAAGCATAATGCTGGGAAAAACTGCTCTGCTGAGTCTTGTGATGCCATCTTCAATGTTTACAAACAAAGGGATATCAACCCGGGTTGGTGGTCGGCGTGTTCTATTATTTACACCATACAACCCGGGTCTTTCGGAGCAACACAGGTTGCCAACCCGGGTTGATCGAGTGGCATAAATAGAAGACGCCCTAAGCTTAGAATATTTGGTTGTGATTTTGTACTGATAACCAGCCATCAATGTTGAACAATGGCAAACACCAGCAATTTCTGCTATTTTGATGTAAATTTTACCTTGCACAACTCTCATATAAGGGAAATATGTGCCTCTGTATATGGTGCCCTAGACAGAGAAAACATTGGTTTTCCAACTGTTCTCGTGTGATTCATGTGAATTTAACTTCCATAAATTGTGGAAATGTCCTGTTTTGGCATAGCTTGACCTGAAGTTAGGTTCTGGTTGTCTACCTCAGTTAGGTCCTGGCAGTTCTACATTGGCCCAGATTAGATATGTTAGGTCAGGACAAGTAGGGGCATTTCCAAAAGTTGACTGAGGTACCCAAATTTTTTTTTTTTTTTTCTTATTCTTATTGACAACATTGTGTCAAGTTTTCAAATTTTTAATCTTTTCTTTATTTCACTATTTTTTTTTATTTTATATATATATATATATATATATATATATATATATATATATATATATATATATATATATATATATATATATATATATATTCTGACACTGGACATAGGCTTCATCAAGCCCGTTACCATGGCCCAGGTCATCTGCTACACACACACAAACACACACACACACGTTATTAGATGTTGCTTATATCATCCCATATGTTTTCTCGCATCCAAAACTTCAATTTGTCAGACTCTCCTCCATGCTTGCTGGGGTGATGATGTATGACCAAAACAAAAGATTTCCTCAATGAGTAGATGTTAAAATCACAACAATTACACGTAAAAACAGTGGAAAAAATGTGGTCTGAAAATCTTGCACATGTGTAACATGGAAAATTGACCAAAATGGCTCATGTATTTGATATACTAAATATTTAGGCTTTTCACTTACTGAATAATAATTAATATTTTAATATTCTAGAATTAGCTCGACCAAATCTAACCTGACCTAATCTAATCAGAACCAGGGCAAACTGCTGGGACCAAACTGGAGCAATCTAACGGGACCTAAGTGGGGCAAACAACTGGGACCTATCCTACCTGGAGCAGACTACTGGGACCTATCCTACCTGGAGCAGACTACTGGGACCTTCCCTACCTGGAGCAGACTACTGGGACCTATCCTACCTGGAGCAGAATACTGGGACCTATCCTACCTTGAGCAGACTACTGGGACCTAACCAGTAACAGACTGTTAAGGTAAGAGCATAACTTCAAAATAATGTATTATATAATGTATTAAATGATAAAACCATTCAAAAAGAGATGAAAATATACTATAAAATTATATTAGTTAAATATGGTTGTGTATTGTTGTATAGTAAAGTTGAATTGATATTCATTAAGTTAGTATTAGGTATACTATGCTTTTTTACCACTATTTACTGAGCTCATTGTTACTGTGATATTCATTGTTATGTTATTATGTTACCACTGTTATATAGGCTACTATACTTTGTCTCACAACAACAACAACGTATTTACCATATGGAATCCTCAGAGAAGTAAACTAATGTTTAAGATGACTTCTCCATATGTCATCTTTGTAGCCAGATCTGGATTTCAGGTGCTAGAGCCTTGTTCAGTGGTGGTGGAAGTAGTTGTGGTTAGTTCTGTGGTGGAGGAGTGAATGGTGAGAGAGTCAGTCAGCGCGGGACGTTTTTAAGCCATGGTTGGACTGGCTGGTGTGCTCGTCCTGTCCTCTGATTGGTCGTCGATGCTTGTGTGTGTGTTGTTTCTTCTCAAGCAAGGGAGGGCTTGTAAGTCTATGGCTTGTATGTTGAACTTTGGTGCCAAGTCCTTGATGTAGAGTGCTTCCAAGATCTGGAGGTGTTGGGTTGTTGAATGTGTGTATGATGTTAGTATTCTCCTCCAGTATTTGTCTTGTCAGTGCTTCTAAGATCTGGAGGTGTCTTGGGTTGTTGAATGTGTGTATGATTTCAGTGTTCTCCTCCAGTATTTGTCTTGTCAGTACTTCTAAGATCTGGAGGTGTCTTGGGTTGTTGTATGTCTATGATTTCAGTGTTCTCCAGTATTTGTCTTGTCAGAATTGTTGTTAAAGTTTGTTGAGCTGTCTGGCTGAGCAGCTTTGTCTTGTCAGAGTACTGTAGTCTTGTGTGTTTGTCTTAGGTGAGTTTTGGGGGTGCCTGATGACAGGTGGCAACTCAGACATCTTGTTAGCTTCATAGTTGTCATGCCTATGTAGGTGGAGTTAGTTAAGGGCTTCACAGTTCCTTTGTTTGCATGTAAACCTATATACAACATGTGACTGTTGCAGCTTCTCTTCTTCGTTCCTGGGACTGTTTCTGAGTAGGAGGTGGCTGCTGGTCTTCTTGTTTTTGTAATAGAAAATCAGGTTGAGTTTCTTTTCAGGGTTTGTCGTGGATATGTTTCTCTTGATTATTTTATTTATGTTTTCTGATGTGTGGACCACCAGCACACAGGGGAGCATTTCCCTTTGCATGCAGCAGTGTAAACTCCCTCCCCCTAATGGTCCCTTGATGGCTGGTCTCATGAAAGGTGCAGCCCCACTTGTAGCTCTTGTGGTAATGTGGACTTGGGCCCACAACACTGGCTGTGGCATCAAAGACCTTTCCCCCAGTGAGGCCCCCAGACTCCCTGGTCCAGTAAGCTCTGGTCCCAATACACACCTATAACACTAACTGTACAAAACAAGACATTATTGTATATGAGTGTGTAATATATAAAGAGAATTTACTTTACACACACACACACACACACACACACATACACATTTATTACTAACAGTACAATACACACCCATAACACTAACTGTACAATACAAGGCATTACTATACAGTATATGGGTGTTTAACATATACAGAGAATTTACTGTACATACACACACACATTTATTACTAAAGCCTCCCATACACTCACTGTTTTTACTGACTGTCCGACTGAACTGATGGACTGCAGTCTGCTGTGTGTGCCCACACACTATTCAGTTCTACCTTCCATCCTAACCTCAGTTAACACCCAGCCAGCACCATGACAACATCTCTTCCTCCACAACATTTGGACATTGTGCTTCTCAGCCTAGCTGAGGTGTTCACATGCATGAACAAAAAGTGAGAGAGATTCATTTTTTTCTTTTAATTTACTTAACAGGACATCATAGGCAGCTGCTTTCTTGTTTCTGTCTGAGTAATCACTGCTTTTCACTTTCCATATACATGGATATCCCCTGTAAATTATATCAATATTAAATCAATAAAATATATATATATTATATTAATATTATATCAATAAATTATATCAGTGTTATATCAATATTATATCAATAAATTATATATGTGTATGACGCAAAAGTGGTGAGAGGAATGGTCCATTGCTCCGACCATTTTGCGGTGTTGGTGAGGATGAAGGTTAGGGTTAAGTGGGAGTATAGTAGGAGGGATGAAGGGGTGAGGAATAAGAGGAAGGTGGCTAGTGGGAAATTAGATGTAGAAGAGTATAGGGAGGAATATAAGAGGAGGGTGGGTGAGGTGCTGGGAGATGTAAGGATGGGGATAGGGGAGGGAGTGGGAGTGAATGCGGTGTATGAAATGTTTAAGACGATAGTAGTGAGGACAGCAGCAGAGGTAGTAGGATATAAGACACAGAAGAGGGGCAAGAAAGGGAGTGCTTGGTGGACAGAAGAAGAGAAAAATGCCATAGAGGAGAAAAGGAAGGCATATAAGAGAACATTACAGAGGAATGTGCCGGAAGAAGTGAGAGAGAGATGGAAAAGAGAATATAATGTGTGTAAGAGACAAGTGAAAAGGATGGTGAGTGAGAGTAAAAGGAGAGTGGATGAGGGGTTTGGTATGAAGCTGAGTGAAAAGTTTAAAGAGAACAAGAAATTATTCTGGAAGGAGGTGAAAAGAGAAAGAGGGGAAGGAAAGTCTGGTAGCGTGAGAATGAAGAGAGAGGATGGAGTTACTGTGAGTAGAAGTGAGGAAGTGAAAGAAGTGTGGAAGAGGCATTTTGATCAGTTGATGAATGGGGGGATGGGAGGGGAGGCGGTGGTGACATGCATGGGGATGGAGGCAGGTGGTAGGTGACAGGGTGTACAGGGAGAATTAGGAAGGGAAGAGGTTAGGAAAGCAATAGGAAAGTTGAAGATGGGAAAGGCACCGGGGGTGGATGGGATAACTGCTGAAATGTTAAAGTGTGGGGGGGAGGTTGTGGTGGAGTGGATGTTGCTTATATGTACATTGGCCTGGAGGCAGGGAGAGGTGCCAGAGGATTGGAGGAGAGCCATAATTGTACCTCTTTATAAGGGGAAGGGGAGTAAGGATGAGTGTGGTAGCTATAGGGGAATAAGCCTTCTTAGTGTACCGGGGAAGGTTTACGGGAAGGTTCTTACTGAAAGACTGGTTGAAGTAACAGGGAATAAAGTTAATGAGGAGCAGGGAGGGTTCAGAAAGGGTAGAGGATGTGTGGACCAAATATTTGCATAGTGGAGAAATATATTGGGAAGGGTAAGAAGTTGTATGCTGCCTTCATGGACTTGGAGAAGGCATACGATAGAGTTGATAGGAAAGCTATGACAGAGGTGTTGAGAATTTATGGTGTTGGGGGGCCTTTGCTGAAAGGCATTGAGGCTTTTTATGCAGATGCAAAAGCATGTGTACGGGTAGAGGGTGATCTAAGTGAGAGTTTTAATATTAGTGTAGGGCTGAGACAGGGGTGTGTTATGTCACCATGGTTGTTCAATATATATATGGATGGTTGTATGAGAGAGGTGAAAGCCAAAGTGAATGGTCTGGGGGTGAAGTTGAGGCTGAATTAAGCAAATTGGTCCCTGGTGGCAAGTTTGTTTGCGGATGACACTGTGCTGATGGCTGAGAATGAAAGGAATTTACAGAGAGTGGTGGACGAATTTCAGTCTGTGTGTAAACGAAGGAAACTGAAGGTGAATGTGGGTAAAAGTAAAGTGATGGTATTTGAAAGAGCAGAAACTGAAGTGATTGACTTTGCTACACCTTACAGAGTGGCTGTACCAACTGGGACGAAGTGTGAGATAACTCTGAGGGGTGAGAGGATGGAGGAAGTGAAGGAGTTTAAGTACCTGGGTACAGTTATGTGTAAACATGGAAGTATGGAAGGATAAATTAGGGAGAGAGCAGTGAAGGGTAGACAGGTCATAGGATCACTGGGGAGGATTATGAAGGGTAGAAGTGTGAGTATGGAAGTGAAAAGGGGACTACGAAATAGTATAATCCTGCCAACACTGACATATGCGTCGGAGACATGGACATGGAGTGGGGCGCATCAGTCTAGAATAGGTGCTGTGGAAATGAGTTACTTGAGAGGAGCATGTGGACTTACTAGATGGGATGGAGAAAGTAATGAGAGTGTGTATGAGAGATGTGGTATGAGTGAGAAGGCAATTGGCATTGAGTGTGGAGTGGTTGAGAGAGTGAAACGTGATACATTAAGGTGGTTTGGACATGTGGAGAGAATGCAAGGCGAGGAATTTGTAAAGAAGGTGTATGGAAGTGAAGTTGTGGGACCTGGTGTGAGAGGCAGACCTCCGGTTAGATGGCAGAACAGAGTGGAAGAGTATGTAAAGGAGAGAAACGTGAGGGGTAGAGGAGGGCTTGAACAAGTAAGGAGGGAGTGTTGGAACAGGGAGAACTGGAGACACTTCTGCCGTGGCCACCCCCTTGGGGGGAGTTCCCGGAGGGAACGAGGCGTCGGAGCTATAGATAGATAGATATATCAATAATGTCAATAAATTCTCCCCAAAACACTCTTATCCTCTCGGCACACAGACATTTCTCAGAGACAGACCCGCTTCAATGTAAACACCAAGGTGGTTGGTGTGGAACTGACGCCAGATTTTCAACATGCGCTTCAGTTCATCCGGTCAGTTTTCCGTCCTAACTGCAGTCCAAAATACACCTATACACGCTCAAACTGGCCTACAGTTAACAACTGGTTTTGTCAGTCGGACAGTCAGTTAACACTGTGGGTGTATGGGGGGCTTAACAGTACAATACACACCCATAACACTAACTGTACAAAACAAGGCATTACTGTACAGTATATGGGTGCGTAATATATAAAGAGGATTTACTGTACATACACACACACACACATTTATTACTAACAGTACAATACTCACCCATAACACTAACTGTACAAAACAAGGCATTACTGTACACACACACACACACACACACACACACATTTATTACTAACAGTACAATACACACCCATAACACTAACTGTACAAAACGAGGCATTACTGTACACACACACACACACACACACACACACACATTTATTACTAACAGTACAAAACACTAACTGTACAAAACAAGGCATTACTGTATTGCTGTTAATGTTGAACACTAATATTAAAATCTTTATAAAATATAAGACTGATATTGTTATTGTTTCAGATATGCAGTTGAATTAAGTCATACTATCATTTCACAATAAGAAGAGTGAATTATTATGGTAGTGTGACAGTCCTGACACCAGTACCAGTGTGACAGTCCTGACACAAGTACCAGTGTGACAGTCCTGACACCAGTACCAGTGTGACAGTCCTGACACCAGTACCAGTTTTACAGTCCTGACACCAGTAACAGTGTGACAGTCCTGACACCAGTACCAGTGTGACAGTCCTGACACCAGTAACAGTGTGAGTCCTGACACCAGTACCAGTGTGACAGTCCTGACACCAGTACCAGTACCAGTGTAACACCAGTAACAATTGGTGGCAGAATCAAACACTGTTAGTGATGTAGGTGGAAGGAAGTGTCACAATGGATGTGGTTAGAGAAGAGAAGTGTAACAAGTTTATCTGTCAACAATGTGATAAGCAGTTTAGTACCAAAGGGAATCTCACTAAACATTTGTTGATTAATACTGGTGGAGGCTGAAGACAAAGTGGAGGAGGCTGAAGACATAAGTGGAGGAGGCTGAAGACAAAGTGGAGGAGGCTGAAGACACCAGCCAAACAGGGCAGTACTCCTAGAGTAGACGCTGGACTGGTGATAGGGAGGGTTGGAACTCCCGTTTCACCTGTCTGTCCACCTTTGCTGATTTCTTTTTCGTGTCTCACATACACTGAGAGTAGTCCAACATACTCCCAAAGACATCACTCTCTCTCTCTATTTACACAATATATACTGTAACACAGGGTTTCGGTTCGTATGATCCACCAGGATATTCCCGGTGCTCCCAACCAAAAACCCTGTGCTATCACAAAAAAAAAAAAATTTGGATTCGTGTTCACTGTCTTCGACCTTCCTCAGGTGGCAGGGTATTGTGCAGAAAAACTACTGTTCACAGATAAAAGACCCAGTGATTTATTATTGTGAGGCCAATCAATTTACATATATAATAATAAAAAAATAAAAAAAATTATTATAATGACAACGCTTTCACAAGAAAAAAAATAAAGATTTGATTAATACTGTACTTACGCCCCCCTTATTAACTAAAATTTACCCAATAGATTTAATACAATGTTTTCAAAGACTACCTTGCCCCTTACTCTACTCGAAACTTCAATATTACAAAAAAAACTAGAATAGGACACAGTCTTGCACCTTGACAATATACAGAAATAAAATTATTTAGACCAGAGACTAGAAATTTTCTTAGTTCTCCCCAAAATTAAGTACAAGAAAATAAAATACATATACCACCTGTAGCACACCACTGGAGACTGGACTCCCACTTACTGTACCACCCCCCTCCCAATTGTGAATGGACCTGACTTCGTAATCACAATCACCTACCGTAGGAGTCAGTTTCCAGCAGAATTGCTCACAGGATTAGACACCTGCCATACACGTGGCATTTACAAAAAAACAAGACACAGGCCAACTAGTGCTTTACCAAAACACCACACTAGTGGCTTACCAAAACAACAATATTGGCCAACGAGTGGCGTTACCAACAATAATACTGGCCAACTGGTGGCTTTTACCAGAAATAATAATAATAACCTAATAGTGGCTTTACCAAAAATAATAATAATATACAACTAGTGGCTTTACCAAAACTAATAATAATCTTATGCCTGACACCCTATTTCCTAAGCCAGTTCACCAACAGATGAGGCAAGTCCCCACGTGGACAATATGGCGTCACAGCTGCTCGAGCCTGGGCGGGTCGAAAGAGAAGAGTCAGACTATTAATTTAAAAATAAACAATTACACTCCCTGAGTGAACCCATAAGATTTCAAAAATAATTATTCCCCGAGATAGCCTCTACCAAACCTCAACACAGGCAGGAATGTATTACTGTACTCTTTAAAGTCTCAATTTGGAACAAATATACGTAATCTCGATAACACAGTTACCTGGGCGGGTCAAAAGAGAAGCGTGAGACTAAGTTGGCTACCCTCTTCCTTCTTCCTCGCTCAGCGGAGGCGGGAAAGATGCCGCACACTTCCACATAAATAAATCTTTATGACAACTTTAAATTAACACTCAACAGATTATTCAATGAAACCTGGCTATCATAAGCCTTTCACATAAAATAAGATTCAGTCTTAATTATATCCTCATCATTATATCACAATATTATAACCTCTGTCGTTACTTCCGGTTCCAATGTTATGTATATTTTGTGGACGAGATTATCACAATTGCCACATCAACAATGTTACCAACTAAGTTTCAGTTTTGCAGGCCAAAATAAGGCAAGAAAAGCAAGATTATTCCTATTTACAATATTTACACCTATATTCATCCTGCTTCCGTCGCAAGCTTCATCTCCTAAGGTGAAACAACTTCAGAATTAATTATTAGGAAATAATAGGAGCGTTACAATACAAACACGCTACACACCACACCCTTTGTCTTAATTAGAGAGCCCTTGGATACTCTGCGATCATCGGTTAGGATGCAACTATAGACCCCTGGCTGGGGTCCATTGCTCCAAGATAACCTGAGAATAAGACAATTGAAAAAAAAGAAAAAAAAGAGAGCCCTTGGATACTCTGCTATCAATGGTTAGGATGCAACTATAGACCCCTGGTTTGGCATCCATTGCTCCAAGATAACCTGAGAATAAGACAATTGAAAAAAAGAAAGAGAGAGGAGGAGGCTGAAGACACCAGCCAAACAGGGCAGTACTCCTAGGGTAGACGCTGGACTGGTGATAGGGAGGGTTGGAACTCCCGTTTTACCTCTCTGTCCACCTTTGCTGATTTCTTTTTCGTGTCTCACATACACTGAGAGTAGTCCAACATACTCCCAAAGACATCACTCTCTCTCTATTTACACAATATATACAAACACGCTACACACCACATCCTTTGTCTTAATTCGAGAGCCCTTGGATACTCTGCGATCAACGGTTAGGATGCAACTATAGACCCCTGGCTGGGGTCCATTGCTCCAAGATAACCTGAGAATAAGACAATTGTAAAAAAAAAGAAGAGAGCCCTTGGATACTATGCTATCAACGGTTAGGATGCAACTATAAACCCCTGGTTTGGGGTCCATTGCTCCAAGATAACCTGAGAATAAGACAATTGAGAAAAAAAAGAGAGAGGGTGGGTATGGGAAGGCCTACTAGACACAACCTCGAGTGTCTTCGGCCCCACTGTCAAGGAGTTTACCGGGAGAAATCCCGGTATGAGGACATCTTAATGAGATGAACCCCAACCAAAATTCCCAAACCATAAATGAAAATGACAACTACGAATAATCCATACTGGCAGGACGTCGCCCAGGATAAAAAGGTCCCCAGAACACGCTTCCGCACCAGGGCGTGGGAGGAAAGCAATGGTGCATTTTCTACCTGTGCTGAAGGGAATAACCTCCCCACCAACAGCACCATGGATAGTCCACCAGATCAGGAAAACACTGATCCTGGACCCCAGAAACAACGTCATGGAGCCCAGAGGAATGTAAGAAACTACAAAACCGTCAAATGGTCCCGTGAGGAGAAGAAAAAGATCCTACACTGCTTTACTTACTCAAGGTATGAGAAGTGGGGCAGAAGAAAAAAAGAAGTATTCAAGGAAAGGATTGATCAAGCAGGGTTACCACCAGAAAAGACAGAAGCCACCACAACTGAAAAATTAAACTCAATAGTATCACAGATCACCAGATACCTGGAAGTTAGAGAGATTGATGAAATCAGAGAAGAAGCAATTAAGGAAGCAGAGAGAGACTACAACCAAATTGGAGAAGAAAAACAAAATGAATTTGGAAAAAGCAAGTGGACTAGAGAAGAAAAATGGGTACTGCTATGGGCAACTGAGTACACAAGAGAGAAACTAACCAACCAACTTGATAGAAGTAAGGAGTGGCAGCGTATTTTCTTCCACCATTGCCCAAATAAAATAGGTACAAAAAGAAGCAAACTCACCACCCAGAAGCATAATATTATCACCCATAAACACTTCAGCGATGAACAAATTACGATAATGCAAAAAGAGATAAAGAATATGATCAGAAACAAAACATTCCCACTGTCAAATCTACTTGAAGTACCCCAGAATGCCAAGAGGCAAACAGCACCATCAGAAGAAAGACCTCATCCTATTACACAAAATAGAACAGCCACTCCTGAACCACCAGACTCACCCCCATCGAGTTCTGACAGTGAACAATCGGACAGTGAACCGCCTGACAGCCCAAATAGGGGACAACAAAGGAACGGAGGAGATCTAACACCACCTAGACCTCCAAACCAATCCCCAAATAACATCCTAATAGAAATAGATAGAGAACAGCAAGAATTAGAAGAAGAGCTGGCTAACAAGATAGAACAAACAAGAGAAATGAGTCTTGAGGAACGGCCTAGATTAATCAAACTCAGAGAGAATAAAGAATTTAAAGAACTATTAAAAAAGGTAAATAATGGACTGACCAAAATAACTCCACTAGACTCCACACTAACTGAGATCAACCATACCAACTATGGAGCAGCATGGCACAATCAGAGCAAATTAGCCCCAGAACACAAGGAAAGGCCTAGAGACGCTCCAAGGAGAAATGGAAACAAAGTACCGGTTTGGAAAAGAAAACTGCAAACCAAAACAGAGTGCCTCAGAAAAGAACTCTCTCAAATGACAACCTTTGTGCAGGACTACAACAGGTCGAGAAATCTCCTCCGAAAAATACACAAAATAAAAAGAAAATACAACATTCAAGAAAACCAGTTCATAGAGAGAATTGCCGAACATCAGGCATTAATCAAAGGCTTAGCAGAACAAATCAGGGGTAAAGAAAAGAAAATTAACACTAAACAGATAAATAGCCAGTTCACCAAAAACCCCAGACTTGTATATAGAAAACTAATGAACGACACAATTGCAGTACGGACACCACCCAATGAGAACGAAGTTGAGGGATTCTGGAGACCACTATACGAGGATCCAAGACAACACCGAGATGCAGAATGGATACAAACTGTAAAAGGAGTAAATAGAAACAAACAGCAAATGCCAGCAAACAACATCACAGAAGAGAAGATAAGAAACAAGATCAACCAGTACTGCAACTTTAAAGCCCCTGGCATCGATAAAATCCCAAACTTCTGGTTAAAGAAATTAACATCGCTCCATCCACATTATATGCTAGCCTTCACCAGAATTCAAAGGGAGGAAGAGGAGACACCAGAATGGCTAACTACTGGCCTAACAAATCTCTTCCCCAAGACCCAAGATACACACCTCCCAAACAAATATAGACCAATATGCTGCTTAAGCACTACCTATAAATGGTTGACAGGAATAATTGCAGACGCAATCTACGAACATTTGGAGTCTGGCAATTACCTTGAAAATGAACAAAAGGGCTGCATCAGAAATAAGCTAGGCAACGGGAGATTCAAGGAAGTACCTGATTCCATTTTTTCCCCCAGGCCTCAGTTGCTGGTTACACATCTTCTGCCTCACACATCTATGGGGAGCCAGGTAATCCCTTATACTACACACACATCCATACAAACTACATTCACTTACACTCCTATCCTTGACATTAACATACCAACTTCTCACAACTCAACATGAAAAACAATACAAGCGCAAACACATTTTAAAACTTCATACCATGGCTGATGCAACTCTTAGAGCAAGCGCGGTGGTTTCTCGGATGACCACCACCGGCAGGGCGGGGTCTTTGACACAGGGCCCTCCCGGTCGTCATCACGCGACTGTGTCAGCACCAGCCATGATGCATAAAACAACTGCTCGTCAGCACAATGAATTAATTATGTTTGCAAATATTCGGGGGCTTCACTCCAACATTAACTCGGTACACTTACTTCTTCAAACCCGAAACCCCTAACATTCTTTTCCTCACTGAATGCCAGGTTACTCCCTCTTCTGACTTGACTAACTACAACTTTCCAGGCTATATTTTAATGTCAAATTTTAGATCGAAGGGTGGCGTTTGCTGTTTTGCTAGATCAACAATATCCTTGGAGAACATTTTCAATCTCGCATCACCAGATTTTGATTACTCAATTTACAAGCTAAATTCTTTAGGCTCAGTTAAATATTATTGTTGTATTTACCGATCACCAAATGCCTCCCCAGATAATAGCCTCTTTGATTCCCTGACCTCCATTATTTCTGATTTAAACATTAATGCTGCATCTGATATATCCTTACTGGGTGATTTTAATGTCCACAATGTTGAGAGGCTCACTCATTCGGCCAGAACTGATGAACCTGGGCTTGAATGCGAGTTATTCGCAGACCCATTCAATCTCACCCAACTAATCAAGCACCCCACTCGCATACCTGATAATCCAGAACATAGACCGCACCTACTTGATTTGTTTCTTACTACCAATCCCGAAACATATAGTGTTGAAGTGAAGTCCCCTCTTGGTTCCTCAGACCATTGCCTCATTGCAGTCTCCTGTTCCCACTCCTCCCTACCCATCCACTCTGAACCCATCCGAGTGACCAAATGGCACTATGATGCTGCAGATTGGGTGGGGTTCCGTGACTTTTTAATTAACATTCCTTGGTCATCATTTTCCTCTACTGACTCAGATAGCTTCCTGAACCATATTACTGACTTTATAAAAATAGGAATGGAAACATATATCCCTCACCATCAATACTCAAAAAGATCTAACTCTCCAAAATGGTTTGATCACAGCTGTGCCAGAGCTACAGAACAAAAATCAATAGCCTATAATGCCTATACAAAGTCGAAAACTCTTCAGTCATACAATTATTTCAAAATTGTCAGATGCCATGCTAAAGCTGTAACTAATTTAGCCAAATCTAACCTTATACATAAACAAGTCAATAAATTACTGAATAATCCTAATGATAATAAGATCTTTTGGTCAACAGTAAACTCATTCAAATCTAACTTCAACCATGGTTCATCTATTCCCCCTTTAAAGAATAGCAATGGAAATCCCATATGTGATCCACTTGGTAAAGCAAATCTTTTGGCCAATATCTTCGCCACAAATTCAAACTTCAATGACACTGCTCAAAACACTCCCATTTTGAATTTTAACTCCCCAGAAAGTCCACCCTTAATAATTCATACAAGACAAGTGCGGACCATTTTGGAGAATCTATCTATCGACAAAGCTCCAGGGCCAGATGAAATTCCTCCCACTGTATTAAAAAATTGCTCAAAAGAATTAGCTCCAATTCTCTCAAAATTATTTCGTGTATGTCTCCATACCTCGTCCTTCCCAGCCACCTGGAAAGAAGCCAATGTACAACCAATTCCCAAAAAAGGAGCTACTGCAAATCCATTAAATTACAGACCAATTGCCATCACGTCTACTCTCGGTAAAATATTTGAAATAGTTCTTAACAATCACTTTGTAAAGCAACTTGAGAAAAATCATCTGCTAAATGATAAGCAATATGGCTTTAGACAGAGACGATCTACTGTGGACCTGCTCTGTTATTTCACAGATAACATATTCCAATCAACTGATAAACATGGAGAGACTCACACAATTTGCCTTGATATATCTAAAGCCTTTGACAGAGTATGGCACAGATCATTACTCTCTAAGCTTCCACATTATGCCCTTCAATCTTTTGTTCCGCTAATTAATTCATATCTTAGCAACAGAAAATTACGTGTGATGGTAGATGGTCTGTATTCCGACTTTCATCCCATTAATGCTGGTGTTCCTCAAGGAGCGGTCTTGGCTCCAACTTTGTTCCTCATTCATATTAATTATCTTTTGTCAGTTACTCAGAATTCAATTCACTCCTATGCAGATGATTCAACTATTCACAGTTCCTTCTCATTTAATGATAGTTTTACTCAACACAATATTCTAGAATACAAACTTGCCACTTCAATTTCATTAAATGAAGACTTAACGAAGATCTTTGAATGCGGACAAAACAACCTAGTTTCTTTCAATGCAAATAAAACTAAATACATCCCGTTCTCAAATAGATCAGATAATCAAGATTCTCACATTATTTTCAATAATACAAATATCCCCAAGTCCCACAGCATTGATCTCCTTGGTGTAACTTTAAATGAAAACCTCAGTTGGACTCCCTATGTAAAATCCATTGCCAAAACTGCATCTAGGAAGATGGGACTTTTATACAGAGCTTGTAATTATTTGACTGACGAGCAGTTAGCAGTAATATATAAGAGTCATGTGCGTTCCCAGATGGAATATTGTTCACCTCTGTGGGCTGGTTGTGGATCGGTGGTGTTAAGACAATTAGATAAAATTCAAAACAGAGCTATCAGACTGATCAATAATCCTATGATCACTAATGAATTCCCTCCCTTATCAGTACGTAGAAATGTTGCTTCCCTTGCACTATTTTATAGATACTTTTATAAGAAGTGTTCGGATGAACTTGCCCTGATTATACCACCCCTTCGCGTCTTCCCACGGAGGACTAGGGCAGCTGAGAATGCGCATAAGTTCACACTGACTCCTCCACGTTGCAGGACAACTGCTTACAAAAATTCATTTACTCCCCGTACTACTTCCCTGTGGAATTCTCTACCAAGGGAATGTTTTCCAGCAAGTTATAACCCCCAACAATTTAAATCCAGTTGTTTTAAATATTTTATGAGTGGAGGATGCCAATAGGCAAATGGAACCATTTATTTATTTGTTTTTTCCTTTCCTCCACTCACTATATGTAAAAAAAAAAAAAAAAAAAAAAACATCTTTGAAGACTGTAAGAAGAGAGGAAAAAATCTTAGCATAGCATGGATAGATTATAAGAAGGCCTTCGACAGCGTTCCCCACTCTTGGATATTGAAATGCCTCGAGATATATAACATCAACGAGGAAGTCAGAACATTCATTAAAACTCAAATGACCAAATGGAAAACTTCCCTCAATTTGAACCACACAAATGGTCAAATAAAAATAGCCAATATAAAAATCCAACGCGGAATATTTCAAGGGGACAGCCTTTCACCACTACTCTTCTGCCTCGCCCTAGACCCGCTCAGTAAAATCCTAAAAGAATAAAACACTGGATATGATTTGAGCAGAGGCAGAACAAAGAAAAACAACAAAAAGATCAACCACCTGTTGTTTATGGATGACCTGAAATTATATGCAGAATCTGACCAACAGTTAAACCAGCTGATGCAAATAGTACACAACTTTTCGAGAGACATCAATATGGAATTTGGCCTAGACAAATGCAACAAGTTTACAATAAGGAAGGGTAACAAGATAGCCTCAAATAACATCGAGCTCGACAACCAAAACTTAATAGAAGATCTTGACAACGATGCCACTTACAAATACTTGGGCATAGAGGAAAATTCACAGATCCAACATAAGAACATGAGGGAAAAAATTAGAAAAGAATACTTAAAACGCCTAAAGAAGATCTGCAAATCAGAACTAACACCGAAAAACAAAATCACTGCCATAAACCAACTTGCAATCCCGGTGGTGACATATGCATTTGGTATCGTAGACTGGCCGCAGGGAGAGCTTAACAAACTAGACATCAAGACCCGAAAAATGCTCACCTTAAACAAAGTCACCTACAGAAACCAATGCATGGATAGAATATACATCCCGCGAAGAGAAGGTGGTCTAGGGTTGACTGAGATCAACCAAGGATATAGAGCCACCATCATTAGTATGGGACAATATCTAAACAGTTCTGAGGAAGATACTATGAAAAGGGTTGCCCAACACCACAGAGAAGCATTATCCCAACAAACTTCTATCATAAAACTGGCAGAAAACTTTAGAGAAAACATCCCAGAAGAGAACATTGCCAATGACCAAGTACCAGCCACCAAGAAAGCAAGAAAAGTAAGAGGAAAATACAGTAAGAAAGAAGAAACTCTCAGAAAAGAAAGATGGAAACAACACCAACGAGCGGGTAAATTTTTGGAGGAATTAGAAAAAGATTACATAGATAAGGAAGGATCATTAATGTGGCTGAAAAATGGCGACCTCGGGTTCGATGGAGAGAGACTAATAGTTGGAGCACAAGACCAGGGACTCCTAACGAATGGATTCAAGAAAATGGCCGGAATATCCCAGAATGACCCGTGTAGGTTCTGCCACAATGGTGTAGAGAGTGTAAGCCATCTTATATCTGGCTGCCAGACACTCCTTGTAGATGGACACTACATGACTCGTCATAATAAGGTCTGCAAATACCTACACTGGAAAGCTTGCAAGGAGCTGGGAATAGAAATAGATCAAATATGGGAACACGAACCGAAACCAATTGTAGCCAACAAACGTGTGACCATCTACTATGACAAAATAATACCAACAGGCAGGTACATAGAAAATAGGGCAATAAAGCCAGACATCGTCATCTGGAACAAGCAAGAAAAAACAGCGAAGATCATCGATGTAACAGTGCCCAACGACTACGGCCTAAACAGAGCTGAAAGAGAAAAGCTGACAAAATACGAAGATCTAAAGAATGACCTACGAAGAACCTGGTCATTAAAGAACATCGAGATTATTCCAGTTGTGGTAGGAGCGACAGGCCTGATGAAAACCAACCTAAAGAACTATCTAGAATCCATCCCAGGCTGCCCAAGTCTACGTGAAGTGCAACTTGGTGCAATAAAAGGAACAGTCGGCATTTTGAAGAGAGCCCTTGGATACTCTGCGATCAACGGTTAGGATGCAACTATAGACCCCTGGCTGGGGTCCATTGCTCCAAGATAACATGAGAATAAGACGATAAAAAAAAAAAAAGAGTGAAGAACTTTGAATGTGATGTTTGTGGTAGAAAGTTTAGTCAGAAAATTGGCCTAACTAATCATATGAATATTCATACTGGAGTGAAGAACTTTGAATGTAATGAATGTGGTAAAAAATGTAGTAGGAAAAAAGACCTGGAGATGCATATTATGAATGTTCATACAGATATAAGGAACTTTAAGTGTAATGAATGTGGTAAAAGGTTTAAAAGAAAAGGTAGCCTTAATGTGCATATTAAAAATATTCATAAAGGAGTGAAGAACTTTTAATGTAATAAATGTGATATAATGTTTTCTGACAATCCAAACTCAGGTTGTATAAAACTTTGAATGTATTAAAAGTGGAATAAAGTTAACTACTAAAAGTGTCGTTTAAAAACACATTGTCAGACACACAACACAAACATGACTAATGTTTGTAGAGACAGGTTGGTATCTTAATATTAAATGTATCTTTGGAACTGAAATATACTGTACTACTGTAATATAATATAATGTGGCCTTGATATTACAGTATACTAAAATAACAGTTATTTGTAGAGACAGGTTGGTATCTTATTATTAAATGTATCTTTAGAACTGAAGTATACTGTACTACTATACTATAATGTAATGTGGTCTTGATATTATACTAAAATAACAGTTGTTGTTGTTCTTCCTCTTCAAGAAGTCTGGCCGAGCAGCCCCGAGCTCCTGAAGAAGGTCATGGCCTGAACTGGGCTTTTCCACAGTGCACTCAGTGAGTGTATGTTGTGTTGTTGGTGTATTACAGTCTACTATAATGTGTTTAATTGAATGGGGTATTGTGTTGCATCCCAGACAGACAGACATCTACAGAGTGTATGTTGTGTTGTTGGCAAGTGTGGTTGTGTGTATTGCAGTCTTCCATAATGTGTTTAATAGAGTCGGGTGTTGTGTTACATCCCAGACAGACAGGTATACACAGAGTGTATATTGTGGTGTGTGTTGTTGGTGAGTGTGGTTGTGTGTATTGCAGTCTTCCATAATGTGTTTAAGAGAGTAGAGTGTTGTGTTGCATCACAGACAGTTATCTACAATGGCTCCATCCAGCTTCTTGTGATATGTCAGAAGGGCCAGGTGGTGGCCACCGCACAGCCTGGCCAGCTGAGTGTTGTTGTGGAGTGTTTGAATGGATTGGTGAGTGATTTGAGTATGTATATTCAGATAGGTGGATGTCAGGAGGTTGTGCATGCAGCTGAGTGTTGTTTTTGAGTGATTGGATGGATTGATGAGTGATTTGAGTATGGATGTGTTTCTGGAGATTGGTTTGGGGTGGGCAGGGTGTAAGAGATGATAGTATTTGTGTATGGTATCACGTACTGGGTGTTGTTTTGATGTTCCTTGGCATGTTTGGGTGTTATGCCATGTAGTGTAGTGGATGGTGTGGGTTTGTGGAGGCTGCAGTAAGTGTTTGTGTGCCTCTCATGTCAAGATGATCCTTGTTTTTGAGGACTTTGGTTTCATAGTGTAGGTGGTCTGTAGGTGTGGTAGCTGTGCAGCCTGTGATTGTCTTTAGGGCTCTGTTCTGTATGGTTTGAAGGGTGTTGTGATGAGTCTCAGCGAGGTTCGAATATATTGTTTGTATACTGAGGTTGTGGTTTCTTTGTTGTGTCCGAATGTTGTGCTGGGAAGTGATCTGAGGGCCTTAAGTCTTTGCATGCATTTATTTTTGATGGCCGTAATATGTTGTTTGAATGTCATGGATGTATTGTATGTTATGCCAAGTATTTTGTGTGTGTGTGTGGTATAGGTGTGTTGTTTATGGTGAGGTGTGGTATGTAGCGGTGTTCTGTGTTCCAGTTGGTGAGAAGGGCGACAGTTGAATTGGTGGGTGCTATTTCAAGTCATTTTTTGGTGACCCAGGCATTAAGTGTGTTGAGGTAGGGTTGGAGGATGAGAGCAGCCGTGTCTGCGTTTCTGTGTGTACATGTGAGTGTTATGTCGTCTGCTTAGGAGGCTATGTGTATTTGTGGTGCTTGTGGTGTTGGTATGCCGTGCATGTATAGGTTGAAAAGGGTGGGTGTGAGAGTACAGAACCTTGGGGGACACCATTGGTGAAATTTTGTTGTTTATTTGTGTATTTAGTGCTTGTATTTGGTTTATTGTGTGTTATGTAAGAGGAGTTGGGGATGTGTGTTTAAGTGTGTCACGTTGTTTGATGAGGTCTTGAATTTCTGTTGTAAAGTTGGGGTTGTGTTACCTCTAGGGATGTGCTGTTTGTCTGCATTTTGTATAATTGTATTGAATTTTTGAACAGCTGTGTTGATGTTTGTTGAGTGTAGTGGTCTGAAACCATGTTGTGAGGATGCTAGGGAAATGTGTGGTGTGATTAAGCTGATAATTAGGCGCTTAGTAACTTTGGAGGGGATGCAAAGGAGGATGATGGGACTGTGTGATGAGGGTAGTGTGGGGTCTTTGTTGAGTTTGTGGATAGTGCTGTTGTTTCCGTGCTTCCAGGCATTGGGTATTGTGTTGTGTGAGTAGCTGTAGTTTGGTATGTTAGTGGGTGCTTATATGCCTTGTGGTCCAAGGTGGTTAAGGTGAATGTTACTGATGATGTCAGGACCATAGGCAGGTGAGTGTTTGAGGTTGTGGATGATGTAATTTGTTTGATGGTTTGTGAAAGGTATATGGACTGAATCAGTGGGGAAGCATCTCCTAAGTCTGATGACTCGTCGGTCCTCAGGGTGTGGGTGAAGGTGGCTGACATGAGAAAAGTTCTGGATGAGGGTGTTTGCTTGTTGTTTATTTGAAGGTATAGTGTCTGTTGTTGTGATGACTGCATGTGATTGTGTAGTGTTGTTGTTGGACAGTGTGATGCTGTTTAGTGTTTTGTAAGGTTTGCTGGTGTTTGCTTTGTGATCAAGTGAGTTGGGGGTGAGTGTTTGAGTGTGTCTTGTTGTCTGATGAGGATTTGGATTTCTGTTGTAAAGTTGGGGTTGTGTTTTCTTCTGTTGCCCCTAGGGATGTGTTTGTTGTCTGTGGTTTGTATGATTGTGTTGAATTTTTGTACAATAGTGTTGATGTCTGTGATGGGTGTACTGTTCAGTGTATCAAAGTGTTGTTTTATTTCTGTAGTGAAGATGTCCCAGTTTACCTTGTTGTAGTTAGTGTATGTGTGTCTGTGGCCAGCTGGGGTGATTCTTGATTTTGTTGTAATTATGATTGGGAAGTGGTCAGATATTCTGGGAGCTGGGTTGGGGGAGCAAAAGGTGATGTCATGTGATGATGGTTGAAAGAGGCTTGGTGAGGGATATGGGTGTATTGTTTAGTGTGATGAGGTTGTCTGTTTGGGAGAGGATTTCAAGTCCTCTGTTTGTGTCTGGGTTGTCAACATACCACACCAATATATATATATATATATATATATATATATATATATATATATATATATATATATATATATATATATATATATATATATATATATATATATATATATATATATATATATATATATATATAAATATCACAACCCCCCACATCCAGTTACCAATACTTTAACATTTACACATATAAATAACAATCCCTATACCAAGTAACAGTAATTCTTGAAATATATTAACATTTACACATATAAATAGCAATTCCTATACCAAGTAACAATAACACTTGAACTATATACAGTTATTTGAACAATACATCACAAACCCCCAATAACCTATCTCAGTCCCGGAGAACGTTTGCGGAGATAGTGAAGTGGGTTCCTGGGCTCCCTCTTCACACGCCACCTGGTTAATTCTGCAATACTGTACCAAATATCACTAGTGAGCCATAACTAAGGTACACTACAAGTTACTGGTTCTGTCACCCTAGTCCCCATTCTGCGGGATCCCAGTTCCCTTACACTTTAACGCTTATTAAAGTACATGAACTAATGAAATGAATTCAACACGGCAACCAGGGCATTCCATGTTATAACACCAACCCAATAACTGGGGAAGTCACCCGACCACTCACTTCACAACCGTCCTCCCGAAGACTGACTCTCCTCCATCCATGCTGTAAAGTAAACTTGTGTCTACATTTGTGTCTAAACTTGTGTCTACATTTCTGTGTGTATATGTGAGTGTTATGTCGTCTGCGTAGGAAGCTATGTGTATTTGTAGTGTCTTGGGTGTTTATAGGTCGTGCATGTATAGGTTGAAAAGGCTGAGTGACAGTACAGAGCCTTGGGGGATGCCGTTGGTGAAACATTTTATGTTAGATTACTGACCAGCATGTGTAACATAGGTTAGTCTTCCTCCCAAGAAGCTGGCCAGCCATCTTTTGGTGTTATTATGCATGTTTGTGTTGTATATTTTGTTTGTGAAGTTGTGGCGGGGGATTGCATCAAATGCTTTACTAATGTCCAGTGAGACTAGGAGTGTTCTGTGTGGGGGTCTGTTTGAGTTGATGCCATCATAGATTTTTTGTGTGGGGTCTGTGAGAAGTGTGTTTGTTGAGTGTAGTGGTCTGACACCATATTGTGAGGATGCTAGGAAAATGTGTGGTGTGATTAAGCTGATGATGAGGCGCTCAGTAACTTTGGAGGGGGTGCAAAGGAGAGTGATGCGACGGTGTAATGAGGGTAGTGTGGGGTCATTGTTGGGTTTGGGGATAGTAATGATGTTTCCGTGTTTCTATGACTTGGGTATTGTGTTGTGTGAGTAGCTGTAGTTTGCTATGTTAGTGAGTGCTTGTATGTATTGTGGTCTGAGGTGTTTAAGGTGAATGTTACTGATGATGTCAGGACCACAGGCAGGTGAGTGTTTGAGGTTGTGGATGATGTGATTTGTTTGATGGTTTGTGAATGGTGTATGGACTGAATCGGTGGGAGAGCATCTACGTCATCATTGTCGGTCCTCAGGGTGTGGGTGAAAGTGGTTGACATGAGAAAAGTTCTGGATGAAGGTGTTTACTTGTTGTTTATTTGAAGGTATATGGGGTTGTTGTGATGGTTGCATATGATTGTGTAGTGTTGCTGTTGGACAGTGTGATGCTATTTAGTGTTTTGTAAGGTTTACTGGTGTTTGTTTTGTGATCAAGTGAGTTGGGGGTGAGTGTTTGAGTGTGTCTTGTTGTCTGATGAGGCTTTGGATTTCTGTTGTAAAGTTGGGGTTGTGTTTTCTTCTGTTGCCCCTAGGGATGTGTTTGTTGTCTGTGGTTTGTATGATTGTGTTGAATTTTTGTACAATAGTGTTGATGTCTGTGATGGGTGTACTGTTCAGTGTTTCAAAGTGTTGTTTTATTTCTGTAGTGAAGATGTCCCAGTTGGCCTTGTTGTAGTTAGTGTATGTATGTATGTCTGTGGCCAGCTGAGGTGATACTTGAATTTGTTTTAATTATGATTGGGAGGTGGTCAGAGCCAAGAGTGTTAACCACCCTCCATGATGTTCTGGGAGCTGGGTTGGGGGAGCAAAAGGTGATGTCAGGTGATGATGGTTGAAAGAGGGCTTGGTGAGGGATATGGGTGTGTTGGCATGTGTTGTTTAGTGTGATGAGGTTGTCTGTTTGGGAGAGGATTTCAAGTCCTCTGTGTCTGGGTTGTCGACATACCAGGCCAGCGTCTTGGCGTTGAAATCACCACCCAGGATGAAGGTAGGTTGGCTGGTGATTTGTTGGAGCTGAGGGTTGAAATTATGGGGGACTGTTGGGCTGGTTTGAGGGGGGATGTATAGGTTGGCTATTGTGGGGCTTGTTGTTTTGCCAGTGCATACTTTGATGGCCTGAATTTCTGTGATTGTGTTGTGGTGGTGGAGAAGGGTTTTGAGGTGCTCATTGGTTTCCGTATAGTTGATGGATTTGTGGACTAGGGTGATGAGTTCACCGCCATTGCTGTTGGCCCGGTCCTGTCTGATGGTGGTGTAGTTGGGAAATGTAGGTGTTTTGTGTGAATTACGTAATCTGGTTTCTTGTAAGATGGCAATGTGTACATTGTGTTGTATGATGAAGTGTGTAAATTCTTGTTTTTTGGTGTTATATGCCATGGATGTATATTTAGAGTATGTTTATGTTGTGGGTGTGGTGTGTGTTGTGTGCTGCTATGTTGGGGTGAGGTGGGGTGTCAATATATTACGTCCTTTGAATCTTCTCTCATAGCATATTTCGGTTCGTTGCATTTTCACCCACAGTTTATTAGTATCACTGGACTTAAACAATTAGGATTTGTTAAATCAGAGCTTAATTTTTATATATAATATACTCAAAACCACCAACATATACATATATAAAGGTATAAATATCACAACCCCCCACATCCAGTTACCAATACTTTAACATTTACACATATAGATAACAATCCCTATACCAAGTAACAGTAATTCTTGAAATATATTAACATTTACACATATAAATAGCAATCCCTATACCAAGTAACAATAATTCTTGAACTATATACAGTTATTTGAACAATACATCACAAACCCCTCCTAACCTATCTCAGTCCCGGAGAACGATTGCTGAGATAGTGAAGTGGGTTCCTGGGCTCCCTCCTTTTCACACGCCACCTGGTTAATTCTGCCGTACTGTACCAAATATCACTCATGAGCCATAACTAAGGTACACTACAAGTCACTGGTTCTGTCACCCTAGTCCCCATTCTACGGGCTCCCAGTTCCATTACACTCTAACACTTATTAAAGTACATGAACTAATTAAATGAATTCAACGCTGCAACCAGTGCGTTCCAGGTTATAACACCAACCCAGTAACTGGGGAAGTCACCCGACCACTCACTTCACAACCGTCCTCCCGAAGGCTGACTCTCCTCCATCCATGCTGTAAAGTAAACTTAGTTTTAGAAAATCCACCAATCACACACAAATACGTCATGAAGCATTTCAAAAGGTACCTCTGCTTCTTGAATACCCTTCGACTAATTCAACAAAAAATAATTCTGTAGAATTTTCCCCTTCTGGCTTGAATGTACTCTTCAAAATCCTTGACAGGGGAGGGGGGGAGGAAATCTTTGGCCGGGATGGAGGTGATAGTGGTGGTGTGGGTGATGGTGTTGGAAGTAAGAGTGATGAGGGTAGGAGTGATTGTGTGGGTGATGGATGTTTTCGTGTTGCTAGGGGTATAGGGTGTGCAGAACAAGTCTATGTGTTTGGGGGCAAGTGTTGTATTTGTAGGATGGGTTCGGTCTTTGCAAGGGTTGCATTGAACTGAGCCTGTTGTCTGTTTGTTGGGTTTTGGGCATGTTGGACATGTGTGTGTGTTGGTGGGTCCTGGGTTGCTGTCAAAGTCTCTGGCTAGGAGGAAAAGGTGAGAAATGACAGCCGGAGGATCATTTCTCAGTGGTGGAAAAATGTGTAACTGTGTGTGTTGTCCAAAGGGTGTGGTAATTGCCCGGGTGACCAAAGCCGTTCCCAGAAACTCGTAACTTGGTTTTAGAAAATCCACCAATCACACACAAATATGTCATGGCAGTTTGGCTCATGTAGCTTCTTTCCTTGTCGCCACTCCAGGACCGGATTTTTAGTATTAGATGGTAATCTGTTGCCACCAAATTAAGGGAAGGTCCCGTTTCTGGTGAATTGGAAGACTACTGATTCCTTCAAACAGTGCCTCAAAACAGATCCCCTATATTAACCCCTAAAGCATTGGGGGGTTCCCTCTTGCCTACCGAAACGGCCAGGTGGGTGGGCGAAAATCTACAGCTGTGTTTTGGCAGCGATTATGCGAAATATGCTCTATTTCACTTCTCTCCTCCTAAGATGCTTAGATTTAGTTTCATATTCCCTATGAACTCTATTTCTTTCTAATGAGACTAATTCTAGCTCTCTAAGACTCTTGGTTATGGACATAAGAGGTAAAAAAAAGGAGTAACTTTCAGCACGAGTGCAGGGTGGTGTTCACTCATGATAGCTGGCCAAGGCCTCTGTCAAGTGTCAACAATTCCTCATGCCACTCTGTGTGGAAATTCATCACTATCATTATAATGTCAAAGACATTTCCAGTTCCCGGTCAATTGCAGAGTCGGGTAACCTTGCAGGAATGAGATGGGAACGTGGAGGTTGCAATTGTAAAGTGACTATGGTGCGAGGTGTCGCGGCGGATAGACGTGTCTGATACGTGCTCCGTGTATATTCGCGTCAACGGGCAGTATACTGTTATTTCATACTTAATAATCGATCAGAGAGTTATTGAATACCCTGGCCAATCATGGCCAGGTGTTATTCTTGTAAGGAGACAACTGGGGGGGGTGGATAAGTGGATTGGTTGTGAAACTTGTCCTAGCTGGTGTCACTTGAAATGTGCTCATCTCAATGGTGTGAAAGCTGAAAATATCAAGTTGATTAACTGGTCATGTGATAGTTGCTATATAGGTCTGAACAGAGTTCAAAAGGATATTAATGAGTTGAAGAAAGTAACGAATGATATGAAAGATCAAATGAAGAAACTAGTGGAAGAAAAGATGGAGGATGTTGTGACCGAGTTGGGTCGAGTTGGTGATGTGATCAGCGCTGACTCAGACCTGACTGAGGAGACCTGGGCGACTGTAGTGAAGAAGAAAAACGAGAAGAAAAATCTGCTGGTGGTGAAGTTTACAGACGATAAGCTGAAGGTTGCAGATAAAAAGAAAGAAGTTGCTGAGGCTCTAGATGGTACACAGATAGTCAACACAAGATTTACACAGAAGGGAGACATCGTAATGAATTTTGAGGACGAAAAGAAGAGAGATGAAGCAGCTCAAAAACTTGGGGCTGTACCCGATGTGACGACAAATAATGTAAGGAAGTTAAAGCCTAAAATAATGATTTGTAATGTCAACAAAGAGGAAGAATCTGGAGTCAAGCTAATTGAGAACTTGATTGATCGAAATGACTAATTACAAGGGGTAACTGACGTCAAGGCAAAAATGGAGCTACTTTTTGACAAGCCTGCTACAGGTGGTACTACTCATTACATTATTAAGTGTGATCCAGAGATAAGGGAGCTAATTCATAAGAATCGTGATCAAGTTAAATTGGAATGGGGTGTCTATTCCGTGAGGGACAGATATAGGGCGACGGTCTGCTATCACTGTCAAAGGTTTGGTCATACTGCACTTACATGTTTATCCAAAGGAAAGGGAGAAGATCCAATATGTGCTAAGTGTGCTGGTAACCATAACACGAGGGATTGTACGTCTACTGAGAGAAAAAGTTATAAGAGGTTTAAGAAAACTGATTTTGAGCATATGGCAAATGATGTGAAGTATTGTTCAGTGATGCAAGAGGAACTCCAGAAAATCAAAAGTAGCACAGAAAACGGATACTGAACAGCACAAACTTAAACATTATTAGAGGTTGTTTTTTCAATGCACAATCAGTGGGTAATAATACAATGGATATTTGCGATCTAATTAACAATGATCATTTGATATCATTGCATTGGAAGAGACATGGCTGAGTAGTTATGACAAAGCTAAGATTCGAGAAATGACACCCGTGACGCATACTTTCTTGCATGTGCCGAGGCAAGGCAAGAGAGGTGGTGGAGTGGGACTATTTGTATCTAATATTTTTAAGAAAGTAAAATTAGATAAGGTGGAGTCATGGATTAGTTTCGAGCATATGCAGGTCAGTTGTGAGATGGGTGGGCAGAAATTTGTTTTCATAGTGGTGTACAGGCCACCAGGTGCTAACGCTGTTACATTTCTTGCTGAGTTTATACTATATCTTGAGACGGTGGATTCAGTAAGCAGAAATGTATTCATATTGGGTGACTTCAATCTGTGGGTGGATGATACTGATAACCATCATGCTGTTGAATTCATAGAGATGATGAATGGTTTTGATTTTGTAAATAAAGTGACTAAGGCTACGTCCAGTACGGGACATATGCTGGATCTGTTTTTTTGTGATGCACGTCACGATCTCCTACAAAATGTTGATGTGGATGAAGTATGCAGCTTATCTCCAATTCACAAGTTAGTTCGATTTGAAATTCCCTTTGAGAAAGAGAGGGCACAAAGAAAATGGATCAGTTTCAGAGTTTAAAAATATTTCGATCCCGAGACATTTATTGACAGTGCGATACGAAGGTTGGAAACAGAGATGCAAAATAGCTGTGACCATGATATGACGGAGGCGGGAAAGTGTGTGCGATGTGTATCGATTTTGTATAATCGTGTTTTTAAAGAGGAATATGAGGCAATGTGTCCTGTAATTACAAAGGAAATAATTGAAAAAGATCATGCACCATGGTTTAATGGTGAGATATCACGAGCTAAGGCAAAGAAGAAGAAAAAAGAAAGAGCTTGGCGTAGACTACGCACTGATATTGCTAGAAGAGATTATCAACACGCAAAGAGAGAAGAAAACAGACTCATAGTACGGAGAAAGAGGCAATATCACTCTAGTAAAGTCAAGGAGGCCAGGTCAGATATGAATAAACTATATCTCATACTCAATAATTTAACTGGTAATAAAAAGAAGCCAAGGTTGCCTGAAGGATATCCTGATGAAGAACTTGCAAACAAATTCTTAGAATCTTTTGACAATAAAATAGCAACTATAGTGGAAAGCTTTCCAGGAAGTGGTTTGAATGTGATGCATAGACATACTCAAATGTCTGAGAGCAAATTACTTTGCTTTCAAAACATCGGTATGGCCAAGATGAAAGAAATTGTACAACGAGTGAAATTAACTCATTGCGATAATGATCCGTTACCTGTATCGGATGTTATAATGAGTAAAAATGTAGACGACATTTTTAATGTGTTCCTGCAAATTATCAACCTAAGTTTTGATAACAATGTTATAACGATATGGGACGTTATCACCCAGGATGATTGAAGACTCTCTGTGCAGTACAAGGTAGTTTATTGGTAGGTAACACTTGGGTAACAGGTTGTGGTGAATCAAGCAAGGTGGTGTGTGAGTGTGTTTGGGCTCAGAGTAGCGAGGGGAGTGGAGAGGTGCTCGCGTGTCTGAAGCCAGGAGTGAACTGAGATACCTGTGTGGGAAGGTGTGTGGAGGCGGGAAAACGGCTGGGCCAAGTGAGGGTAGAGAAGCGCCTAGTGTGAGAATGCTTGCTTGATTCATTACAGTACCCCCCCTCCCCCCAAAAAAAAGAATTTTGAGAGGAGTGAGGGTAATAAAAATAATTACAATTGGTACACATGTGAGGAATGGCCTCACTAAAGACAATATAAAGAAAATAAATACACATATATACATATATTAAAATGGGGACAACCTGGAAACATATTCATGAGCCATGCTTGATGGGTAGTGTTGCACAAAAGAGTATGTGTGAGGTGTGGATTGTCGTATGGTCGAGAACGGCAAGTGTGTGACTTAATAGTAGGTGCAAGATGTGTGAGGCTGGTTGTCGAGTAGGTGCATGTCTGTGTTGGCTAGCATGGATATATATTTATGTGGTCGCTTGATGGTACGTCCTGCGCGTGTAGTAAACCCTACAGGTACCATGTCTGGCTCATTCTCCCGTGGCAATATCTGTGGTGGTGGTGGTGTGACTGGGCGTGTAGGTGTCTGTGGCCGGCCGTGGGGGGGGGAGTGGCAGGTACGACATGAATAATAGGAGGCTGGTCCTGAGGGAGGTTAAGAGGGATTACACATATAGAGTCATTTGGTAGAGAGTCGGCAGGCGTGGGGGATGGGTTGAGTGAGGCAGGTTCAGGTATGGGATTAAGCGGGGGTGCGGGTGGGGGTGTATGTGAGGCGGGTTCAGGTAATGCAGGAGGGGTAGGTACGTTAGGGGGTGTAGGTGGTGAAGGATGGATAACGGTTGCATAACGGTCGGGGGGTTTAGGTGTCCCTACGATTGATGGTGTGTGAGTGGAGGTTGATGGTTGTGATTGTGATGTGTGAGTGGAGGTTGATGGTTGTACGTGTGTTGGTTGTGGGGAGTTGTCCTGGGTAGTAGTGTGGGGGGGTCGTGATGGTGGAGGAGGGGGAGAGGTGCGAGTGTGTGGTGCACCAGTGTGTGCTGGTTGGGGTGGAGGTGGGGGTGAAGGTGTAGTATTGTGTGCGTTGGGTCGGTTGTATGATGATAATGGTGGTGGTGAGGGTATGCCTGTGTGTGAGGAAGCAGGTGTTGGCTGAGTGGTTGGGGAATGGGTGGTGATGGTTGGTGGTGGAATGTTGTGTGTGTTATACCATTGTTGGTACACTGTGATGTGAGGCTGTGTGTGCGTGAGTGGGGTAGGCATAGTGGGGGTTGGCAGCAGAGGGCGCCTTGGCTGCGTGACGTCGTGGTGAGGTGGTGGTGGACGTGTGTCCTGCTGCTGCTGTTGATGTTGATCAGACTGTGTCACCGTCGGTTTCACGCATTGCAAGGAAGTCCTGTATGGTTTCCCCTTGATCTGCAGCATTACTGTAGCCTCATCCCTCCTGATGACCCTATGTGGTCCAGTGTACGGCTGCTGCAGGGGGGTCCTGTGCGCGTCCGTCCTGAGGAACAGTTGTTCTGCCCTGCAGAGTAGTGGGTGTTCATAGGTGGGGTGGTGTGACTGTTGTCTTGTTAGTGTAAGTGTTGGTGTTGCCATGATCCTCTTCAGAGCTGGGAGAAAAGATAGGTTGGAGGTGTCTGCCGTTAGGTCTACCACTTGGCTGGGCAACCTCAAATCCTTCCCGAACGTCAATTCCGCAGGTGAGTGGTTCAGGTCCTCCTTGACCGTCGACCTGATGGTCAGCAGGATGAGAGGCAGTGCATCCACCCACTGTTCAGGCTGTACCGCCCTGAATGCCTCCTTCAGCCGGCGGTGGAACCTCTCGACCATACCGTTGCTGCAGGGGTGATAGGCAGTGGTCCTGTTCCTGCATGTCCCCAGGAACTCAAGCATTTCTTGCCTTGCCCTTGACTCGAACTGAGTCCCCTGGTCCGTGACGATGCACGCCGGAGGGCCGAAGTTAGCCACCCAGTCCTGGAGAAAGTGTCTTGCCGTTCCTTCTGCTGTGATGTCAGTCATGGGGGCTGCCGTGCACCATCTTGTCGTACGGTCGACGCACGTGAGTAGATATCTGTATCCCCGTGATGTAGGGAGTGGCCCCACGATGTCTACATGTACCGTGTGGAACCTTGAAGTGGGTGTTGGGAAGTCATGTATCGGCGGGCGTGTGTGTCTACCAATCTTGGAGCGTTGCCATGCCGTACACTCTGACACCCACTCCTTGATTTGCCTCCTCATGCTTGGCCAGACTGCACGATGCGTGATTAACCTCTGGGAACTAGCGACCCCTGGGTGGTTGAGATTGTGGAAGTGGAGGAATGTGGTTCTCCTGAATGGGGCCGGAATGTATGGTCTAGGAGGGCCACATGAGACGTTGCACCACACTCTCACGTTGGGCTCGGCTGCTGTCACTTCCTCCAGCTTCAGACCTGTGTTGCCTTGCAGTAGTTGATGTAGTTCCTTGTCTGTTTGTTGAGCAGCAGCAATTTGTCTGATGTTGAAGGGATGGCCTAGGTGGACTGCCATGACCGTCTATGTCTGAGGTGTAGCCTGGGATAATGCGTCAGCCACAGCGTTGTCCTCACCCTTTATGTGCCTGATATTGGTGGTGTATTCTGATATGTATGCCAAGTGACGGGTGACTCTTGGTGACCAGTTTGTCCTCAGCTGCTTCATGGCAGTCGTGAGTGGATTATGATCCGTTCTGATGTGGAATTGCCGTCCCTCAAAGAAGTGGCCGAAGTGACGTACTGCCTCGTACATTGCCACGAGCTCCCTGTCAAAGGCACTGTATTTCTTCTGTGGTGGGTCGAGACGCTTGCTGAAGAACGCTATTGGGCGTAACGTCCCCTCGACGTCTTGTTGCAATACTGCCCCAATAGCGTCCGCTGATGCATCAGTGTAAACGGAGGTAGGTGCGTGGGGCGTGGGGTAGGCTAGCAAGGTGGTGCTGGCGAGCCTGCTCTTGATGCTGGTGAATGCCGCCATTGCCTCGTCATTCCAACTCAGCTTCTTCTGCGAACTCTTCTTTAGTCCTTTGATTAGGTCATGTAGTGGAGATAGTGCTTCTGCAGCGTGAGGGACAAACCGATGATAGTAGTTTACTATCCCTAGGAACTCTCTCATCTTCCTGGCGGTGTTGGGTGGGGGAAAGTCCCTGATGGCCTCGACCTTCTGTGGTAGTGGCGTAATTCCCTGTGACGTCACCCTATGGCCCAGGAAGTCTACTTTATCAGCCCCCAGCACACACTTTGATGGGTGAATCTTCAGTCCATACTCCTGTAATGAAGAGCTGTCGAATGTGTTGGGCATGATTGTCGTGGTCACTGGATGCCACTAGGATGTCGTCGATGTATACCACCACGAAGTCCAAGCCCCTGACTACCCTATCCATGAACCGCTGGAAGGTTTGGGCAGCATATCTCAGGCCAAAGTTCATGGCAGGGAATTCGAATAAGCCGAAGGGTGTGGTAATGGCAGTCTTTTTAATATCTTCCTCTGCTACGGGAATCTGGTGGAAGGCGCGGACTAGGTCGATCTTCGAGAAAACCGTACACCCCTGGAGCTTGGAGTGGAAATCCAGGACATGGGGTATAGGGTAACGGTCTGGTGTCGTTACGGCGTTGAGTGCACGGTAGTCACCGCATGCCCTCCATTCGCCTTCCTGTGCTTTGGGCACCATATGGAGTGGAGATGCCCATGCACTGTCTGATGGACGAGCTATCCCTTGTTGCAGCATGACTTGGAATTCTTTCTTTGCTGCTTCCAGTCTCTCCGGTGGCATCCTTCTGGGTCTGGCGAAACATGGTGGACCGGTCGTGAAGATATTGTGGCGTACTCCCGGATCTTTGGGCTGACAATCGTTGGTGGCCGACAGTAATTGAGGGAACTCCTGGAGCAGCTGGTGATACTCGCTTGTCTTGGTGATGTGGGTGATGATGGGTTGTGACTGGCGGCATGATTTGGTTTGTATGTGCCGGCCCGTTGTTTTGTGTAGCAGCATCCTGCCTTTCGTATCAATCAGCAAATCATGTGCTGCCAAGAAGTCCAGCCCCAGGATTGGGTACTGTACATCTGCCACCACAAACGGCCACACAAACCATTCTTCGGTGATGAGGGAGACGCCTTTACTTCTTGTGCCATATGTAGCGATGGGTGATTTATTAGCTGCCAGGAGATCTTACGCCATACTGGAGGGTCGCTGTTTCTCCCGATAAGTGGGAGGAAGTACACTGACTTCCAATCCTGAGTCCACCAGGAACAGCTCTGTCGTTGCTAGGTCCTCCACCCACAGGAGAGTGCGTCTGTGAGGTTCAGTGGTGTATGACCTGGGGGGGTATGCCTGTGGGTCCCCAGGCGGATGTGTGGTGTCTCTGGGTGTGGTCGTCCATGCAGGAGTGTGTCAGTGGAGAGATGTGGCTGGATTCTGGGTGGTAGTACCCTGTGATGTGGTGGCGTCGCTCGATACTCGTGGAGATAATGCGGTGGTAGCGGAAGTGATACGTGGTAGTGGAGTGGTAGTTGTGGGATCGTTGGTGTCAGCGGCAGTGACGTGTCTACTCTCACGCCACCGCCTTAGTAGTTTCCCTGGTTGTCGAAGCGGTCAGAGTTAGGTGTGTGACTAGGCCATTGACATGGTGCTCGGCAGTTCCTTGCTTGCCTCCCGTAGTGTTGATGGTACACGCATATCTGCATCTGTTGCTGTCGCCATGGTTGTCTGACTTGGGGCGGTGGTTGATGTTGAGGCGGTGGTGGTAGAGCTAGTGGTCGTGATTGTTCACATGGTTGTGTCAATTGTTGTTGTTGTAAAGTGTCTAGGTTTTTATGTATCTCCCTCGTTAATTGTACTAACACTGCCATATTGCCGCATGGTTCTGTAGGTTGTGGTTGCATGGAGGAATGCTGAGGTGGTGTGGAGGTGGTATTTACTGTCGTTGTTGTGGTGTTTAATGGGAATCTGTTGCCACTCCATGAGCCCTCTTGCTCGATATGGGCGTCATTGAGAGAGTCGGCCCGCTCTCCATATTCCTGGAGTGTGAGGTTTGGCTGAGCGATGAGGTGCAGCCGTAACTGGGGCGGCATCAGATTAGTGTGTCTTGTTTTCAGTATGAGGTCTGGGAAGGGATTACCTGCTGCTTGGTTGAGCCGTTGCATATGTCTGAGGAGTGCAGATGGGCTCCTCCCATCCAACTGAACATTTTCCAGGGCTTTGTAGTTCTGTAGGACGGTATTTCCACACGCCGTCATGATAGTGGCTTTCAGACCCTCATACTGTGACCCAGGCGTAAGTGTACGAAGCGAAGGAGAGATTAAGGTGAATATATCTGTTGGGAGGGCCCTGATGAGTGCCCGATATTTCGCCTCATCGGAACTATTCTCTCCTTTCCAGATTTCCTCTGTGTGTTGCAACCACGCGAGTGTATCAGATGAAAATGGAGGGGTGAATGGAATGGATAACGTGGGTGTGTATTGAGTGTTATTCGTGGTGTTAGTTAATTCAGGTGCTTGCGCCATATTGTTGGTGAGATGTAAATTACGCAATGCGGTGTGGAGTGGATGGATGGATGGATGGATGGAAAGCAGGAGCACGATGGGGTATGGGGGTAAAATATATTAGTCCCCCCGGGAAGAAGGAATCAAAGAAAATGGTAGGAACTCGGGGGAGTGAAGAAAATGGTAGGAAATTGGGGGAGACTGAGTCAGAGTGTGCCGTGATAGAGAATTGTGGTAATGCTGAAGTTAGAGATGAGAGCGGTGAGCATGGGTGAAATATATTAACTAAGGTAGAATGGCGGGGAATTCGAATGAGACCAGGAATGATATTTTAGAGAGCGTGTTTTGTTTTCCTATCACACAGTACATATAAATAGAAAATACATATAAATTGGGGATATGCGGCAATGTGCCGGTACAATAATACTATAGATATGGAAACAAAATTGGGGAGAAGAATCACTGGGGAGGGTTCACTGAGAGAAAGATTGGAAAATAATTTATGATATCTAGTACTTAATCCTTTTGTGTAGAGCGTTGGTTGGTGGCGAAGGGTGCAACACGTGGTTCCTCAAGCGCGACCCTCGAGTGGAGTGTGAGATTGTGGTGAGGGGTTAGGGCAACACTTGGGGGTTATGGAGGACGATATTTTAGTGCGAGGTAGTCGCCATGGGAAGGAAATGGCAAGGGGGGGGGGGGGCAATATAGGTGGGAAACACAGGAATTATGTTACGTTAATTCAAATGTGGAGGGGTAAGAGCACTGGGGATTTAACACTGACTTATACTATACACAACAAACAAGGAAAGGAGGGCAATGTCTGCGTAAATAGGGGAATGGTGACGGTGTAGTATGGGGTGTAGAGTAGCGTAGAAGCGTTGTATTGTAGCCTGGGGAGTAGTCTCGGGATAACACGTGGCTTGGAGGGTGGGGTGTACAATTTCTTCTTCGTGTAGAAGGGACACAGGAGTTTGACGTCGTCGTATGGCTTGGTTTAGGGCGGATGTATAAGGTTACCTTAGCGTTGTCGCTGCACCCGTGGAGATAGGTAGAGTCGTTTCAAGCTGGATGTAATTTTTCCCGGGGTCACCAGTTATAACGATATGGGACGTTATCACCCAGGATGATTGAAGACTCGCTGTGCAGTACAAGGTAGTTTATTGGTAGGTAACACTTGGGTAACAGGTTGTTGTGAATCAAGCAAGGTGGTGTGTGAGTGTGTTTGGGCTCAGAGTAGCGAGGGGAGTGCAGAGGTGCTCGCGTGTCTGAAGCCAGGAGTGAACTGACATACCTGTGTGGGAAGGTGTGTGGAGGCGGGAAAACGGCTGGGCCAAGTGAGGGTAGAGAAGTGCCTAGTGTGAGAATGCTTGCTTGATTCACTACAATGTTTTTCCGTAGAGTGAGAAATTGGCTATTATCAAGCCTATTGTAAAAGGTAATCTTGATCCTCAGAGTCTAAGTTCGTATAGACCAGTATCAAATCTGACCTTTTTATCGAAAGTGATTGAAAATGTGAATTAGATCAATTATGGCTGTCACGAGTCAGACATAATACTCGTGACGTAATTTGAATTACAGAGAGTTGGAAGATTCCATACTGGGAGGTTCTGGAATATTCCATTCATGAGACAAAGGAGACAGGAGTGGGTTAAGTTGGGGGTGCAGCTAGTTAATCTGCAGGTACTGGATTAGTAGCCAAAATTAGAAAAGGGTCATGGTTCAACTGAATTTGCCACATTCAGTCATATAGGTGTTCGTACATTAATTACAAATTGTATTAATAATTATGCTACCAGGGTAATTTATGGTATTGTAAATGATCGTGAAGTGGAGGGGAATTATCGGGAATTATTAGCACGCCATAGGTAAATTGCAATTGCAAGTATAACTCAGGAATAAGTGGGTACAATGTAAATCGTAGCCAGTTAGAAAAAACGAACAAAGATAGGAGGAGGAGTCAGAGAAATTTTGAACCAGTTAAGGAGGAAGAATTGGGTCAGTTGGAACAAGACACACTTGAAGGAAGGACACACTCGTATCGTCAGCTTCCCTTACCTAGATCAATCCTCCACGTGTCACATCACCGTCACATATTTGGCGCCCAAACGTGGGACCGATTCGTTGTATTAACTCCAGTCACACACGCGCACACTTTCACGAGTAGATAGTCATAACTGTCCAGAAATTAAGGCAACCGAAACGATAGAAAATAAATTAAAAATGTCTACCGTACAAGAATTATTGGGAGAGGCTCAACTATTGGGAATTGAAAATAAGGCCGAACTTCAAGTATACGTGAAAACCCGCCAAGAAGAAGAAAGACTTGAAAGGGCGGCCATAAGAGAAAATGAAAGGGAACAGAGAGAGCAAGAACAATTGAAATGGGAACATGAAAAGGAAGTATTGGAACTGAAATTACGTGCGAGTGAAAGTCAAAGCTCGAGTGGAAGTGAGGGTGTAAGCTCAACCACCATGACCCCAAGGTTACAACTGTCAAAATACGTAGAGGGAGACGATATCGAGCCGTTTATTGAGCGATTCGAAATGGTTGCAGACACTTATAGATTAGATGATGATATAAAGAAGCTCGAGTTCATTAATTTATTCGATGGAAAAGCACTTAGTATTCTCCACCGACTCGACAGTACCGCCAGAGACTATGAGAACATGAAAAAGGCTTTGTTACAGGCGTACGGGTTGACGGTCGATGACGCTAGGACTCAGTTCTGGCGTGCATCCTTACAGGATAAGGAGACTGTTGCACAGTTTAGTGCACGTCTGACCAGTTACCTGGATCAGTGGTTGGAGAAGGCCGAAACACCTAAGACGTTGGAGGGGGTAAAAGACTTGTTGCTTCGTACACAGCTGGAGAAGTCTTGTCCTCCAGAATTGTCGGCTCAGCTGAAAACCAACAAGGTGAAAACGTTGCAAACGATGGTGGATATGTCCGACGCGCATTTTACCGCGTATGGTTACCATACGTGGATTCAGTATAATAAGAAAATTAATCAGTCGAATAAGCCTTCTCAGAACTCTGCTGTTTCATATAACCAGTCGAGTAAAAATCAGTCACAGCAGCAGAGTCAAATTGTTCGTCTGCAACCTAACCCTCATTTTAATCATACCCAGAAACAAGGTAATAATCACTATTCGCAGCAGTCCAATCAGTACCGTTACCAAGGAAAAAGTAACTGGAAAAATAGTAATAACCACGGTGGAAATAAAGGTTATTATCAGCGATCGGCAGCTGCAACACAGGGTGAACCACAGTATTCACCTGTGGTGGTTCAAACTAGTGTAGAACCACGAGTGCCTCAGTCGGTTCACGAACCTCATCAATTGTGACTAAACGCGACAGGAGTCTCGAAAGGTAAGTCTGGTTTCCATATTTGTCCGGGAATTGTTAACGGGATATCTGTTGAAGTCTTTCGAGATAATGGGTCATCGGGGTGTTGTGTCGCTGATGGTTTAGTTGCTTCTAATGATTTTACAGGGGAGCAGGTAACTATCACTATGATTGATGGTACCAGGAGGCTCTATCCTCTTGCTAAAGTTGCAGTGGAGAGTCCATTCTATACAGGCCAGGTAATTGCAGCAGTCATGCAAAATCCTGTGTCAGATTTGGTAATAGGAAATATACCAGGGGTTAAGAATGCGTGTTCAGTGGAAGTTTCCACACAGACTGGTGCAGCTGCTGTAACCAGGGGTATGGCGCATGCGAAGAAAACAGTTGTTCCACTTCAGGTGACAACTGCCGCCGACCTCGTCAATTGCGAGGATGTAATTGCAGAACAAGCAAGTGACCCTTCATTGGCACTTGTTCGCAAGCAGGCACTTGAGGGTGACAGTAGAGATCGACAGGGTATTGTAACCAGTTACGTCAGGAGGAGAAACAGGTTTTACCGACGTACAGTAAACCCCGATGGGGAAGAGAGGGTTCAGTTTCTCGTACCAGAGAAATACCGACAGGCTGTGTTTACCCTGGGTCATCATGCTATATTAGGGGGTCATATGGGGATGAGGAAAACAATTGATAGGATTCAGTCTCATTTCTATTGGCCAGGTATGGGGAGAGAGATAGGGAGATTGTTGAGGTCATGTGACGTTTGTCAGAAAACGTGTGACAGGGGTCGGGTGAAGCCCGCACCTCTAAAACCACTACCGTTAATCTCAGAATCATTTGAGAGAGTAGCGGTTGATATTGTTGGACCGATTATTCCGAGGGCTACGGACGGTGCCAAGTATATTCTTACCTGTGTGGATTTCGCCACCAGATGGCCTGAAGCAGTGCCTCTGCATGATATTGAAGCCACTACAGTGGCTGAAGCCTTGTTGGATATATTCTGTCGTGTCGGCATACCAAAGCAGGTATTGTCCGACCGAGGCAGTCAATTTACCTCCGCTATGATGGAGGAATTGTGGAGATTACTCTCAGTTAAAGGGTTGAGGACAACACCTTATCATCCAATGTGTAATGGGTTGTGTGAGAGGTTTAATGGTACTCTCAAGAAAATGTTGAGGAGGATGGCAGTAGAACAACCTAGGGAGTGGTCCAGGTATATCTCGCCACTACTGTTCGCGTATCGCGAAGCACCTCAGGCATCGTTGCAATTTAGTCCATTCGAGTTAGTGTATGGTAAACCTGCTCGAGGACCACTTCAGGTTCTACGTGAACTTTGGGACGATGAGGAATCAGATCCCGTGGTGAAAACCACTTATTCTTATGTAATTGATTTGGCAGAACGATTACAGCAAACCTGCGAGATTGCAAAGCAGGAGTTATCTAAAGCAAAGGAGATTCAGAAGTCCTACTATGATAGGAAAACTAAGCTCCGAACGCTACAGGTAGGGGGGAAGTGTCTCGTTCTGTTACCAACAGCTCATAATAAGTTGTTGGCTCAGTGGAAGGGTCCCTTTGAAGTAGTCAAGAAGGTGAATGACCTTAACTACATAGTTAAAATCAAAGGTGAAGCCAAGCGGTTTCATATTAATATGCTTAAGGAATATTACACCACCCAACAGGGGTGTACTTCCATTGTTACCACAGTTGGGGCAGGCTGTTATAACATCACCTCAGAACAGAGTGAAGTGTTAAGTCTAGTCCGTGGTCATTTTTCCCCAGCAGTAGACATGGTTAGCGCTGCTGTGGTAATTCCCGAGGGTGACGAGGGATATACGCCCAGACGGCTGAAGCTCGTCAAGGTGAGACAGTGGCTGAGGTCTCCGTTTCGGAGAAATTAAGACCAGACCAGCTTGCAAGAGTCAATGCGGTACTGGCAAAATATTCACGTGTGTTCTCTGACAGGCCTGCTGTTGCTAACATAGCCTGTCATGAGATACAGCTTACGAGCGACACCCCAGTGAGGGTGAAACCATATCCTATTCCTGTACGGCTGATTGATACAGTACGTAAGGAAATTAATGACATGGAAGCAGTTGGTATCATGCGAAGATCGACCGGCAGAAGTATCCTCCGGGTCAAATTACTCGTTAATTAGTGTTAACCGAGTAAATATTCATGCGTAAGATCGACTGGCAGAAGTATCCTCCGGGTCGAATTGCTCGTAATGGTTACCTCTCCGAGCGCAACGAGCACGAGTCTTATGCGACTCAGATCAAGGGGATTCCTAGAATTGGGGAAAAATCCGATGTTATATGTATTGTATTTTGTGCAACTTATCCAAGACACGGATTCTAGCGGTTTACTCTGATCCAAGGCTCGGATAATTCACTAATATATATATTGCCTTCCAGAATATTATTGCATTATTTTGTGTAACCTTATCCAAGACACAGATTCTAGCGGTTTACTCTGATCCAAGGCTCGGATAATTAACTAATATATATATTGCCTTCCAGAGATATTGTTGCATTTCCTACATATTATGTAACAAATACACAATGCATTACATACACCACACTTATATATTGCTTAAATGTGTACAAATTGTACTGAGCAGATATTACCAGGTACATTCATTCTTGTCTCGGAGTTTCTTCCTAAGATTGAAAAGCTAAAGTAACTGTTGGGAGTTTTCCACTCATTGGCAAAAATGAACACGTAACTGGTGATAGTAATTGACACATACAAGAATAAGTGAAGTGTGGATGAATTGTTATTGTAATAGTTATACATGCAAAGGCGTCGTTACCACTTCACGAATCTATTAAACATTGCATAGAGCAATGTCTCTTTGTGTGGGTGAATGTCACGAGTCAGACATAATACTCGTGACGTAATTTGAATTACAGAGAGTTGGAAGATTCCATACTGGGAGGTTCTGGAATATTCCATTCATGAGACAAAGGAGACAGGAGTGGGTTAAGTTGGGGGTGCAGCTAGTTAATCTGCAGGTACTGGATTAGTAGCCAAAATTAGAAAAGGGTCATGGTTCAACTGAATTTGCCACATTCAGTCATATAGGTGTTCGTACATTAATTACAAATTGTATTAATAATTATGCTACCAGGGTAATTTATGGTATTGTAAATGATCGTGAAGTGGAGGGGAATTATCGGGAATTATTAGCACGCCATAGGTAAATTGCAATTGCAAGTATAACTCAGGAATAAGTGGGTACAATGTAAATCGTAGCCAGTTAGAAAAAACGAACAAAGATAGGAGGAGGAGTCAGAGAAATTTTGAACCAGTTAAGGAGGAAGAATTGGGTCAGTTGGAACAAGACACACTTGAAGGAAGGACACACTCGTATCGTCAGCTTCCCTTACCTAGATCAATCCTCCACGTGTGCAGTGGGGAGTGATCAACGTAAACGCCGAATTCGTTGTATATTACGCGATTCACAAGGCTTTACAGTTGTATACTGACTAGTTGCATTGACGCTGGTTCAGTAACTAAATTAGGTGAGGGGGAAGCTGGAGCTTTGAAGAAAAATTACGAGTGTGTTGTGAGACTCTAAAGTGTGAGACATTAGAAAAATATTCCAACTTGCGTAACAATTGATAGAATTACTACAGTGTTAACGTAAGCTAGACTATCGTCACGCGAGCGAGAGCGAGAGGTAGCGAGTAGCTAGCTAGCATTGCGTGAGTGTGTGTGTGTGTGTGAAATTTAATTATTCATGTTGGCATACTGGAGTTGAATAAATATAGAAAATTTGCAATTGGTTGTTTAAATGCACCAGTAGATTTGTTATCTATATAAATACATATATATCGGGAAGAACCCTTAACATAAAAATTTATTATGTGCGTGGTGATTGAGGCCTAAACGGGGAATTAATCCCCGACTTTTTGTTCTTCGCTGCAGCCAACCAACGAGATCATAAATTAACAGGGCAAGGTAAGTTGTAATTGTCATATTATAAAATACATTATCTATCATTCTCACATCACCGTCACAATGGCATCACTTGAATAAGGTGAAGGCTATACCTGATAGTCAGTCTGCATCTAGGCAGCTATACTCAACTGAGACTGCACTATGTACTGTACGTAGTAAATGACCTAATTGTGTTAATGGATGAAAGAAAGTGTAGTGTTCTTATTATGCTTGATTTGAGTGCTGCATTTGACACAGTAGTGCATAGTATACTTCTAGATGATTTAAAGTCTATAGGTGTTGAGGGGAATGCACTGGTCTATTTGGAAAGTTATTTAAAAGATAGACCATATTGTGTACAGGTTGGGAAATCCTTTTCAAGAAATAAACCCCTGCGAAGAGGAGTCCCTCAGGGGAGTGTATTGGGTCCTATTCTCTTCTGTATCTACACTATCAAACTATCACATATACTAGAGAAACATGGTGCCAACTTCAAACTATTTGCTGATGATACACAGTTTTATATATCTATAAATAATGTGGTGGATGCAGAGGTGAATTTGAGTGTTATTATGTCCGATATTAAGGATTGGATGGATTTGAAACAACTCAACTTAAATCCAAGTAAAACTGAGTGTTTGGTCGTTGGAAAGAAGACCAATCTTAGAAGATTGGATATCTCAAGCTTACGAGTGCATGGTAGTACGCTGGATGTAAGAAACAAAGTGAAAGACTAAGGAGTGCTGCTAGACGAAAATCTCTCTTTCGAAGCTCAAATTAATCAAGTGGTGAAAGTTTCTGGTTACCACTTGAGGAACATTGCTTTTGTTAGAAAATATTTAGATCAGGATACCGTGAAGATGCTTCTTCATAACTATGTCATAAGCAGACTGGATTACTGCAATTCCCTATATTATGGTTTGCCAGACTATCGGTTAAGAAAATTGCAAAACGTAATGAACAGAGCAGCAAGATTAATTAAAGGTCTTCCATCTAGTGAGAGGATAACTCCAGCACTCATTGACCTACATTGGTTACCAATAAAGGCGAGGATTGTTTACAAGATATGTCTTCTAACATTCCGAGCATTAAAATTTGGAAAACCGGAGTACTTGATGAATCTTTTAAGAGGTTTTCAAGTAAATACCTAAATGGAACTCAGGCATAGTGATGATCAATACAGGTTAAATGAGCCAAGGAGTAATCTGACAATGAGTTTCAGAGCGTTTGAAAGGTGTGCACAAGGCTCTTTAATGGATTGCCATTAGATGTCCGGAGTAGTGAAAATTGCACGATTTTTAAGAAAAGACTGAAAACACATCTGTTCGCTGAGTGTTACGACACGGATGATATGAGTATTACAAGTGATTATATTGTTTAGTAATATTGAGAGAGGCCCTGCGGAGCACCATCTGCTGGTGGAGCGGGGCATAGAATATCCAACAAGTAACAAGTAAAATTAAATCTTAAATATTCAAAACGTTCTAAATAAAGCACGATGAAGTTCTTCTCTTTGGTCTTCTCCCTTCTCTTCATAATAATTATATTTATGTACAATGGACTATAACTATCAGGAATAACGTTAAATGTATTTTATATATATATTTATTTGTGTATATCCGATTTATCTTTTATATACATCTATTTTTATATATGAAATTAGATTGCTATAAATTGTAAATTTTTGTATTTTTTGCCTTTGAATTAGCATAATGATGAAGGATTACAAATGACGTATGCGAAGAGGTGCTTATCCTGAGGCAATCCTCGCATACTGATGTGTCCTTCATTGTTCACATGAGCCAGCATCTATGACTGGAGCGAACTACAGTCAATTCTCATTTTACACTTGTATATTGGGTGTGTAATGTAGTGTGTGTAATGAAACTGTGTACAGAAAACCCTCATTGTACAGTACACTTGTATATTGGGTGTGTAATATAGTGTACAATAAGTATTTACAGTACATACATTCATTACACACACACTATTTCACATACATAATGCCAGTGTAAAATGAGAATTGACTATACTGGGTTGGCATATTTGTTTACATTTATGTCATCCTGGGGTCGCAAGGTTATGGATGCTGGAGTTGCAAGCCTGATATCCCCATCAAGGGTAATGTCTATGTAAAAGCGAGATTTTTGTCCCCTTAATTTAATATTACTATTTTACTTTACTCTGGGAGGAAACCCAAAACCCACTACCTTTAACAAAACAAAAAGCCACCAGTGTATGCTACTACTCTATCCTATAGCTGGATCAACCTGGTCTGGAAAAAAAAAACAAGAGACCGATGAGGAACAGGACTTGCCTTGCGAATACCAAAAATAAATCATACAAAGGACAAGTCCAGCTCCTCTCCAGTACTGGGTAGTCAGAATCCTTTGTCAAGTTCTGTAACCCCGGGAGAACTTCAATAAGGTTCTACCGTCACTAAACCCATCCGCGATTATCCCAGGCATGATCTGAGTTTTCATACATTCTATTCATTCATTCCTTTTTCATTCACTCCTCCATTCAAACCTCAGATTCTGCAAGGCATGATAACCCAGAATGCAGTAAGTGATACAGGGCCCCTGACAACGGCCCTGACTGTATCCTGGAAGAGCCCTATTAATTTTCAGTTATATTTTCTAATTTTACTTTTTCTCCCTTTTTTCTTTCTTATTTCTTAAATCTCCTCCAGAAGTCTTCTAGGAAGTCGTCTATGACGTGGAGGAAGTACCATATCCTCCTCATCTTGTCCATCATTTTCTTCCATTTCCCCTAGTTGTATTATTAGGTCACTGTGGCTCACATAGAGCTTGATTTTTTCTGCAGCCCTCTGGATGTTTTTCCCCGTAAATGGGTCCTCCACTATATACACCAATCCATTTCTGATCACTTCTACTACCTTATACAGGCCCTTCCATTTTTGGTTCATTTTGGCACAGGTACCCAGTATTATCGTTTCTGTTTTACCCACACTAGTGCTCCTTGTTCTACCTTTTCATTTTTTCTATGCCTATTCGCTACTGCACGATACCTCCTAAGAGATACCGTACTTGCTTCTTGTATAAGCTGTTTCAATCTCCCAGTGTCGTCGGCATCAGATGGGATAGTTAGTTGTGGTGCTGTGATGATGCGGGGCTGATGTCTCCCGAAGAATGCAACATAAGGCGTCACCCTGGTATTGCTGTGGACTGCTGAGTTCATGACAGTTTGGCATTCGGCCAGCATGGTAGGCCAACATTGTTGATAGCCCTCACACAGCTGGGCCAACACGGTCCAGGGTCCGGTGCATCCTCTCGATCATCCCGTTGGACAGGGGATGATAAGGTGTGGAGAATAGTAGCTCCACTCCATGCTGGTCTGCCCAGGTCCGCATTTCTTGGCCGGTAAACTCCTTCCCGTTGTCACACAGCAACGATCTAGGGCCGCCAAAGTCTGCAACAAACTGGGTGAGCCTAGCAACAATTCCCTTGGCGTGTTTACTTTTTAGGGAGTAAACCTTGGCGTATCTTGAAAAATGATCTATGATGCTTAGAATATATCTGTTACCATCTGCTCCAGAAGTCATATCAGTCAAATCTATGGCAATTCTTTCTAAGGGTTGTATTATGGGTGGGAAAGACCCTTAGTATACTTATAATGCTGGCAATTTAGACATTGTTTAATATATTTGACTACATCAGACCGTAATGTTGGCCAATAATATAGCTCTTTTGCTTTCTTAATAGTTTTGAATTGTCCAAAATGTCCTGACTGATCATGAGCTAGTTCTAGTGCTACCTTTACTAATGTTTTAGGTACTACTACAGTATAATAGTAACTATCATCTACAAAAGTCTTTACATAATATTGGATTCCCTCATTTTCTTCAAACTGGTCTAAAGTGGCTCGGGCTATTTTCTGTCTGGGCACTTAACCTCCCTCAAACAATATTATAGTGCGAGATAGGCACTCTGGCAAGGAAATGGCGAGAGGGGGGCAATATAGGTGAGAAACACAAGAATTCTGTTACGTTAATCCAAATGTGGAGGGGTAAGAGCACTGGGGATTTAACACTGATTTATACTATACACAACAAAAAAGAAAAGGAGGGCAACGTATGTGTGTATAGGTGAACCTTCTGGGCTGGGGACGGTGTCGTATGGGATGTAGAGTAGAGTAGAGGTGTTGTAGTGTAGCTTGGAGAGTAGTCTCGGGATAACACGTGGCTTGGTTCAGGGCGGGTGTGTAGGGTTACCTTGCGTTGTCGTTGCACACGTGGAGAAGGCAAAGTCGTCTCAGGCTGGATGTAATTTTTCCCGGGGTTACCAGTTATAACGATATGGGACGTTATCACCCAGGATGATTGAAGACTCACTGTGCAGTACAAAGTAGTTTATTGGTAGGTAACAATTGGGCAACAGGTTGTGGTGAATCAAGCAGCGTGGTGTGTGAGTGTGTTTGGCTCAGAGTAGCGAGGTGAGTGGAGAGGTGTTCGCGTGTCTGCAGCCAGGAGTCAACTGAGTCAACTGTGTGGGAAGGCAGGAAAGCGGGAGCGGGAAAGCGGCTGGGTCAAGTGAGAATAGAGAAGCGCAGTCTGAGAGTACACGTAGGCTACAGCTTGCTTGATTCACTACAGTCTGTTTGAATTATGAACGTTGTTCCCCACAAATAATGGTGATAATGGCGACACGCCAATACCACTGCCATTGCTTCCTTATTAGTGACACTATACCTTTTTTCACAAGAATTAAATTTCTTTGAAAAATAACCCAACGGTCGGACTGTCTGGTCTACTTGTACACTCGATCAAAATAGTATCGCGCATCTCCCTCGTGAAACATTTTGACACCTAAGACGATGGCTACTGAAAACGAGCTTGTTTATCATGAGCTGTAGCGATCATTTACAGAACCATCGGACCCAACCTGCGCAATACTTTTTTGATCCAGTGTACCTGATGTAAGACCGCTCCTACATACTCATCACTAGCATCTGTGACTAATACTAGAGGTAATTCAGGTTGATATTTAGTAAGAATAGGAGGTGTTATTAGTTTTTCCTTTAGTTTATCGAAGGCTTCCTGACACTTCTCATTCCATTGAAAAACAGTGTTAGCCCCAGTGTGACCACTCCTTGGCTTTTTTCCCAAGATCTTGGATTTTTGCACCTAGTCTTGGGATCTGGGATTTTTCGTGCAAAAAAGCCGCTGATCTTGGGAATTCTTGATGATATTTACAAGTGTCAATTTTGTCTTTCCGTATGCATTAATGGTACACACAAGACAACATTTGATATGAAAAATTTGAAATGTCATTTTTTTTTATATATATACCTCAACCACGGGATATTGGCCAGAGCAGGCGTCGCCAGGGATAGGGATGTGGGTACCAGCCTACAGGGAACTCGTGTGAATTTTAATCTTTATGTAAATAGTTCGTAAGGACGAATATTGCTTCTAATCATGAGGGGATTTCCGCCTTTTTTCCTCCTTCCGAACTGTGCATGTTAGGGTCCAACCAAGATTCATCCTTATGTAAATACGTCATACATACGAATATTCTTAGCATAACCATGAGTGTTTTTACGCCTTTTATATTATCCTATTTCGTCCTGCACACGTTCACTTCTGAAATCGGTTGGTTTGGAACTTTGGACTGGTTACTGGTAGTCTGACTTAAGTGTTAGCCGTGGATAGGTGTGAATACTTGATTGTATATAAATTTTTATAGTTACCGTTTGAGTGTACCAGAAAAGTGTCTCCAACTGTACCATAGGGATGTAGCTTGGTGCAGTAATGTTATAGCGAATATATATATTAAATTCCAGGTTATTTCAAAGGATAACTTATAAAGAAAAAATGAGTGATGAGGATGATCCTGTACCAGGGGGGAACGGGTTAAGAACTCCACCTAAAGAGAAAAGAAAAGCATGGTACCAGCGGCTCAAATATTTGTACGGTGATATATAAGGTCAATTATACTTTATTTTGTGAAAATAGGCCCTAGTTATACAAATAATGAAGAGTATTAGGAATCTTGGGATTTTTTTGTCTGTCTTGGCTATTTTTATGGGTCAGTCTTGGGATTTGTCCATTTCGTGAGTGGTCACACTGGTTAGCCCTCGTAAGATTTTTTAAGGGTGTGGCAATTTGGGAAAAATTTGGTACAAAGCTCCTGTAAAATCCACACATTCCAATGAAACGCCTGACTTCCTTTACATTCCGCCCCTCCAACGGTAACCGCCTTGACGTGGTGGGGGGGCTTGCATGTCTCTGAGACCTGGCGAGCTAGACTAGAGGGGGCTCCGGCCCCTGCTCTGCCCCGATTTCGGGGAGAGAGGGCTTCCCATGCTAGTAAGGTCGCCAGTGAGAGACCAGACTAAATGGTTCCCATGCATTAGGCTGCCAGTACGGGCCAACAGCGCTGCCCTCCGGAGGGACTGCCCTCTAGGGGCCGTCCTATGTTGGATGGTTGGGTGTCTGGGCCGGGAGATGTTGGGGAAGGGGGTCTCAGCACCGTCGTGGGCAAACTTTCGAGCCATTGGGGCTGCTTTTTAAAACGAGTGGCCCCGTGGGGGAAGAGGTACCCCGCCCACGGCGACCAGCGCTCGGTCCCCTCATCTGCCCGGTAGGTAGTAGCTCTTGGCTCCTGGGGCCAAAAACAACAAATCAATGATATATGGATACAGAAAAGCCTCAATCTCTTCCTCGAGCGGTGGTCGACCAGGCCCTCGGGACGTCACTCTCTGGTTGTGGTAATATGCAGAAAGCTGCAAATAAGAGTAGACCTAGCAGGTCGGGTGTTGTGTCGAAGAACCCTGTTAGCGATCTGGACACGTTAATGTTAACGAATGTACTTGCATCCTTTTCCTATGGCGCTATCCACTCCATTTTTAAGTGCTTTGGAGTAGTCCTTCGAATCCGAATCACATATGACAGTGATTGTAGGTCTAATCTGTGCTATATTACTTTCAATACAAATGCTGCTGCCAAAGCAGCATTTGAGGCAAAAGATTCTTTGACGGTGGGGGATACTCATTGTAAAACTCATATGATGCGGTCCATCAATGTAGTTGACAGTGACAATGATTACTGCCCTAATATATTTGATGACTCTGTAGAGCATGTCCCAAAGGAACGTCGGGTTCCTACACCCTTTTGGTCTGTGGCTTACTACAGGGAGGGACGTGGTAACATTATCCATGCTTCCCGGTATCTTGAGAAAGAAATTGGATTATTACCAATGGGCCACATAAAGAAATATGGTAAGGGAGTTTTAATCAGAGCCAAAGATCTTACACAGGCCATGATGCTCCTCAATCTCCCCTGTCCTTCTGATAGCATGTTTGAATCTATTAAACCACATCGAACATTTAATTATAGCAAGGGGCGTATATATAATGAGGACCTGTATGAATTCTCTGAAGAGGACATTCTCGCTATGTGCCCAGACAGTGTCCAACGAGTAACGAAGATGAAAGGCAGTAAAAATATGATCATCCTCACTTTCTATGGCTCGCATATCCCAGATCGCATTAACATTAACCCCACCTCATTTGAGGTGAAGCCTTTTGTTGAGCGTCCCCTACAGTGTTTCTGTTGTTATGAGTTTGGTCATGGGAAAAGGAACTGCAACAACCGTTCCCGGTGTGGTAATTGATCTGCTCTTGACTCACATCTTACTTCTGAGTGTCGGTCAGAGAGTTACTGCTTTTACTGCAGAGATTCTCACCCCTTGAGTTCTCGCCAATGTAAGATGTACCTACTTAAGCAGGATATCCTCCACTTGGCTAATACTCAATTCATTAGCATAGGTAGTGCCAGACGGCAACTCAACTTCAGGCGACAGAAGGATGGTGGTGTGAAGACATACGCCTCCTCCCTTCGCCCTAAATTGGTTGCAGCACCCTCTCAACCCTCTCAAGAGGCAGCTGCTTCTTGCTCTAGTGAGAACGTTTCTAAGGTTACTCTACATAATAGTTTCTCTGTCTTGGAAACTTTATCAGACACTCATTCTGGTGACCCTTCAACTGATGACAATTCTCAGACTTTAGCTAAAGGTGTCCATGTGGTAGAGGTTTACGCTGCCACACGCTCTCCCAAAAGGAAACTTAAGTCACCTAAACTGCCACAGAGACGCCTTCGTGGTTCCTCTGAGGCACTTGACTCTATAGATGTTCCACCTTGTGAGGCAACCATCTCTGTGGACTCATCCATAGTTATCTCTCAATTTCACCAGAAGCGTTCTCGTGGCTCTGATGAATCTCTTGATTCAACAGAAGTTCCTCCTCGCAAGCTTCCTTCGGGATCATCAGAGGGGCGTGAAGTTAATGTGGATGCCACGGATGTTGTGACTTCAAAAGATTCACTTTCTCTTCCGCTTGAGCAGCGGAGTGATTCTACCACCTGTATTATGGATGTTGATGTATCTGCCTGTGTCAGTGATACCACTGCTGTACAGGACAGAACCAATGTAATTGTTTCAAAGAATATCCCATCTCATATACCTTCATCTTCTTCTAACATATCAGATGCTTCAGGGACTCGTCTACGGGTCCAGATTACTGCCCCAAGTACTACTCCTCGAGTTCGCTCTTCTTCTAGTGGCCCAGGATTAGACAAATCTTATTGTTTGAATAAACCCTCAGGTCGAGGTGGTAGTGGGAAGTACCTCCGTGAGGCTTCCCAAAAATCAGTACTAAAGTAACACCGTTCAAGGTCCTTCAGTGGAATTGCCGTGGCTTGTGTGCTTCTTGGGAGGAACTTCTCTCTAGCTTCTCTCCTGCATGTGTTTCTCTCCAAGAGACAATGCTTGGGGACTACATTCCTGCCAGTCCTCCAGCATACTCAGCATTTTATTCCAATTCATTTGAAGGGCAGGGTCATCATGGTGGCTCTGCCATCCTAGTTCGCCGAGATATTCCATGCACGAGCCTGGAGCTTGACACTCCAGGCTGTTGCAGTTAAGGTTTTTATGGACCGCCCGTACACTGTATGCAGTCTATACCTTCCTCCCAGTGTTACAGTTGAGAGGGGTGATCTCAACCATCTTGTACGGGACCTTCCCTCTCCCTTTATTTTATTGGGTGATTTTAATGGTCGTCATCCTCTGTGGGGTGACAGTTTGGTCAACCCCAGGGGTGTTTTATTGGCTTCTTTTATTGAGGATGAGGGATTAGGGGTTTTAAATACGGGAGATGTGACACATTTTAATAGCCCTACTGGAACCTTTTACCGCCATTGACATTTCCCTTTGCTCACCCAGTGCTCTGTTGGATTTTACTTGGAGAGTGTTGCCTGACTTATATGGCAGTGACCATTTCCCTATACTTTTAGAAGGTAACAGGTACGAACCACAGTCTCGTCTTCCTAGGTGGAAATTAGAGAAGGCTGACTGGCAGTTTTTTAGAGAGCTAACTTCTTCGGTCTCTTCTGTAGCCGATTTCGGTAGCTCTGACGAGGCTGTAACATATTTCACTGATATGCTCCACTCTGCTGCTCTCAACTCTATCCCTAGAACTTCTGGCTACTTTCTCAAACGTCCTGTCCCTTGGTGGTCACCAGTCTGCACCACTGCTGTGCGGGAGAAGCGCGCTGCTTTCTCTCACCTTCGTCGCAATCGTGGGGACCCAACTCTTTTAGAGGACTTCCGACGGGCAAGGGCTCGGGCTAGACAAGTTTTAAAAGAGGCCCGATGTGCATCTTGGAAGTCCTATGTGTCTTCAATTAATACTAAAACTCCACTCACCCAAGTGTTCAGGAGAGTCCGTAAGATGGAGGGGAAGTTTTCTCCTAGTTTTCCACCTGTACTTAAGGTCAATGGAATTAAGATCATGGATGGTTTGACAGTGGCCAATACCATGGCGGAGGCTTTTGCAAAGGTCTCCAGCCGTGACTCTCGACCTCTAACTGTCAGACATGAGTTAAGAGCCAAGGAGCGTACAGTCCTGGATTTCACAGGGAACGAGAATGAAAGTTATAACCATATATTCACCCTGAGAGACCTGCATTCTGCTCTCTCTCTCTGTGGCGACACTTCTCCTGGGCCAGACAACATCCCATATGCAATGTTACGACACTTGGGTGAGGAAGCGATCTCATTTCTTTTAGCTGTATATAACAGAATCTGGCTGGAGGGTGTCTTCCCTTCTGGGTGGAGGGTTGCTACCAAACTTCCTTTTCTCAAGCCGGGCAAGGACTCTGGTGTTGCCCTCAATTATCGACCAATTGCCTTGACCTCCTGTCTCTGTAAACTATTTGAAAAGATGGTGAATGTCAGACTGGTATACTTCTTGGAACGGGGTGATTTTCTGTCTCCGTCCCAGTCTGGCTTTCGTAAATACCGTTCCACTACAGATGCTCTGGTCAGGTTGGAAGCTGCTGCATGTGAGGCTTTTGCACGACATCAACACCTTGTCTGTGTATTCTTTGATTTAGAGAAAGCCTATGACACTACATGGCAATATGGCATCCTGCAGCAACTCCATTTATATGGCCTGCGGGGTCGCCTTCCACGCTTTCTTAAGGAGTTTCTCAGTGGTCGCAGTTTTTCTGTGAGGGTTGGTACAACCCACTCAGCATCTGTTGCACAGGAGGAGGGCGTCCCCCAGGGAAGCGTCCTCAGTGTCACATTGTTTGCAGTAGCAATTAATGCCATTGCCTCATCCCTTCCAGACGGTATAGCTAACTCGATGTACGTTGACGACCTAGCAGTCTGATTTGCTGCTTCCCGTATGTCAGTGGCGGAGCGGCGCATGCAGCTTGCCCTTGACAGGGTGTCACGTTGGACTGATTCTCATGGGTTTCGATTTTCTCCTTCCAAGACAGTTGCTATGCACTTCTGCCGCATCCGAGGCATCCACCCGGATCCGGACTTATTCATGTATGGTCATCGGATACAATGTGTCGAGGAGACTCGCTTTTTGGGTCTCCTTTTTGACAAACGCTTGACTTGGGTTCCCCACTTATGTACACTTAAGGTCTCTTGCCTCAAGGCTCTTAACCTGTTGAGGGTCCTGAGCCATACATCCTGGGGGGCTGATCGGGCCACCCTCCTCCACTTATACCATGTTGTTATTAGGTCAAAACTCGACTATGGGTGTGAGGTGTACTCTTCTGCCACCGATGCCCGTCTCAGAGTTTTAGACCCTGTTCATCATGCTGGAGTACGTCTGGCGACCGGAGCCTTCAGGTCGTCCCCAATCCCCAGTCTCCTGGTGGATGCTAATGAGCCACCTCTTGATCTCCGTCGCCAATCCTTGATGGTTCGTTGTTGGCATCGATTACATCGACTTCCTGACACCCTACCTTGCTTGGCGGTGTCATCTGATATCATGTCTCAGTACTACCTTTTACATTCTCGTGCACCATGGCCCTTTGGCTTCCGGGTCAGAAAGGCTATGGAGGAGATGGGCATAGATGACTTTCAGATTTGTCCTGTGAGGGTCCCCAGGGTGGCTCCATGGCTTCTTCCAGAAGTTTTCCCCTGCACCTGCTTTACAGACAAGAAGGAATTTCTTCCTCCTCCAGTGGCTCGTTCCCTCTTTTTAGAACATGCCTTCACTCACAGGGAATCCCTCCCTGTGTACACTGATGGGTCAAAGTCTGATGCTGGAGTTGGCTTTGGAGTTGTCTTTCCTGACTTTTGCCGTTGAGGCAGGCTCCCTTCTGTCATGTCCATTTTTACTGCTGAGCTCTCGGCCATTTTATATGCCCTCCAAGTGATTTTTACTCTCCCTCAGCCTTCGTTTACTATTTTTAGCGATTCCTGTAGTGCCTTGCAGGCCTTGTGCAATTTTAACTCTACCCATCCCCTGGTGTTGGCCATTCTTGAGTGGCTTGTCCTCCTGGGTCGTCGTGGCCGCAAAGTCACTTTTTGTTGGGTCCCGGCCCATGTGGGTGTTGATGGGAATGAGCGGGCTGACGCCCTGGCTAAGGCTGTGGTCTCCAATTCCCGGCCTCCTGCCAGGCATCATCCTGTTCCTGCAGTGGACCTTCGACCCTACATAGATGCTACCGTTCGTTCCTGCTGGCAGGACAGATGGGACGCCATCGGGGCTAACAAGCTCCGTGACATCCGCCAGCGCCTTGGATTGTGGAGCTACAGTGGCCTGTCTCGCCGGTGGGAGACGGCTCTTGTCCGTCTCCGCATTGGCCACACATTATTGACTCATGGCTTTTTAATGGAGAGGGCTCACCCTCCCTACTGTGATGATTGTCTGGTCCCTTTGACAGTACGGCATCTTATTGTCGAGTGTCCCAGCCTTGGGGACCTTCGTCGTAGGCACCTCTCCGAGTACCGGAAGGGTGACGGTTCTTACAGTCTCTTCCAGGTGCTCAGGGAGGAGGCTTGTTGTGTGGGAGGGAACACCCTCTCCTATGTGGAGGAGGCTGGCCTTCTCCACAAATTGTGAATTTTATTGTATTTATGGCTATTAATTTTTATGTAGTTAAAGTTTAATGTTTCTTTCGTTAATATTTCAATTCTTGTATATATCTAACTTAAATAGGTTATTTAATTAATATATGATCTTTTGGAAGACGTGGGTTTTATTCATGCTGTTTCTCCCTTTTGAGGTAGTGAAAATTATTTAATTTTTGTACATATTTTATTAATGATGTAGATGACCTTTATATGTTGGGCGGTATATGACCATTGTTGTTGCGCTGCCAGATGCCTAATGGCATCAATAAATCAATCAATCAATTCTTTGAATATTTGATTGAGCTCATCTCACAAGAGTGTACGAATCTGCAAGTTGAGCAGCTTTGATTAAATCTACTTCACCTTTTTCCTCGATATATATCCTTAAGTCAAAAGGTAACTTCCTTTTAAAGTCTTCCATCACTATCAAATCTCTTAACTTCTGAAAAGTTGTTATAGACAGACTAGATAACCATTTGTTACACATCCTTAGTTCTTCTGTTATAAACTCCACATATGTAGCTTGAGGGTTTTTCTGAAGTGATCGAAATTTTTGACGATAACCATCTGGTGTAATGGCAAAGGAGGTCAGAATAGCTTGTTTAACCTGATCGTAGTCATCAACACAGTCCAAATTTGCAAAAATTTTGGCGGCTTTACCAGTTAATTTTGCTTGCAAAAGCCATGTCCATTCAGATCGAGGCCACTGGAAGTGAATTGCACTTTTCTCAAAGGTATGTAATGAGCCTTCTGGGTCGGCCTCATTGAACTCTGGGACTAAGGGAATGTTTTTTATTAAACTGAACTTAGTCTTTGTGTGGTAATCGCTATTTAGTTCCAACTTCCTCTCTTCTAGTCTTATTCTAGCCGCTTCATTAGCAGCCTCTAACTCTAATTTGCGGTGTTCATATTGTAACCTATCCTCTGACCAAGAGTCATGGTTGCCATTAGTTTCTTTAAAAACACTATGATGTAAGTGAGCACCTGATGAGGCAGGAGTTAGTATATCAATGGATTCTGCAGGCAAAATTTCCTGTTCGACCAGTTTCTCAATAACTATATTTTTTATAATCTCCTTTGTTGCTGAACTGGGATAGGGAACTTCATAATATTGAGCAATAAAGCGCCAGTCATCTTTCTTAATCGGACACTGTCCAAGTTGTTCTAGGGATGGAGTGTCACAAAACTCCTTTGCTCTAAACGTCATGGTTAACAAATAAGAGATTTACATACATATAAGATACATCAAGTACAAGAACCTTAAATTAAATTTATCATATCGAAGAACCTTGACATGGGGAGAATTCAAATACTTCGTAATGTATATTTTACATAGATCAGGTAAACTGAGTGGGAAAAATATTATGATTACTTAAACAGTCAGCAGACGGTTGACACAAATCGTAAGCCTCGACACTTATTAACTGTGTGATATCCAACTCAGCTTTATCTTATGAGATAATCCTGCAGATATGATCATGAAAGGAATACGGCATTAATTAACTCAGTGAATCAATAACATAGATGACTCCTAAGTAGATCCGGATGATAACCTAGACGATCATGAATAATAGCAGTGATAAGAAATTTTTATGAGATACAAACAATTGTATGAAACTTGAGACTTGAAAATATGAAAATAGTAGGGAGCACTACAATTTTTAATCTCCGATTCGTATGGAAGATTATCACTTGAGTAGGAATTGGTCCGAATATCTTTAAAAGAATACGGCACGAGACACTTAGAGTTATGAAGTGATCTTCCAAACGAATGAACAGAATTCGAAATAAAGCAGTCTGCCTTTACTTTATAAAAATTTGATGAATTCTGTTATACTACTTCCGACTACATATATGCATCTAACCAGACAAGTCTATTATGACAGGCAAAATAGGCAAGAGTGATCAAGTCCATGCAACCACAATTAATCTAAACATGAATACAGACTCTAGTAAACCACTTTAAGCAATGAATACATGAATACTTTCTTGCCATAAACAGATTAAGTAAAGATTAAATTACAGTAGTACAATGACATAATGCCAGTCACAAATGAGCACAACCACTACCCACACATCAGCCATGAATCGGGTGAATGAAATATTATAGTGGTGATAACCTTAGAGGAGTTAAAGTTATGATTGATGTATGGTGTTCTCTGGTGATAAACCGAATCCTACTGGTCACTGTTAGCGTAAAAGGGAAAATATCCCAGACAGGCCCCCATCTTACGAGTGGTAATTGATTTGTCTAGGGGATGAATTACCAAACACGTAATTAAAGTGAATTCTCCATTTCAAAGGAAAAAATTGAAAGTTATGTTAACACAAAAATACAATTTATTATAAATCAAGTTATAAACCTCCACCCAAAATATACCCCTTAGATCCTAATTTTAACAGTAATATACAAATTTAATACATAACAAGAGATATTGAATAGAACTTAACCCCCTGATTACAAGTCTCAGTCCACATTAATAGTTTAGAAAGATTACATCCACCAGAGCTTCACCGAGAGAACAAGTTACATGAGAAATACTTATAAACTTCACCACGATTCAAGTTACATGAGAAATACCTATAAACTTCACCACGATTCAAGTTACATGAGAAATACCTATAAACTTCACCATGATTCAAGTTACATGAGAAATACCTATAAACTTCACCACGATTCAACTTACAAACATGTGAGAGCTTTATGTACATTACTTATCTGTCTGGAGAGAGAGCACAGTCGAGGTGTAGTGGGAAGCAGGAGAGAATCAGTACCTGTCACAGAATACTGATCCATTGACTCTCACCTTTTTTTTTTTCTTTTTTTTTACCTGGCCTATCAACCATGAGTGCTGGTCATTAAGGCCTTTTATTTTATTTTATTTTTTATTTATTTATTTATTTTTTTAATTTTATTTATTTATTATTATTTTAATTTTAACTTTTTGCATATTATTTTTATGCATATATTATCATTATTATTATTATTATTATTATTATTATTATTATTATTATTATTATTACATTGTATCTTAAAACTAAACATATATAATAATTTTCCTATTTTGTACTTTCATACAAATAATATTTCTTAATTTTACATCCTAGCTAATAAACTAATCTATGTACCTACTCAACCAATAGCTAACTAGACTAATACCTATTCCAGCCAATCGCTAAACCTAGACAGACAAATCGCTAAACCTATTTTAGACAATCGCTAAACCTAGCTAATACATCATAATATACAATATATACAACACATAATTAAAGCATTCACAATTGAAAAAAAAGAAAAAAAAAAAACATATAAAATGGTAACAACAATAGTAATAAAAAGTCACATCACTCTGATCATTTCGGTCTCCCTCAAGAAAGTCATCAATTTATCAGTCACACCACCATCCCCATCACCTAAGAGAGCTGAGAGTGTGAAGGGGACTTTTACTGCATCACAGTAACTTATGAGGGAAGCACGTTCCCCCACAAATCGCCGACAATGCAGGATGATATGACTGATAGATAACACTGCATTGCAGGTGTTACAATGCGGTGGAAAACGTTTGTCTATATATGGTTCTAGATGAGTTATTCTGGTGCAGTTGGCTCTCAATCTTGCCAGGATACGTTCTTCGATTCTATTGGGCCGGTTGGCAGTGGCCCAATTACCCAGTTGAGGCTTGATGGTGTTGATGTTAAGTCCAGTCCACTGACATTGCCACAGAAGATTTATTGATTTCTTTCCGAGGGATAGACACGACTGTAGATCACGAGGGACGTCCCAAGTAACCTCGAGCTCTACAGCCGATTTTGCAAGTAAGTCTGCCCGTTCATTGCCATAAATACGACAATGCCCGGGCACCCAGATCAGAGTGAAGGACTTGTTGCATAAGTGCAACTTATTAATGATGCGACCCTGGATTTCATTAGAAATAGTTTGACATGAGTTAATTGCCTGAAGGGCTGACTTGGAGTCTGAGAAAATTACTATTGAATTATAACGAGAATTTAGTGCATAGTCTATAGCTTTGTCTATAGCAAAAAGTTCAGCTGTAAACACAGATGTATGTATCGGCAATCTGTACCTAAGTTCACATTCACTCGACCATACACTCGCACCCACACTTTCATCTGACTTGGAGCCGTCAGTGTACACGTGATGAGACCCCAGGTGACTGCGGACTATACCACCAAACAGGTGGTGTATCTCCAACTCCGGTGCCTTTTCCTTCGATGATGGTAACCACGATGTGTTGACGCCGAAGTTGGGTGTCTCCCACGGTGGTATCTTGGTGGTGATGAACTTGTCGCAGTCCCCGAGGTCTATTTGTAGTTGTTGTTCTAGTTGGTGGAGGCGCACAGCCAGTGGCCTCCGTCTTCCGTGGTGGAGATAATGATGTTGTTGAAGGGAGGCACTGGCCACGTTACCGATCTCCGACTTCCGGATCGTAGACATAGCGGTGTTGAGTGCGAGTTGATCCCGTCGAAGTCGGAGAGGAGTTATGTTCGCCTCCACCTCCATCCTAGCTACACGTGTACACTTCAGAGCTCCCAAACACACACGTAAACATTTATTCTGGTACACATCCAATCTTCCTAATGTCGTATCTGATGCCGACCCATACACCTGTGAGCCATAGTCTAGCTTTGTACGAATAAGGGTTTTATACACCATTAATAAAGATTTCCTGTCGGCTCCCCATGTGGTACCTGATAGGTACTTAAGGACATTTAAAGGTTTTTCACAACGAACAAGCAAATTATTAACATGATGTGTAAAATTTAATCTCTGGTCAAAATGAATTCCTAAAAACTTAACAGAATTATGAAATGGTACCGGTTGGCCATCTAACGTTACGTTAATTTGAGGTACTCTACGTTTACTGAAAATTACTCCGGTACACTTAGGAACGGAAAACTTAAAGCCCCACTGTAAGGCCCATTGGTGGACAGAATCAAGCGCTGCTTGAATCCGTCCTACTGAAAACTGTGCATTACGTGACGAGTGCCACATTGCACAATCATCAGCATACAACGAGTATTTAAGATTCCTGGGAACTAGAGCTGATGACAGAATATCATTGATCATGATGTTAAAAAGTGTAGGACTAAGCACGCTTCCCTGTGGCACCCCGTTCTCTTGGACAAAAATGTCCGATGTTACGTTACAGGGAAGGGTGACAGAAAAGGTTCTGTCACGCAAAAAGTTGTTAATGAAAATGGGCAAATTACCTCTTAAACCATAACCGTGAAGCTTCATCAGAATACCGTGTCGCCATGTCATGTCATAGGCTTTATGGATGTCCAAGAACACCCCTACCATGAATTCTTTATTGGCAAATGCCTTTGAAATGCAATGCTCCAGGTTCATCAAGTGATCAACTGTGCTCCGGTGTTTCCGGAAGCCACATTGTCGATCACTCAATAAACCCTTCGCTTCTAAAACAAAAAGTAGCCTATTATTTATCATTCTTTCCATGACTTTACAGAGGCAGGAAGTCAACGCAATAGGTCGAAATGAACTGGGATTCATAAGACGACCAGACTGTTTAGGTATCGGTATGATCCACGCAAAGTGCCATGAGTTTGGGAAGATGTTAGACACCCAAATCTCATTGTACACTGCTAGCAACTTGACCAGGTTATCCTGGCCAAGATGCCGGATCATACCGTACGTGATGGTGTCAGGCCCAGGACTGGTGTCTTTACAGGATCTTAGGGCAAGGAGAAGTTCGTCAATCGTAAACTCCCGGTTGTATGGGTAGTCTACGTCTTCTGTGGCAAAGTCTATCTCTTGTAGTTCAGCCATACGTTTGTGATGGAGAAAACGTTGATCGTAATTGGCTGAACTACTTACTTTTGAGAAACTCCTGGCAAGTACGTTTGCTACGTCCACGGGATCGTCGTAGATGTTATTGTCCACTTGAAGAGTGGTGATGGGAGTATACGGGCGTTTGTTATTTAGTATCTTTATAGTGGACCAGACTTTTGTAAGTGGTGTAAAACGATTCACCGTGGACACAAACGACCGCCAAGAGTCCCTTTTAGCTCTATTAATTACTCTCCTTGCCTCAGCCCTCGCCCGTTTGTAAGCTATAAGGTTGTTCTGAGTGGGCTGTTTGTCAAAAATCCTGTATCTCCTATTACGTTTCCTTAATGCCTCTCGGCAATCCGTTGACCACCAATGTGCTTCACGCTTATTTCGAATTATAGAGGTTTTGGGAATAGCAACCTCGGCTGCGTGTAAGATGTTTTGTGTTACATTTCGCATCTTTTCATCTATGGTCTCCCCAGATATATCTAGGTCGACGATCCTCCCGAAAGACCCCCAATCTGCTCTCTTAAAATTGAATTTTGGCACCAAAGGGGCCGAAACTGTATGACTTGAATAAGAGAGACAGATGGGAAAGTGGTCACTACCAAGGGAGTCGGACTCAGGATGCCAAGAAAAATCCTGGTGTATATCCGGGGAGGCCAGAGACAAATCGATAGACGAAAAGTTGCCAGAACGATCGTCAACCCTGGTGGCTTGGCCATCGTTCAGGAGGCAGAGGTTGGATTGTAATATAATGTCTGCCATCTGCCCTCCGCGAGCATCAGTTCTTAAGCTTCCCCACTGACAGTGATGGGCATTAAAGTCGCCCAGTATTAATTTTTTACCTGTGAGTTGACTAAATAAATTATGAAATGAATCACTGTCAATGGGGCCGCGTGGCGGACAGTAAAGAGAGCAGATGGATATGTAGGTGTTGTGTAATTTCACTCTGCAAGCAACGGCTTCCAGAGTAGTGTTTAATGTTATTTGTGTCTGTGGATGTGATTTGCGTGTGTATATTGCTACTCCGTGTCCATCGTTTCTCCTGTATGCGTTGTAGTGTTTAAATTGTGTTGGGTCAGAGTGATTCTCCAACCCTGTCTCCTGTAAACAGACGACGTCTGGCCTGTGTGTGTGTAATAATATTGATATGTTGTTCAATTTATTCCCAAGACTTCTACAATTCCACTGTAGTACAGTGAACATGGCGATTTAAGAGTTACGGGGTCGGCCTGAGCGCTTAGTCTTCTTGTGCCGCCCGCCGCGTGGCGAGTAGCTACCGGGGGACCTTTCCCGGTTCTTGCGTCCGGAGACATCCATTGCTTCCTCATCAATGGTGAGTCTCCCAGACTCCACCGAGGAAGAGCTATCCCTTCTCTCCCCCGATGAAGTGGGAATAGGGTGTGTGCAAGGAAGTGACTTGTTTGGTTTTAGGGTGGTGTAGTTAATTTTGTCATACTTGTCTGACTTCTTTTGTTTCTCTGACTGCAAAGCAGCTGCAGCCTGAGAATAGGAGTTAGTAGATTTGGTAATAGTCTTAGAGGGGGTAATAATAGTAGGTGTAGGAGTAGATTGTTCAGCCTGTTCGCTCGGCTCTGACTCAGTCTGAGTACTAATGGTACACATCACGGGTCGAGATATCACCGCCGATGCATACGAGACATTGGGAGATGGGGTCGCTTGCGATCCCATCACCGCCTTCCTCGCATCATGATAGGAGATACCTCGCACTGCCTTCACTGAGCAGACCTCCTTCTCCAGCTTCCACTTGGGACAATCCCTCGAGGAAGTGGAGTGAGTACCCTTACAATGAAAGCAGGAGAGCTCCACTGATGTGCACTTTTCCTCAGCATGGCCAGGCGTCGCGCACCTGCCACACACTGGAGAAGAAGCCTTACAAGTACGGTTTCCGTGTCCATAAATCTGACAGTTCAAGCATCTAAGAGGGATGGGGATAAAGGGTCTTACTTTAACAATTTCATAACCTATTTTGACAGTTTCAGGAAGTGAAACTTTGCCAAAAGTCAAAATGAGTGTTGCAGTCTTCTTCCTTATACCATCCTCTAATCGTGTAATAAATCTAGCGTCAATGATATCTTGATTCTTCATTTCCTCAATTATTTCCGTTTCTTCCATCATCATTAAATCCCTACAGGTGATTACTCCCCTGCAGGAATTCATGGCTTGAGGAATCTTGGCTTCTACTTCATAATTGTGGATCTGACGTAATTTTAGCAAAGTGGCTACTTGTTTCGAATTAAATGTTTTGACTAAGAGATCTCCAGAGGCAAGTTTTTTAACAGATTCAACCACACCAGCCCAGCCATCAACTACCTTTTGAACAATGAAGGGATTGAGGCCGGCTAGTGGGGCCGAACCAGTGGCATGTAACATTACAAACGAAGCATTTTTCACGTCTATGTCGAGGGGTGTTCGAGTCTCGTATCGTCCGTCGTTTCGTGGTGGTGGTCGGTCATGGCCGCCTCCTCCGCTATACGGAGGAGGGGTTGGGAGGGAAGGCAACATAGTAACCACTTCCCCCAAGTATGGGGGGAAGTGGGAAGAGGAAAAGAAAACACCAGAAAGGGATAATACCAGCCCTAATTAACTAATGTTTGAGATCAACCTCTCAACCCACACTAAGGTGGTCCGACTGTGTTCAACCACACCCAGAGCTATCAGTGGGGGAGTCCACCATAGGTAGGAGGCAAAGTTGATCTTAATATAAAGATATAGACACCTACTATATCTACTACCAGCTATGGAGGGAATGGATACTAGCTAAGCCTAGTCGTCACCAGAAGGGCGAATAAAAAGAAACTACTGCCGGTGCGGCAGGCCCTGGCAGCTAGAGGAGAGAGCACAAAACATACATCCACTCCACGACCCAGTCTCAAAGTCCCCCGACTCTCACCGGCTCCCCAGCCCCCTTTTATACTTTTTCTCAGACGAAAATCCGGGTCTCAGAAACAATGTTCGTATCTTCGAGGCTGGAGTCAAGCTGCTTCTGAACACTATTAAGAAACGAGACCCAGTAATTATGCTGGTCGGCAAGGTTCGTTACAAACTTAACACCAAAGACTGCACCACAATTGTTCTTGTATCTTTATCTTGATTATCCTTTATTCTATTGATGAATATCAGGGTACCAAATGCCTTTTTCCTCATTTCATCTATATGGATGTCAATATTCATAAAATTGTCAAAATATACTCCAAGATTTTTAACACAATTAGAAGGTACAATATTATCATTACTATCATTATTACCACTATTATAATTCGGTTTTAGTGTGGTGTTATTCGGAATTCAAGAAAGTAATTGCCTAGAACCAATAAATATATATTGTCTTTTTTTGTCATTCATTAACAACCCATTTTTGATGAAGTATTTTTTAGCATCTCTTATGGTTTCTTCGGCTCTTACTATCAAGTTATCTAAATTATCTATTGTGTCACTGTGGAGAAACTGAGTGTCATCGGCATATTGAATCAATGAGCAATTATTTAATTTTTCCTTCATATCATTAACAAAAATATTAAAAAGGATAGGACCTAATATAGAACCTTGGGGTACTTCAAAAGAAATATTTAATTGTGAAGATAATATATTGTTAAGGCGTATTGATTGCGATCTTCCTTTAAGATAGTCTGAGAACCAAAATGAATTTACTTTGATTATTGTTAGTTTATTAAGTAGGGTATTATGGTCTACACTATCGAATGCCTTGGAAAGATCGCATACGGTTAAAAGTGAAATGTGTTTCTTATCTATGTTACAATATAATTGATTAGCTATAATGCTGAGAGCCGTCTCTGTTGATAGATGTGGTCGGAACCCATGTTGACTAGTAGATAGAAGATTATTTACTTCAAGATAGGTTGATAATTGATTGGCAACAAGTTTTTCAAGTATCTTCGAGAGGATTGTTGGTATGGAAATAGGGCGGTAGTTGCTAGCCTTGCTTCTATCACCGCTTTTAAAGAGAGGAGTGACAATAGCATGCTTCCACAATTTAGGGAAAATACCAGTTAACAATTGAAGTATTGATAATAGTGGTAATGTAAGGAATAATTACTGGCAAGGAATCCTTGATATATTTCAATGACATATTATTCACACCCAAATGAACTTGAGTTATTTAAATTCTTTACTGTAAGGATAACATCATGAATATCAACAGGATGAGGACGAAAGTAAGATGACGTATGATTATTAGATATATTGGTAGGTATATCATGATTTGTGTTATTGTTAAGAGAAGCTCTGGTGGTCTCAAAAGTTGTTTTTACCAACACTAGAAAAAAAGGAATTAAATTGATCAGCGATAGGTATGTCATCACTGTTGAATGATATATTAGAGCTAGATTTAGGGAGGACTAACGATTTTACAATTTTCCAAGTAGAGGCAATATTGCTGGATTTATGAAGTTCATTCTGAAAATGATCTTTCTTATTCTTATAGATTAAGTTGTTTACCTGCTTTTTTATATTATTATATTTGTTTTGCAATGTGGTATCCAACCTATTTGCTTTTAAATTACTCTGTGCTACCTTCTTTTCTTTGATTAACTCCTTTATATGTGTATTAATCCAGGGAGCGGGAGGTCTTGTAATTTTGCGGGTGACTAGTGGGGCACACTGATGCAGACAACTAGTTAATACCAAAGTCAGTATCTCCACCTGCTTGTTAACATCGTCAGTACTATATATTAAACTTAGATCATTAATATTTTGTAGAATTTTATCGCAAAGAAAATCAGAGTTATAATTTTTTAGATCACGAAACGTCTTTATTTCTGGAGTAAATTTAGGCTTAGTTATATTTATAATAATAACAATAATAATAATAATAAAAGGTTTATTTGATACATGCAGCCAAGGGCTGAAAATATACATTATAAAATGGTGATGGAAATGGGTGATACTTATAGGTACATATAGATGAATGAACATACATACACAAATACATTCTCACACATACACACATAATATTCATTCACACACAGACGTACACAATTACAATCATGCATATTCACTCACACATGGACATATATTATAGTACATATATTTAAATTTAAATGTGCCTTTGGTTTATCAAGGAGACTATAGAGGGGATGGGGCTATTTTTATATCTATCTGTCCTAGCTCTGATGGGTTTGAGTAAGTTATAGTGACGGACGTGGCGGGGTTTGGGAATGGTGGGTGGGAGGAGGTCTCTATGGCGTGGGTGGATTAGCAACTGTTTGCTAAAGTCCCAGAGGAGCTGCTGGTGTCTGGTGACAAGAGGTGGTAATCTGAGGGTATCCAGGGCTTGTTGGTAGGTGTTGTATGCCGTTCCCAGAATGACTCGACATGCCCTCTTTTGTACCCTCTCCAGCTGCTGCCTCTGTGTTTGGTTGATGGATGAAGACCAGGCGGGGGAGGCGTACGTCAGCTTGGGGATGATGAAGGTGTTGTACATTGCTACTAACTCCTTTTTATGGTGGTGGTGATAAGTTCGTGATCAGCAATTGGGTGGGGATTGACATCTGATGATAGGACTAGGTCTGATTTGTTAGTAATGATTACGCCTAATAAACTGGATGATGTAGATGTAATACGGGTGGCTTTATTTACGAGTTGTTATAATTTACTACTTTTGTTTATATGATATAGTTGTTGTTTTTTCTGAAAGAGATCATCATTCATATCACCTAGGATAAAAACAGGTTTATATGCATTAAAATGTTTTGTATAGCATTAGAAATATAGTCAAATGTTTCAGAGGGGGCCTTGGGGTGTCTATATAAGCATCCTATTATAACAGAGGGTAATTTTCTACTTTGAACTCGTACCCAAATATCTTCTACACCATTTTGTTCTTCAAGATTAATGTTAATTACAGTTGTATTACTGTTTGTTTTACATATATGCAAACTCCTCCACCACGGCCTTTGTCTTTTCTGAATACATTATAATTAGGTATGTTAACATGGGTGTCAGTAGTGAGTGTTGACAACCATGTTTCACTTATACATAATATATCCATACCTCTGTCTTCTACTAGTAACCTTATCTCTTCTATACTGCTCAACACAGATTGACCATTTAAATGATCAATAGTTAGGGAGTCCTTTATATTACGATCGGCGACATCTTCCTTGCCATTTTCCTAGTAATTAAAATATGTATATAGTTTGCTTTTATGACCCAAATTTTGGCAATTACTACACCTTACTTTGTGATCCCACAAACAATTTTTACGTATGTGGTTGGTGTCGCCGCAGTTGTAACATCTACCACGTGTTGTGGGTAACTGTGTGGGTGGGGGGAGAGGGGGGTAGTCCTGGTCGTAGTTGTCCCCCCTTATGACCTGGTGGATGAAGGAGCGTCCAGTGTCCGACGTCCTGGTGTTGTTTGCCAGGTGAGGGTAGGAAGGGATCCTAGGTTGGATTGTTGTGGTAGGTGATCTCACTCCATGTAGATGTGTGTAGTAGTTATTGCCGTTGCAGCTGCTGCTGTTGCTGTTGTTGTTGTTGTTGTTGTTGTAATTGTTGTTATAGTATTCTGAATATCTTGTTGGACTGTTGGATGTCTGGTGGATTGTAGGTGTTCTGTGTCTGGGTTGTAGGTGATGAGGTGGTCTTGACGGGGCTTGTCGGTGTGGGGGAGGTGTGACCTGGGATTGTGGTCTGGCCTGAGCATGTAGATGATCGCCAGATTGGTTGTTGGTGGGATTATTCAGGTCGAGACCACTCCTTCCTTGTGACACCTGGTGTATTGGTCCCCGTTGTTTGTCTTGCCAGAACATCTGTTTTTTTCTGTTCCTGACCAATCCTTTGTTGACCCGGCCATGTGGGTCTGTGACGTTTGTTGCTAACCTCTTGCCAACCTTCTCTGTCTGAATGATCAATATCACTATGGCATGGGATAAGAGGTTGTGTGGTAATGGAGTTGTTAGTCTTTTGCTGTGGGTTTGTTTCAGTTTGAACATTGCTTTGATCATCCATAGTGTTTACTAATGACCAATTTATACATTTATTGAGGGATGGGTTGTGTTTTGCTATAGCCCTCAGTAGTCGCACAGCACCCACCCTATTGAGGATGGACCCCTTGTGTTCCCCTATGGTTGTGTAGCATGCCTCATAGATTTCTCCTGTAGCCAGTCTGAAGAAGGGGTCGGGGTTAATTGTGTTGATGTCATTTTCTGAGGCCCATTTCCGAATGTGATCGTTTATTTCGTTAAGTTTAGCTTGTAGAGTGTCGGATTCGTGGCTCGGTGCGGTTTGAACTACGTATATTTGCATGTTCTCATTTTTTGCTTTTAGAGAGCTCACAAGTGCACTAAGGTCATCTATTACTTTAGATGGTGTTTTGCTTTGTTTAGCATCAAATAGTCCACTGTAAATGATGCATTTTTCTGGCACCCAGGATAACTTCTCTTCTATCCAACATTTTATGAGATCGGTATTAGAGTCATGAAGGGTTCTAATAGCACACATTTTATGTAGGCCAGTAGTTTTAATATTGTTGATATTTGTGTCACCAACAAATACCGTTACCGCAGTGCCATGTCAATGTTGACGTTGGCGACAATGGAGCGCCACATCCTTCTATCTTCTGTCATTCTGACCACCTCTTCTATCCTCTCATACCCTGTCACTTCCTTGATTCCGTCCATATATTTCATCCTCTGTCTTCCTCGAGCTCTTCTTCCTTCCACGAATCCCATGCAGCAGGACATTCCTCTCCTAACTGTTAGCCCTCAACGTGTGACCAAGATATCCCAGTTGTCTCCTCCTCACTGTTGTCATCAGTTCTCTTGCTGATCCGGCCATTTGCCACACCTCCTGGTTTGTTCTTCTTGCCTCCCACGATATCCTCCTCCTCCTCCTGACAAACCACATCTCTGTCGCCTCCAGTCTCCTCCTCATATCGCGACTGATAATCCAACTCTCACATCCATATAACATTATAGACCAGTATCATAGCTTTTCAACATTCTTAGCCGGACCTCCATACTGAGACTCATGTTAGTTAATATTTTTCTCATTTTACCAAAATTAGCTTTCCCCATTGCTATCCTTGCCTTTATTTCCGCATCACATCTTCCATCTTCACTAACCAGGCTCCCCAAATACCTGAATGAGTTGACTTGCTTCACTGTCTCTCCATTGATGTTCACCCTCACTCTCAGTTGTTCTGTCCGTTTGTTTACTCCCATCACTTCTGTTTTCCCAATGTTGATCTTCAGTCCAATTCTACTGCATTCCACATCGAACCTATCTACCAGACTCTGCAATTTGTCCTCCGAGTCTGCAATCAACACAGTATCGTCCGCATACCTTATATTATTTATATTGATTCCTCCTATCTTAATACCATCCAAATCCTCAATCTCATCAATGATGACCTGCGAGTACAGCGAGAACAAGTCAGGGGACAGGACACACCCCTGCCTCACTCCCCTCTTTATTCTTATCCAATCGCTTCTGTCGTCCCCGACTCTAACCACCGCTTTCTGATTCCAATATAGGTTAGTCATCAATCTTATATCAGCAATGTCAACTCCCACTTGTTCCAGTCTCTCCACCAACACTTCATGTCTTACCCTATCAATTGCTTTTTCGAAATCCACGAAACACATATAAAGAACTCTCTGCTTTTCTATTGCTCTCTCTATCACAGTCCTCAAGACAAAAATTGCGTCTCTTGTCCCCTTTCCCTTCCTAAAGCCAAACCGTGCCTCATCCACTGTATCTTCAACCCTGTTCCTCAATCTTTCATCTATCACCTTCAAGACTATTTTTGCCACCTGACTCATTATACTAATTGTTCTGTGCTTTTCACATTCTACCGCTCCTTTCTTTTTCGGGATAACAATGAATTCTGACTCCTCCATCCTCTCGGGTATATAACCAGTTTCATAAATTTTATTGGCCAGCTCTGTGATCTTCACTGTAACAAATTCTCCCGCCGCCTCTATCATCTCCACCACAATGCCGTCACTTCCCTCTGCCTTCCTCCACTTCATCCTCCTCACAGCCCTTTCAATCTCACTTCTCAGAATGGGTGTCCCCATTTCCCAGAATTCAAATTCTGGTTTTTCTCCCCTTTCATCTCCGTATAATTCCTCAACATACTCCATCCATCTGCTTAAGACATCTCCCCTTTCCGTAAGTATATTACCGTTCTTATCTTTGATTATTGTACTCCTGCTTGTCCTTTTCCTGCCAGTAATTTCTCTAATTTTCTCTGCCATCAGCCGTGAATCCACCCTCTCCAATTGCTCCACCTCCCGGCACTTCTCCCTCAGCCACTCCTCCTTCCTCTCTCTACACATTTGTTTTACTCTTCTGTCCAGTTCCCTGTACCTCTCCATTGATGTATTCTTCATTTTCCGTCGTTCCTCCATCAGGTCCAAGATCTCCTCCGTCATCCAGACCTTTCTCCCCTTTCTCCCCTCCTTCGGTATTATTTCCACAGCTGCATCCACCAGTGCACCCTGCAGGACACTCCAGTCCTTATGTACTCCCTCATCAGCCGCTTCATCCCACAAGCTGTTGTATCTATTCGTGACCTCCTCAGCATACCGAGCGCCAACCGATCTATCCCTCCAAAGTAAATTCCAGTCTCTTCTCACCCTCCCATTCTTCTTAACTCTCTTAATCTTTAACTTCATCTCCGCTACCACCGGTACGTGGTCGCAGCCCCCGCCACAGTCTGCCCCCGGGTATGTCTTCACCTGCCTTACACTGTTTCTAAACCTTCTATTCACCGTGATGTAGTCTATTTAGTTTCTTACTCTGTCTCCTGGGCTTCTCCATGTGTAAAGGTGTCTCGGGTGGTGTCTGAAATAGGTATTCATGATAACCTGCTCCCAGCTCTCACACCACTCCACCCATCTGTCTCCTCTCGAATTTCTCCCTCCAAGTCCGAAGCTCCCCACCACCCCGCCACTGCGGCCGCATCCCACCTTCGCATTGATGTCCCCCATAACTAGGGTCACTTCCTCAGGTTTGCACTGGTTCCTGACACTGTCCACCTGTTCGTAGAATGCCTCTACATCATCGTCACTATAATCGGTAGTAGGCGCACACACCTGAATTAGGTTCAACCTAACAGGCTTGGCTGCTATCTTCACCAGGATCACTCTCTGTGACACCTGCCAACATCCAACAACTGCATCCGCCAGTTCTCTCCGCAACAACACCCCAACCCCAGCCCCATGCTCCTCTCCTCCCGAATAATAGAACGTCCATCCTTCCGATGTTACCTCGACAGAGCCCGTCCATCTCACCTCACTCACTCCCACCGCATCCAAATTTATTCTCTCTGCTTCCTTCTTTAGATTTTCAAACTTTCCGGCTTGATACAAGGTATTCACATTCCACGTGCCTATTCTCCGGCACAGATCCACTCTTGCAGTAGCGTAGTTTCGACCCACTGGCGCCTGCTGCGTGCGCCCAGATGAGCCGCCAGCAGACGCATGATTACGGTGGGCAGCACCTGCCGGGCATGACCGCACCGACCGGGCGCGACAGCGTCCTCATCCGAGGGGCTCCCGTTAACGCCGTTGTCTATTTCTCTATGTGACACTCTCATTGTTTTTCTTGGTTAAATACGTGGTAGGGGCACCACTCCCTTTCCACGGATTTGGTCCGCGGCCTCTTATTGGTTATTCGAGGCTACCCTGCATTTCTGCAGGGATTCCCCCGATCCGCCACCTGGGGTACGCGCCTGGTATGAGTTTACTCTCCCTCAGGCAACAAATAGTGTTGTTTTTCCATGGTTGCTGTTCTTGATGGTAGACCTATTATCACTAATATTGACATTTGTGTTAGGCACTTTATTTTCTAGGGCAATAATGCGATTCTCCAGGTTGCTATTTTCTATATTGGCTAGTCTTTGTGTGATGTTTGTCAGTGGCACTGTTACTTCACATGATGTCAATTCATGGGGAGGTACAAGTTGGACATCACTGGAATTATGTGACTCGAGGGTCTTCACTCGATCATCTAATTGTTTTATATAGGTCTTAATTTTATCAAGTTCTTCACCAAATGAGATAAGTTTGTTATGCATGACATCATTAGTGCTTGCTATGTTAATATTAGGTTCACTGATTACCGGTGACGAGTTTGTTGGTTCGCTGCTTTGCCGGTTATCCGTTTCTGGATTGGAGCTGTTGTTGGTGACAATTGTTTGGTTATTCACTGTATCACTCATTGTAGGTGAAGAGTTCTCTGGTTCGCTGGTTCGCTGGATAACTGTTTCTGGATTAGAAATGTTGTTGGTGACAATTGTTTGGTTTATCACTGTGTCACTATTTGTAGGTAATTCATTGTCATTGTTCACGTTGGTTGTTGTCACTGTATGGTTTTGGCTAATATTATCACTTGAATGTGTGTGGTTCATGATTTTGTCTATTAGTTCACCTTTTGTGCACCATGCGTTAGTTAGTCCAAGGTCACGACAATGCTCTCTTAATACAGATACAGTATAATTTTTAAGAAATTCCACTGTAGGGCAGGCTAGGGAGGGTTCACTATTACCATGTTGTTGTGGTGTAGTGGGGACTGTGGTGGTGTGATAGTCCGTGGTGTTGGAGCTTGCCATGTTTATGGTTCGGGCAAGGTACGGTATCCAGGAGTGAGGTCTGGAGTGATCATAGTATCTCTGCTTCATGGTGTTGGTTGGTAAGGCTACTAACACCACACCAGTATCTCTGCTTAACACACACACACACAGTGGAGCTTCATGGTATGTTGGTTGGTAAGGTTACTAACACCACACCAATATCTGTGCTTGTCATCAAAGGCCACTAAAACGGACGCCCACTTCTCCAACTGTCCCTTAATTATTTTCATCTGTTATCTTTTGTGCTTACTGTCCCACCTCTCATTCATCTTTTTCCTCGGGTGCCATATAACCTGGCTGTTATGGTACAGTCGTCAGCGAAAAACTCGTGCCATTCAGCTGGAGTGCGAGGAGCCTCCATGGTAAACTGCTAACACACTATGAGAGTTGACAAATATGGATTAAATGTATAATACTGAAGATCATTAGCCATTTAAATCATACCTTTCAACTCTCATACAGTGTTACCAGATTTGCAGGTCTTCCTCTCACTCGTGCTGAGCGGAACGAATATCTGCTGCCGACTGTACCTAATATCAGTCAATCAATCAATCAGTCACTCCTGGTGTGTTGTGTGTGTGTAACTTTTTACTCTACCAGGATATTACAGTCAACAGATTATCATTATGTTTGTTGATGGGGTGGTGTTGTGAGGGAGAATGGTGTTGGTTGTGTGTTGTATATATGTGTGTAACTTTTTACTCTACCACCAAGATATTACAGTCAACAGTTTACCATTATGTTTGTTGATGGGGTGGTGTTGTGAGGGAGAATGATGTTGGTTGTGTGTTGTATATATGTGTGTAACTTTTTACTCTACCACCAAGATATTACAGTCAACAGATTACCGAGTCCTTAATGGGGGCGGGGGGAAATTTTGTGGCGGTTTGGCCCCTGTAGCTTCCTTCCTTGGCAGCCCGGGGAGTGGTGAGGTCCCACGACGTAGACGCCCCCACGACGTAGACGCCACCACGACGTAGAAGCCACCACTCCAAGACCAGTTCTGTTGTTGTTGTGTGACATACAGTACTTTGGAAGAATGACAACACTCTAATGTACAGCCACAATCAAATAACCACCGACACACACACTTAGTCGTTACACACACACACACACACACTTAGTCGTAACACACACACACACAGCCCACCCAAACCATCACAAGGCTACACACACACACACACACACACACACAGCCCACCCAAACTATCACAAGGCTACACACACACACACACACAAACACACCCGGCCCACCTGAGTCCAAGCCTGAGATCTGAAGCAGGGAGTTTCTGGACGACAGCCCACTCAAACCATCACAATGCTACACACACACACACACACACACATGTATTTCATTTCATTTACCGAATATATATTTATATGTAAATTTATGTCTATATTTATGTTTAGTTTTCAATTTGTATCATTAGGTATATTTATATATATATATATATATATATATATATATATATATATATGTCCCTATATGTCTGTATGTCCTTATATGTCTGTATGGTCCTATATGTCTGTATGTCCCTATATATGTCTGGACTACTGGAGCACATCCCAGGGAAATGGGACCACAGCTTACTGGACCAGGGAGTCTGTATGTCCCTATATGTCTGTATGTCCCTATATGTCTGTATGTCCCTATATGTCTGTATGTGTCCCTATATGTCTGTATGTGTCCCTATATGTCTGTATGTGTCCCTATATGTCTGTATGTCCCTATATGTCTGTATGCCCCTATATGTCTGTATGTCCCTATATGTGTCCCTATATGTCTGCATGTCCCTATATGTCTGTATGTGTCCCTATATGTCTGTATGTCCCTATATTTCTGTATGCATCCCTATATGTCTGTATGTCCCTATATGTCTGTATGTCCCTATATGTCTGTATGAGTCCCTATATGTATGTATGTCCCTATATGTCTGTATGTCCCTATATGTCTGTATGTGTCCCTATATGTCTGTATGTCCCTATATGTATGTATGTGTTCGTATATGTCTGTATGTCCCTATATGTCTGTATGTCCCTATATGTCTGTATGGTCCTATATGTCTGTATGTGTCCCTATATATCTGTATGGTCCTATATGTCTGTATGTGTTCCTATATGTCTATGTCCCTATATGTCTGTATGTGTCCCTATATGTCTGTATGGTCCTATATGTCTGTATGGTCCTATATGTCTGTATGGCCCTATATGTCTGTATGTGTCCCTATATGTCTGTATGGTCCTATATGTCTGTATGACCCTATATGTCTGTATGTCCCTATATGTCTGTATGGCCCTATATGTCTGTATGTGTCCCTATATGTCTGTATGGTCCTATATGTCTGTATGTCCCTATATGTCTGTATGTGTCCCTATATGTCTGTATGTCCTTATATGTCTGTATGACCCTATATGTATGTATGTCCCTATATGTCTGTATGTGTTCCTATATGTCTGTATGTCCCTATATGTCTGTATGTCCTTATATGTCTGTATGTGTCCCTATATGTCTGTATGTCCCTATATGCCTGTATGTGTCCCTATATGTCTGTATGTCCCTATATGTCTGTATGTCCCTATATGTCTGTATGGTCCTATATGTCTGTATCTGTCCCTATATATCTGTATGGTCCTATATGTCTGTATGGTCCTATATGTCTGTATGGTCCTATATGTCTGTATGTGTCCCTATATGTCTGTAGGTCCCTATATGTCTGTATGTCTCCCTATATGTCTGTATGGTCCTATATGTCTCTATGGTCCTATATGTCTGTATGGTCCTATATGTCTGTATGTCCCTATATGTCTGTATGTCCCTATATCTCTGTATGGTCGTATATGTCTGTATGTGTCCCTATATGTCTGTATGGTCCTATATGTCTGTATGTGTCCCTATATGTCTGTATGTCCCTATATGTCTGTATGTGTCCCTATATGTCTGTATGGTCCTATTTGTCTGTATGGTCCTATATATCTGTATGGTCATATATGTCTGTATGGCCCTATATGTCTGTATGATCCTATATGTCTGTAATGTCCTATATGTCTGTATGGTGCTATATGTCATTATGGTCCTATATGTCTGTATGGCCCTATATGTCTGTATGGTCCTATATGTCTGTATGGTCCTATATGTCTGTATGGTCCTATATGTCTGTATGTCCCTATATGTCTGGACTACTGAAGCACATCCCAGGGAAATGGGACCACAGCTTACTGGACCAGGGAGTCTGGGGGCTATAATATTTATACCTTATACATGATATGATGTGCTATAAATATACTCTATAATATGTTTATCTTTATAAACTCAATATTATTTGTGTACCTTTCAATATACATTATTACTATATACTTTTTAATCTATATTGACATCTATGTATATATATATATATATATATATATATATATATATATATATATATATATATATATATATATATATATATATATATATATTTGCATTTGTGTTGTCTTAAGAAGAGATTGTTGTGTTGTTGGTAAATCTACAACAACAACTGTGTATTCCTCCAAACAACAAGAACAACAGGCCACCATTATTATTATTATTATTATTATTATTATTCTTAATCTGGTGGTGTTTGTTTCCTGACATACTTTGGGGGAATCAACACACTACAATGTACTAAGAGTATAAATTATATACTGTGTTCTGCCATTATTAAATGTTGGAACAAAATAATTTATACTTTTCTCTTTTCTTTACAGACATACATTGGATGTGTGTGTGTTACTACTACTACTACTACTACTACTTCTTCTACTACTACTACTACTACTACTACTACTACTACTACTACTACTACTACTACTACTACTACTACCACCACCTCTACTACCACCACCACTACTACTACCACTACTACCACAACTATTACCACTACCACTACTACTACTACTACGACCAACACTACTACTACCACCACTACTACTACTTCTACCACTACTACTACTACAGCACTACTATTACTACCACTACTACTACTACCACTACTACTACCACCACTACTACTACTACCAACACCACCACTACTACTATCACTACTACCACTACTATTACCACTACATCTTCAACTACTACAGATTGCAACGAGGGAGCTTCGCTGGCGTGTATGAGTGTGTGTGTGTGTGTGTGTGTATGTGTATTGTATTTGTGTGTGTATATATTATTAGATTGTACAATGTCAAGATTTAATAAAATTGTATTAACTTAATAAATTGTCGGAATGTATTTTATTATATATAATTTATATGTATGTATTTTATTAACTTAATAAATTGTCAGGATATATATATATATATATATATATATATATATATATATATATATATATATATATATATATATATATATATATATATATATATATATATATATATATATATATATATATATATATATATATATATATATATATGCGTAAATCCACAAGGAAGGAAAAATGAACACGGAGTCCCAAGCGCTTTCGTGTATTCACATCTTCAGGGGAAATACAGAATGTAGAAGAATGGTTGCCGAGAGACACCTTATATACCTATACACTTAATAACTAACTGGCAACCTGAAGGTGTTGCCACTGTGAGTTCAAAGCAATATACACCCATATGGTGCTACAAGGATTTACCTGACATGACCTCTAAACCTAAGATTATCCTCAATCATTAAGGAATAGCAGTTGGACTTATCTTATTAACAATCTTGTCTATGATGAAACTATCCAACTTGTACATACCATTGTTCAAATTCATATTAATATTTTCTGTGTGTTTAATCAAACTTGACTCTATGATGTTTCTATTTACGGATGAATTACAAGACATGATTGACGAAGTATTATCCCTGTCAATACAATGATTATTGTCTCTCATATGAATAAATAAAGCATTAGATTCTTGTCCGGTCCTAACACTATATTTATGCTGTTTGACCCTGGTTGAAAGGTCTTTTCCAGTTTGTCCTATATAGAACATATTACATTCTTTACAAGGTACTTTGTAGATACACCCACATGAGGAATTGGGTGAATTTTTGATCAACATTTTCTTGACTGTGTTATCATTGCAAAAGGCAACATTAACATTCCATGTTCTTAGAAGATGAGGGATTTGGGCAAATTTATGACTGTAGGGTAATATCAGTAAGTTTTTATTGTCACGGGGTAGGGGAGGTTCAACCCTATAAAATGATGTTCTTGCCAATTTTAAGGCTTTATCCAAAAATGGTTTGGAGTATTTTAATTTTGCTCCAATGTCAGAGATAAATCCAAATTCCTCATCCATGAATTCAGGACTACATACACGTAGAGCACGTAAGTACATGGAAGAGAAAACAGAGTTTGACTTTATCGTGGTGTGCAGAGTAAAAATGAATATATGACAAAACATTGGTTGGTTTCCTGTAAATGCTAAACTTAAAGGTGCTGCCTACCCTATGAATCAGGCAATCCAAAAATGGCAATTTTCCATCCTCCTCAATTTCAATGGTAAAATTAATGGAAGGGGCTATGTTGTTAAGCAATGGCAGAAAGTTATCTAGATTTTCAGTGCATGGCCAGAGGCAAAGTACGTTATCTACGTACCTGTACCATACCGCATTACTGGGTAAAATGTTATTAAGCAGTTTCTTCTCAAAAAACTCCATGTACAAATTACTCAAAACTGGAGAGAGTGGGATGCCCATTGCCATACCGAATTTCTGCTCAAAATATTCATCTTGAAAAACAAATTTGCAGTCTTTAATGCATAGCTTAATCAATTTTAAGATAGCATTTTTGGTGATAGGGAGAGTGATGTTATCAAGTATTTCATCAAGATAATCCAAAAGGTCGTCAACAGGAACTTTGGTAAATAGAGATTTAACATCAAAACTCACAAGCTTAAATGCACCAGTTACCTGTAAATTGTTAAGTTTTTCTACTAAGTCAACATTGTTTTTTATGTTGGAGAAACTGCTTAATAACATTTTACCCAGTAATGCAGTATGGTACAGGTACGTAGATGACGTACTTTGCCTCTGGCCATGCACTGAAAATCTAAATAACTTTCTGCCATTGCTTAACAACATAGCCCCTTCCATTAATTTTACCATTGAAATTGAGGAGGATGGAAAATTGCCATTTTTGGATTGCCTGATTCATAGGGTAGGCAACACCTTTAAGTTTAGCATTTACAGGAAACCAACCAATGTTTTGTCATATATTCATTTTTACTCTGCACACCTCGATAAAGTCAAACTGTCTGTTTTCTCTTCCATGTACTTACGTGCTCTACGTGTATGTAGTTCTGAATTCATGGATGAGGAATTTGGATTTATCTCTGACATTGGAGCAAAATTAATATACCCCAAACCATTGTTGGATAAAGCCTTAAAATTGGCAAGAACATCATTTTATATGGTTGAACCTCCCCTACCCCGTGACAATAAAAACTTACTGATATTACCCTACAGTCATAAATTTGCCCAAATCCCTCATCTTCTAAGAACATGGAATGTTAATGTTGCCTTTTGCAATGATAACACAGTCAAGAAAATGTTGATCAAAAATTCACCCAATTCCTCATGTGGGTGTATCTACAAAGTACCTTGTAAAGAATGTAATATGTTCTATATAGGACAAACTGGAAAAGACCTTTCAACCAGGGTCAAACAGCATAAATATAGTGTTAGGACCGGACAAGAATCTAATGCTTTATTTATTCATATGAGAGACAATAATCATTGTATTGACAGGGATAATACTTCGTCAATCATGTCTTGTAATTCATCCGTAAATAGAAACATCATAGAGTCAAGTTTGATTAAACACACAGAAAATATTAATATGAATTTGAACAATGGTATGTACAAGTTGGATAGTTTCATCATAGACAAGATTGTTAATAAGATAAGTCCAACTGCTATTCCTTAATGACTGAGGTTTAGAGGTCATGTCAGGTAAATCCTTGTAGCACCATATGGGTGTATATTGCTTTGAACTCACAGTGGCAACACCTTCAGGTTGCCAGGTAGTTATTAAGTGTATAGGTATATAAGGTGTCTCTCGGCAACCATTCTTCTACATTCTGTATTTCCCCTGAAGATGTGAATACACGAAAGCGCTTGGGACTCCGTGTTTATTTTTCCTTCCTTGTGGATTTACGCATATTCCTGTATCACGTGCCACCAAGTGATTTATTTGCATATATATATATATATATATATATATATATATATATATATATATATATATATATATATATATATATATATATATATATATATATATATATATATATATATATATATATATATATATATATATATATATATTCTTTGAGGCAAGTGAGGTTAAAGGAAATGGCAATTTCAGCTTTGGAGAGTTTATTGTTGGTTTTCTCCAATTGTCTGACAATTTTCTTCTGGTAGGGGTAGATTTTCTGTAGGAGTTGGCCTAGGTTCGACGCCCCGCCCCCCACCCTCACCTCACCTCACCTTACCTCCCAATATCTTTACCAACCAGCCTCCCTCCACCCAGACTAAACCCTCCCTGCCACGCCCTCTTAGTGTCACTTGAGCCACCAGTTTCCTATATATACCCCGGAATCACGCTACACAGTCACTCTACCCATAACTGAAGATGGAGAATGTTATCTCCGAAACGTCGTCGAACCTAGGCCAACTACTACAGAAAATCTACCCCTACCAGAAGAAAATTGTCAGACAATTGGAGAAAACCAACAATAAACTCTCCAAAGCTGAAATTGCCATTTCCTTTAACCTCACTTGCCTCAAAGAAAATATCCTTCCTGGCTATACTAATGTAAATATATATATATATATATATATATATATATATATATATATATATATATATATATATATATATATATATATATATATATATATATATATATATATATATATATATATATATATATAACTAATGCAAGGCAACTTGTAACATGTAATTGCTCCCCTATAGCAGCTGTAGGCCACACCCTGTGGAGAGGGTGTGGCATCGCTGGGTCCTGTGTAGAGAGCTCGGACCAGGCTAGTACTACCCTTTACATTCCACAGTGGTATTGGTTTGTATGCTTCCCAACCAAAAGCAGAGTATCCACATTCACAAAATCTATCCAACAGGTAGATAATGATGATCACTGTATAGTTTACTCACCAAATTCATTAAATAATTCACCCATAAATCATTAACACGGCTAACATTCTTTCGTTTGTGTGCTTACAAACCAATACCAATCACTGTGGAATCGATCCAATATCTTTTGTTTGATTGCAGTATTTTTATGTTTATGTGTAAATCTAACATTGTTTTTTAATTAAAACTTTAAACAATTAAAACTTTATACGTACAGATCGCTTCTAGGACCCAAAAATACCGAATTTTCGGGTGTTTTGAGCCTGAATTTGAGATATAAACGGGTACAGAAGATGCATGCAAATATCAACATTGGACACTTAAAAAATCGATTTTTAGCATGTTTTGAGCCTGTATTTTGAAAACATTCTAGCACTGAGTAGGCATGTACAGGTCGCTTCTGGGACACAAAAATGTCGAATTTTCGGGTGTTTTGAGGTTGAATTTGGGATATAAACGGGTGCAGAAGATGCATACACATATTGACTTAGGGCACCTAAAATATCGATTTTCAGCATGTTTTGGGCCTGTATTTTGAAAATACTCTAACACGGAGTAGGCATGTACAGATCGCTTCAGGGACCCCAAAATATCGAATTTTCGGTTGTTTGGAGCCTGAATTTGAGATATAAACGGGTACAGAAGATGCATACACATATCGACTTTTGGGCACCTAAAAGATCGATTTTCAATATGTTTTGGGCCTATATTTTGAAAATACTCTTACACACAGTAGGCATGTACCGATCGCTTTTGGGACCCCAAAAAATCGAATTTTCAGGTGTTTGGAGCCTGATTTTGAGATATAAACGGGTACAGAAGATGCATGCACATATCGTCTTTGGGCACGTAAAATATCGATTTTTAGCATGTTTTCGGCCTATATTTTGAAAATATTCAAGCACTGAGTAGGCATGTACAGGTCGCTTCTGGGACCCCAAAATATCGAATTTTCGGGTGTTTTGAGCCTGAATTTGAGATATTGAGTTTGAGCACCTAAAATATCGATTTTTATCATGTTTTGGGCCCATATTTTAAAAACATTCTAGCACTGAGTAGGCATGTACGGATCGCTTCTGGGACCCCAAAATATCGAATTTTCGGGTGTTTTGAGCCTGAATTTGAGATATAAACGGGTACTGACGATCCATGCACATATCGACTTTTGGGCACCTAAAATGTCGATTTTGAGCATGTTTTGGGTCTGTATCTTGAAAACATTCTAACTAGGAGTAGGCATGTACAGATCGCTTCTAGGACCCAAAAATACCGAATTTTCGGGTGTTTTGAGCCTGAATTTGAGCTATAAACGGGTACAGAAGATGCATGCACATATCGACTTTGGACATTTAAAATATCGATTTTTAGCATGTTTTGAGCCTATATTTTAAAAACATTCTAGCACTGAATAGGCATGTACAGATCGCTTCTGGGACCCAAAAATATCGAATTTTCGGGTGTTCTGAGGTTGAATTTGGGATATAAACGGTTGCAGAAGATGCATACACATATTGACTTTGGGCACCTAAAATATCGATTTTCAGCATGTTTTGGGCCTGTATCTGAGTAGGCATGTACAGATCGCTTCTGGGACCCTAAAATATCGAATTTTCCGTTTTTTTCAGCCTGAATTTGAGATATAAACGGGTACTGAAGATGCATGCACATATCGACTTTTAGGCACCTAAAATATCGGATTCGAGCATGTTTTGGGTTTGTATCTTGAAAACATTCTAACTAGGAGTAGGCATGTACAGATCGCTTCTAGGACCCAAAAATACTAAATTTTCGGGTGTTTTGAGCCAGAATTTGAGATATAAACGGGTACAAAAGATGCATGCACATATAGACTTTGGACACTTAAAATATCGAGTTTTAGCATGTTTTGGGCCTATATTTTGAAAATATTCTAGCACTAAGTAGGCATGTACAGACCGCTTCTGGGACCCAAAAACATCGAATTTTCGTTTTTTTTGAGGTTGAATTTGAGATATAAACGGGTGCAGAAGATGCATACACATACTGACTTTGGGCACCTAAAATATCGATTTTCAGCATGTTTTGGGACTGTATCTGAGTAGGCATGTACAGATCGCTTATGGGAACCCAAAATATCGAATTTTCGGGTGTTTGGTGCCTGAATTTGAGATATAAACGTGCACAGAAGATGCATGTGTACATATCGACTTATGGGCACCTAAAAGATCGATTTTCAGTATGTTTTGGGCCTGTATTTTGAAAATACTTTAACACGGACTAGGCATGTACAGATCGCTTCTGGGACCCCAAAATATCGAATTTTCGGGTGTTTTGGGCCTGAATATGAGATATCGACTTTGTGCACCTAAAATATCGATATTTAGCATGTTTTGGGCCTATATTTTAAAAATATTCTAGCATTAAGTAGGCATGTACAGATCGCTTCTGGTACCACCCCAAAATATCAAATTTTCGGGTGTTTTGAGCCTGAATTTGAGATATAAACGGGTACAGAAGATGCATGCACATATTGACTTTGGGCACCTATAATATCGATTTTCAGCATGTTTTAGGCCTGTATTTTATAAATACTCTAACACGGAGTAGGCATTTACAGATTGCTTCTGGGATCCCAAAATATCGAATTTTCGGGTGTTTTGAGCCTGAATTTGAGATATAAACGGGTACTGAAGATGCATGCACGTTTCGACTTTTGGGCACCTAAAATATCGATTTTGAGCATGTTATGAGTCTGTATCTTGAAAACATTCTAACTAGGAGTAGGCATGTACAGATCGCTTCTAGGACCCAAAAATACTGAATTTTCGGGTGTTTTGAACTTGAATTTGAGATATAAACGGGTACAGAGGATGCATGCACATATCGACTTTGGACACTTAAAATATAGATTTTTAGCATGTTTTGAGCCTATAATTTGAAAATATTCTAGCACTGAGTAGGCATGTAAAGATCGCTTCTGGGACCCAAAAATATCGAATTTTCGGGTGTTTTGAGGTTGAATTTGGGATATAAACGGGTGCAGAAGATGCATGCACATATCGATTTTGGGCACCGAAAATATCGATTTTTAGCATGTTTTGGGCCTATATTCTAAAAATATTCTAGCACTGAGTAGGCATGTACAGATCGCTTCTGGGACCAAAAAATATCGAATTTTCTGCTGGTTTTGAGGTTGAATTTGGGATATAAACGGGTACTGAAGATGCATGCACATATCGACTTTTGGGCACCTAAAATATCGATTTTGAGCATGTTTTGGGTCTGTATCTTGAAAACATTCTAACTAGGAGTAGGCATGTACAGATCTCTTCTAGGACCCAAAAATACCGAATTTTCGGGTATTTTGAGCATGAATTTGAGATATAAACGGGTACAGAAGATGCATGTACAGATCGCTTCTGGGACCCAAAAATATCGAATTTCCGGGTGTTATGAGGTAGAATTTGGGATATAAACGGTTGCAGAAGATGCATACACATATTGACTTTGGGCACCTAAAATATCGATTTTTAGCATGTTTTGGGCCTGTATCTGAGTAGGCATGTACAGATCGCTTCTGGGACCCAAAATTATCGAATTTTCGGGTGTTTTGGGACTGAATTTGAGATATCGACTTTGGTCACCTAAAATATCGATTTTTAGCATGTTTTGGGCCTATATTTTGAAAATATTCTAGCACTGAGTAGGCATGTACAGATCGCTTCTGGGACCCCAAAATATCGAATTTTCGGGTGTTTTGAGCCTGAATTTGAGATATCGAGTTTGGGCACCTAAAATATCGATTTTTATCATGTTTTGGGCCTATAATTTAAAAATATTCTAGCACTGAGTAGGCATGTACGGATCGCTTATGGGACCCCAAAATATCGAATTTTCGGGTGTTTTGAGCCTGAATTTGAGATATCGACTTTGAACACCTAAAATATCGATTTTTATCATGTTTTGGGCCTATATATTAAAAATATTCTAGCACTAAGTAGGCATGTACGAATCGCTTCTGGGACCCCAAAATATCGAATTTTCGGGTGTTTTGAGCCTGAAATTGAGATATAAACGGGTACTGACGATCCATGCACATATCGACTTCTGGGCACCTAAAATATCGATTTTAGCATGTTTTGGGTCTGTATCTTGAAAACATTCTAACTAGGAGTAGGCATGTACAGATCGCTTCTAGGACCCAAAAATACTTAATTTTCGGGTGTTTTGAACCTGAATTTGAGATATAAACGGGTACAGAAGATGCATGCACATATCGACTTTGGACACTTAAAATATCGATTTTTAGCATGTTTTGAGCCTATATTTTAAAAACATTCTAGCACTCAGTAGGCATGTACAGATCGCTTCTGGGACCCAAAAACATCGAATTTTCGGGTGTTTTGAGGTTGAATTTGGGATATAAACGGGTATAGAAGATGCATACACATATTTACTTTGGGCACCTAAAATATCGATTTTCAGCATGTTTTGGGCCTGTATCGGAGTAGGCATGTTCAGATCGCTTCTGGGACCCCAAAATATCGAATTTTCGGGTGTTTGGAGCCTTAATTTGAGATATAAACGGATTTATAAGATGCATGCCCATATCGACTTTTGGGCACCTAAAATATCAATTTTCAGCATGTTTTGGGCCAGTATTTTAAAAATACTCTAACACGGAGTAGGCATTTACAGATCGCTTCTGGGACCCCAAAATATCGAATTTACGGGTGTTTTGGGCCTGAATTTGAGATATCGACTTTGGGCACCAAAAATATCGATTTTTAGCATGTTTTGTGCCTATATTTTGAAAATATTCTAGCACTGAGTAGGCGCTTACAGATCGCTTCTGGGACCACCCCAAAATATCAAATTTTCGGGTGTTTTGAGCCTGAATTTGAGATATAAACGGGTACAGTAGAAGCATGCACATATTGACTTTGGGCAATTATAATATCGATTTTCAGCATGTTTTGGGCCTGTATTTTAAAAATACTCTAACACGGAGTAGGCATTTACAGATCGCTTCTGGGACCCCAAATTATCGAATTTTCGGGTGTTTTGAGCCTGAATTTGAGATATAAACGGGTACTGAAGATGCATTCACATATCGACTTTTGGGCACCTAAAATATCGATTTTGAGCATGTTTTGGGTCTGTATCTTGAAAACATTCTAACTAGGAGTAGGCATGTACAGATCGCTTCTAGGACCAGAAAATACCGAATTTTCGGGTGTTTTGAGCTTGAATTTGAGATATAAACGGGTACAGAAGATGCATGCACATATCGACTTTGGACACTTAAAAATATCGATTTTTAGCATGTTTTGTGCCTATATTTTGAAAATATTCTAGCACTGAGTAGGCGCTTACAGATCGCTTCTGGGACCACCCCAAAATATCAAATTTTCGGGTGTTTTGAGCCTGAATTTGAGATATAAACGGGTACAGTAGAAGCATGCACATATGGACTTTGGGCAACTATAATATCGATTTTCAGCATGTTTTGGGCCTGTATTTTAAAAATACTCTAACACGGAGTAGGCATTTACAGATCGCTTCTGGGACCCCAAATTATCGAATTTTCGGGTGTTTTGAGCCTGAATTTGAGATATAAACGGGTACTGAAGATGCATTCACATATCGACTTTTGGGCACCTAAAATATCGATTTTGAGCATGTTTTGGGTCTGTATCTTGAAAACATTCTAACTAGGAGTAGGCATGTACAGATCGCTTCTAGGACCAGAAAATACCGAATTTTCGGGTGTTTTGAGCTTGAATTTGAGATATAAACGGGTACAGAAGATGCATGCACATATCGACTTTGGACACTTAAAAATATCGATTTTTAGCATGTTTTAAGCCTATATTTTGAAAACATTCTGGCACTGAGTAGGCATGTACAGATCGCTTCTGGGACCCAAAAACATCGAATTTTCGGGTGTTTTGAGGTTGAATTTGGGATATAAACGGGTGTAGAAGATGCATACACATATTTACCTTGGGCACCTTAAATATCGATTTTCGGCATGTTTTGGGCCTGTATCGGAGTACGCATTTACAGATCGCTTCTGGGACCCAAAAATATCGAATTTTCGGGAGTTTTGAGGTTGAATTTGGGATATAAACGGGTGGAGAAGATGCATACACATATTTACTTTGGGCACCTAAAATATCGATTTTCAGCATGTTTTGGGCCTGTATCGGAGTAGGCATGTGCAGATCGCTTCTGGGACCCCGAAATATCGAATTGTCGGGTGTTTAAACCCTGAATTTGAGATATAAACGGGTACAGAAGATACATGCACATATCGAGTTTTGGGCACCTAAAATATCGATTTTTAGCATGTTTTGGGCCTATATTTTGAAAATATTCTAGCACTGAATAGGCATGTACAGATCGCTTCTGGGACCACCCCAAAATATCAAATTTTCGGGTGTTTTGAGCCTGAATTTGAGATATAATCGGGTACAGAAGATGCATGCACATATTGACTTTGGGCACCTACAATATTGATTTTCAGCATGTTTTGGGCCTGTATTTTAAAAATACTCTAACACGGAGTAGGCATTTACAAATCTCTTCTGGGACCCCAAAATATCGAATTTTCGGGTGTTTTGAGCCTGAATTTGAGATATAAACGGGTATTGAAGATGCATGCACGTATCGACTTTTGGGCACCTAAAATATCGATTTTGAGCATGTTTTGGGTCTGTATCTTGAAAACATTCTAACTAGGAGTAGGCATGTACGGATTGCTTCTAGGACCAGAAAATACCGAATTTTCGGGTGTTTTGAGCTTGAATTTGAGATATAAACGGGTACAGAGGATGCATGCACATATCGACTTTGGACACTTAAAATATCGATTTTTAGCTTGTTTTGAGCCTATATGTTGAAAACATTCTAGCACTGAGTAGGCATGTACCGATCGCTTCTGGGACCCAAAAATATCGAATTTTCGGGTGTTTTGAGGTTGAATTTGGGATATAAACGGGTGCAGAAGATGGATACACATATTGACTTTGGGCACCTAAAATAGCGATTTTCAGCATGTTTTGGGCCTGTATTTTGAAAATACTCTAACACGGAGTAGGCATGTACAGATCGCTTCTAGGACCAAAAAATACCGAATTTACGAGTGTTTTAAGCCTGAATTTGAGATATAAACGTGTACAGAAGATGCATGCACATATCGACTTTGGGCACCTACAATATCGATTTTTAGCATGTTTTGGGTCAATATTTTGAAAATATTCTAGCACTGAGTAGGCATGTACCGATCGCTTCTGGGACCCAAAAATATCGAATTTTCGGGTGTTTTGAGGTTAAATTTGGGATATAAACGGGTGGAGAAGATGCATACACATATTTAATTTGGGCACCTAAAATATCGATTTTCAGCATGTTTTGGGCCTGTATCGGAGTAGGCATGTACAGGTCTCTTCTGGGACCCCAAAATATCGAATTTTCGGGTGTTTGGAGCCTGAATTTGAGATATAAACGGGTACAGAAGATGCATGCACATATCGACTTTTGGGCACCTAAAATATCGATTTTTAGCATTTTTTGGGCCTATATTTTGAAAATATTCTAGCACTGAGTAGGCATGTACAGATCGCTTCTGGGACCACCCCAAAATATCAAATTTTCGGGTGTTTTGAGCAAGAATTTGAGATATAAACGGGTACAAAAGATGCATGCACATATTGACTTTGGGCACCTACAATATCGATTTTTAGCATGTTTTGGGCCTGCATTATAAAAATACTCTAACACGGAGTAGGCATTTACAGATCGCTTCTGGGACCCCAAAATATCGATTTTTCGGGTGTTTTGAGCCTGAATTTGAGATATAAACGGGTGCAGAAGATGCATGCACGTATCGACTTTTGGGCACCTAAAATATCGATTTTGAGCATGTTTTGGGTCTGTATCTTGAAAACATTCTAACTAGGAGTAGGCATGTACAGATTGCTTCTAGGACCAGAAAATACCGAATTTGCGGGTGTTTTGAGCTTGAATTTGAGATATAAACGGGTACAGAGGATGCATGCACATATCGATTTTGGACACTTAAAATATCGATTTTTAGCATGTTTTGAGCCTATATTTTGAAAAAATTCTAGCACAGCTAGGCATGTACCAATCGCTTCTGGGACCCAAAAATATCGAATTTTCGGGTGTTTTGAGGTTGAATTTGGGATATAAACGGGTACAGAAGATGCATGCGCATATCGACTTTGGGCACCTACAATATCGATTTTTAGCATGTTTTGGGTCTATATTTTGAAAATATTCTAGCAGTAAGTAGGCATGTAAAGATCGCTTCTGGGACCCAAAAATATTGAATTTTCGGGTGTTTTGAGGTTGAAATTGGGATATAAACGGGTACTGAAGATGCATGCACATATCGACTTTTGGGCACCTAAAATATCGGTTTTGAGCATGTTTTGGGTTTGTATCTTGAAAACATTCTAACTAGGAGTTGGCATGTACAGATCGCTTCTGGGACCCCAAAATATCGAATTTTCGGGTATTTTAGGCCTGAATTTGAGATATCGACTTTGGGCACCTAAAATATCGATTTTTAGCATGTTTTGGGCCTATATTTTGAAAATTTTCTAGCACTGAGTAGACATGTACAGATCGCTTATGGGACCCCAAAATAGCGAATTTTCGGGTGTTTTGAGCCTGAGTTTGAGATATAAACGGGTACGGAAGATGCATGCACATATTGACTTTAGACACCTAAAATATCGATTTTGAGCATGTTTTGGGTCTGTATCCTGATAACATTCTAACTAGGAGTAAGCATGTACAGATCGCTTCTAGGACCCCAAAATACCGAATTTTCGGGTGTCTTCAGCCTGAATTTGAGATATAAACGAGTACAGAAGATGCATTCACATATCGACTTTGGGCACCTAAAATATCGATTTTTAGCATGTTTTGGGCCTATATTTTGAAAATATTCTAGCACTGATTAAGCATGTACAGATCGCTTCTGGGACCCTAAAATATCGAATTTTCGGGTGTTATGAGTTTGAATTTGGGATATAAACGGGTACGGAAGATGCATGCACATATTGACTTTAGACACCTAAAATATCGATTTTGAGCATGTTTTGGGTCTGTATCTTGATAACATTCTAACTAGGAGTAAGCATGTACAGATCGCTTCTAGGACCCCAAAATACCGAATTTTCGGGTGTCTTCAGCCTGAATTTGAGATATAAACGAGTACAGAAGATGCATTCACATATCGACTTTGGGCACCTAAAATATCGATTTTTAGCATGTTTTGGGCCTATATTTTGAAAATATTCTAGCACTGATTAAGCATGTACAGATCGCTTCTGGGACCCTAAAATATCGAATTTTCGGGTGTTATGAGGTTGAATTTGGGATATAAACGGGTACTGAAGATGCATGCACATATCGACTTTTGTGCACCTAAAATATCTATTTTGAGCATGTTTTGGGTCTGTATCTTGAAAACATTCTAACTAGGAGTAGGCATGTACAGATCGCTTCTAGGACCCAAAAATACCGAATTTTCGGGTGTTTTGAGCCTGAATTTGAGATATAAACGGGTACAGAAGATGCATGCACATATCGACTTTGGACACATAAAATATCGATTTTTAGCATGTTTTGAGCCTAAATTTTGAAAACATTCTAGCACTGAGTAGGCATGTGCAGATCGCTTCTGGGACCCAAAAATATCGAATTTTCGGGTGTTTTGAGGTTGAATTTGGGAAATAAACGGTTGCAGAAGATGCAAACACATATTGACTTTGGGCACCTAAATTATCGATTTTCAGCATGTTTTGGGCCTGTATCGGAGTAGGCATGTATAGATCGCTTCTGGGACCCCAAATTATCGAATTTTCGGGTATTTTGGGCCTTAATTTGAGATATCGACTTTGGGTACCTAAAATATTGATTTTTAGCATGTTTTGGGCCTATATTTTGAAAATATTCTAGCACTGAGTAGGCATGTGCAGACCGCTTCTGGGATAAAAAAATATCGAATTTTCGGGTGTTTTGAGGTTGAATTTGGGATATAAACGGGTGCAGTAGATGCATACTCATATTGACTTTGGGCACCTAAAATATCGATTTTCAGCATGTTTTGGGCCTGTATTTTGAAAATACTCTAACACGGAGTAAGCATGTACAGATCGCTTCTGGGACCCCAAAATATCGAATTTTCGGGTGTTTGGGGCCTGAATTTGTGATATAAACGGGTACAGAAGATGCATGCACATATCGACTTTTGGGCACCTAAATGATCGATTTTCAATATGTTTTGGGCCTGTATTTTGAAAATACTCTTACACACAGTAGGCATGTACAGATCGTTTCTGGGACCCCAAAATATCGAATTTTCGGGTGTTTTGGGCCTGAATTTGAGATATCGACTTTGGACACCTAAAATATCGATTTTTAACATATTTTGGGCCTGTATCTGAGTAGGCATGTACAGATCGCTTCTGGGACCCCAAAATATCGAATTTTCGATTGTTTGGAGCCTGAATTTGAGATATAAACGGGTACAGAAGATGCATGCACATATCGACTTTTGGGGGCACCTAGAAGATCGATTTTCAGTATGTTATGATCAAGTATTTTGAAAATACTCTAACACGGAGTAGGCATGTACAGATCGCTTCTGGGACCCCAAAATATCGAATTTTCGGGTGTTTGGGGCCTGAATTTGTGATATAAACGGGTACAGAAGATGCATGCACATATCGACTTTTGGGCACCTAAATGATCGATTTTCAATATGTTTTGGGCCTGTATTTTGAAAATACTCTTACACACAGTAGGCATGTACAGATCGTTTCTGGGACCCCAAAAATATCGAATTTTCGGGTGTTTTGGGCCTGAATTTGAGATATCGATTTTGGACAAATAAAATATAGATTTTTAGCATGTTTTGGGCCTATATTTTGAAAATATTGTATCACTGAGTAGGCATGTACAGATCGCTACTGGGACCACCCCAAAACATCGAATTTTCTTTTATTTTGAGCCTGAATTTGAGATATAAACGGGTGCAGAAGATGCATACACATATTGACTTTGTGCACCTAAAATATCGATTTTCAGCATGTTTTGGACCTGTATTTTAAAAATACTTTAACACGGAGTAGGCATGTACAGATCGCTTCTAGGACCCCAAAATACCGAATTTTCGGGTGTCTTCAGCCTGAATTTGAGATATAAACGAGTACAGAAGATGCATTCACATATCGACTTTGGGCACCTAAAATATCGATTTTTAGCATGTTTTGGGCCTATATTTTGAAAATATTCTAGCACTGATTAAGCATGTACAGATCGCTTCTGGGACCCTAAAATATCGAATTTTCGGGTGTTATGAGTTTGAATTTGGGATATAAACGGGTACGGAAGATGCATGCACATATTGACTTTAGACACCTAAAATATCGATTTTGAGCATGTTTTGGGTCTGTATCTTGATAACATTCTAACTAGGAGTAAGCATGTACAGATCGCTTCTAGGACCCCAAAATACCGAATTTTCGGGTGTCTTCAGCCTGAATTTGAGATATAAACGAGTACAGAAGATGCATTCACATATCGACTTTGGGCACCTAAAATATCGATTTTTAGCATGTTTTGGGCCTATATTTTGAAAATATTCTAGCACTGATTAAGCATGTACAGATCGCTTCTGGGACCCTAAAATATCGAATTTTCGGGTGTTATGAGGTTGAATTTGGGATATAAACGGGTACTGAAGATGCATGCACATATCGACTTTTGTGCACCTAAAATATCTATTTTGAGCATGTTTTGGGTCTGTATCTTGAAAACATTCTAACTAGGAGTAGGCATGTACAGATCGCTTCTAGGACCCAAAAATACCGAATTTTCGGGTGTTTTGAGCCTGAATTTGAGATATAAACGGGTACAGAAGATGCATGCACATATCGACTTTGGACACATAAAATATCGATTTTTAGCATGTTTTGAGCCTAAATTTTGAAAACATTCTAGCACTGAGTAGGCATGTGCAGATCGCTTCTGGGACCCAAAAATATCGAATTTTCGGGTGTTTTGAGGTTGAATTTGGGAAATAAACGGTTGCAGAAGATGCAAACACATATTGACTTTGGGCACCTAAATTATCGATTTTCAGCATGTTTTGGGCCTGTATCGGAGTAGGCATGTATAGATCGCTTCTGGGACCCCAAATTATCGAATTTTCGGGTATTTTGGGCCTTAATTTGAGATATCGACTTTGGGTACCTAAAATATTGATTTTTAGCATGTTTTGGGCCTATATTTTGAAAATATTCTAGCACTGAGTAGGCATGTGCAGACCGCTTCTGGGATAAAAAAATATCGAATTTTCGGGTGTTTTGAGGTTGAATTTGGGATATAAACGGGTGCAGTAGATGCATACTCATATTGACTTTGGGCACCTAAAATATCGATTTTCAGCATGTTTTGGGCCTGTATTTTGAAAATACTCTAACACGGAGTAAGCATGTACAGATCGCTTCTGGGACCCCAAAATATCGAATTTTCGGGTGTTTGGGGCCTGAATTTGTGATATAAACGGGTACAGAAGATGCATGCACATATCGACTTTTGGGCACCTAAATGATCGATTTTCAATATGTTTTGGGCCTGTATTTTGAAAATACTCTTACACACAGTAGGCATGTACAGATCGTTTCTGGGACCCCAAAATATCGAATTTTCGGGTGTTTTGGGCCTGAATTTGAGATATCGACTTTGGACACCTAAAATATCGATTTTTAACATATTTTGGGCCTGTATCTGAGTAGGCATGTACAGATCGCTTCTGGGACCCCAAAATATCGAATTTTCGATTGTTTGGAGCCTGAATTTGAGATATAAACGGGTACAGAAGATGCATGCACATATCGACTTTTGGGGGCACCTAGAAGATCGATTTTCAGTATGTTATGATCAAGTATTTTGAAAATACTCTAACACGGAGTAGGCATGTACAGATCGCTTCTGGGACCCCAAAATATCGAATTTTCGGGTGTTTGGGGCCTGAATTTGTGATATAAACGGGTACAGAAGATGCATGCACATATCGACTTTTGGGCACCTAAATGATCGATTTTCAATATGTTTTGGGCCTGTATTTTGAAAATACTCTTACACACAGTAGGCATGTACAGATCGTTTCTGGGACCCCAAAATATCGAATTTTCGGGTGTTTTGGGCCTGAATTTGAGATATCGATTTTGGACAAATAAAATATAGATTTTTAGCATGTTTTGGGCCTATATTTTGAAAATATTGTATCACTGAGTAGGCATGTACAGATCGCTACTGGGACCACCCCAAAACATCGAATTTTCTTTTATTTTGAGCCTGAATTTGAGATATAAACGGGTGCAGAAGATGCATACACATATTGACTTTGTGCACCTAAAATATCGATTTTCAGCATGTTTTGGACCTGTATTTTAAAAATACTTTAACACGGAGTAGGCATGTACAGATCGCTTCTGGGACCCAAAAATACCGAATTATCGGGTGTTTTGTGCCTGAATTTGAGATATAAACGTGTACAGAAGATGCATGCACATATTGACTTTGGGCACCTAAAATATCGATTTATAGCATGTTTTGGGCCTATATTTTAAAAATATTCTTGCACTGAGTAGGCATGTACAGATCGCTTTTGGGACCCCAAAATATCGAATTTTCGGGCGTTTTGAGGTTGAATTTGGGATATAAACGGGTACTGATGATGCATGCACATATCGACTTTTGGGCACCTAAAATGTCGATTTTGAGCATGTTTTGGGTCTGTATCTTGAAAACATTCTAACTAGGAGTAGGCATGTACAGATCGCTTCTAGGACCCAAAAATACCGAATTTTCAGGTGTTTTGAGCCTAAATTTGAGATATAAACGGGTACAGATGATGCATGCACATATCGACTTTGGACACTTAAAATATCGATTTTTAGCATGTTTTGAGCCTTTATTTTGAAAACATTCTAGCACTGATTAGGCATGTACAGATTGCTTCTGGGACCTAAAATTATCGAATTTTCGGGTGTTTTGAGGTTGAATTTGGGATAAAAACGGTTGCAGAAGATGCATAGACATATTGACTTTGGGCACCTAAAATATCGATTTTCAGCATGTTTTGGGCCTGTATCTGAGTAGGCATGTACAGATCGCTTCAGGGACCCCTAAATATTGAATTTTCGGTTGTTTTGAGCCAGAATTTGATATATAAACGAGTACTGAAGATGCATGCACATAACGACTTTTGGGCACCTAAAAGATCGATTTTGAGCATGTTTTGGGTTTGTATCTTGAAAACATTCTAACTAGGAGTAGCTATGTACAGATCGCTTCTGGGACCCCAAAATATCGAATTTTCGGGTGTTTTGGGCCTGAATTTGAGATATCGACTTTGGGCACCTAAAATATCGATTTTTAGCATGTTTTGGGCCTATATTTTAAAAATATTCTAGCACTGAGTAGGCATGTACAGATCGCTTATGGGACCCCAAAATATCGAATTTTCGGGTGTTTTGAGCCTGAATTTGAGATATAAACGTGTACAGAAGATGCATGCATATATTGACGTTGGGCACCTAAAATATCGATTTTGAGCATGTTTTGGGACTGTATCATGATAACATTCTAACTAGGAGTAGGCATGTATAGATCGCTTCTAGGACCCAAAAATACTTAATTTTCGGGTGTTTTGAGCCTGAATTTGAGATATAAACGGGTACAGAAAATGCATGCACATATCGACTTTGGACACTTAAAATATCGATTTTTAGCATGTTTTGAGCCTATATTTTGAAAACATTCTAGCACTGAGTAGGCATGTACAGACCGCTTCTGGGACCCAAAAATATCGACTTTTCGTGTGTTTTGAGGTTGAATTTGGGATAAATACGGGTGTAGAAGATGCATAAACATATTGACTTTGGGAACCAAAAATATCGATTTTCAGCTTGTTTTGGGATTGTATCTGAGTAGGCATGTACAGATCACTTCTGGGACCCCAAAATATCGAATTTTCGGGTGTTTGCAGCCTGAATTTGAGATATAAACGGGTACAGAAGATGCATGTACATATCGACTTTTGGGCACCTAAAAGATCGATTTTCAGTATGTTTTGGGCCTGTATTTTGAAAATACTCTAACACGGAATAGGCATGTACAGATCGCTTCTGGGACCCCAAAATATCGAATTTTTGGGTGTTTTGGGCCTGAATTTGAGATATCGACTTTGGGCACCTAAAATATCGATTTTTAGCATGTTTTGGCCCTATATTTTGAAAATATTCTAGCGCTGAGTAGGCATGTACAGATAGCTTCTGGGACCCCAAAATATCGAATTTTCGGGTGTTTTGAGCCTGAATTTGAGATATAAACGGGTACAGAAGATGCATGCACATATTGACTTTGGGCACCTAAAATATCGATTTACAGCATGTTTTGGGTCTGTATTTTGAAAATACTCTAACACGGAGTAGGCATGTACAGATTGCTTCTGGGACCCCAAAATATCGAATTTTCGGGTGTTTTGAGCCTGAATTTGAGATATAAACGGGTACTGAAGATACATGCACATATCGACTTTTGGGCACCTAAAATATCGATTTTGAGCATGTTTTGGGTCTGTATCTTGAAAACATTCTAACTAGGAGTAGGCATGTACAGATCGCCTCTAGAACCCAAAAATACCGAATTTTCGGGTGTTTTGAGCCTGAATTTTAGATATAAACGGGTACAGAAGATGCATGAACATATGGACTTTGGACACTTAAAATATCGATTTTTAGCATGTTTTGAGCCTATATTTCGAACACATTCTAGCACTGAGTAGGCATGTACAGATCGCTTCTGGGACCCAAAAATATCGAATTTTCGGGTGTTTTTAGGTTGAATTTGGGATATAAACTGATGCAGTGTGTGTGTTTGTGTGTGACAAATACACACACACACAGGTATTATAACAACATTAACATTGTGTGTGTGTGTGTGTGTGTGTGTGTGTGAAGCGAGAAAAATCACACACACAGTAAAACCTGTTCTACATGTGAGGCAAAAGACAGTGTTACCAATTTTATGGGTAGGTGTCAGCGGGCACAAGTGACCAATGTGTACCGGGGACTGTCTGATATGGTAACACTGGTAAAAAGTGAGAGAATTCCACTCAGTATTGCCAGTGCCAGTTTGCCTCTTGTGTGGAAGGGGTTTAAGGGGGTGTGGGAGTAGGGGGACAGACTTGGGGGGGGGGGGGGGACTGGGTGGGTGCGGGAATAGGGGGACAAGCTTGGGGTGGGTAAAAAGCCTGTCCCCTATTCCCACAACCCCCTAATCCCCCTCAAGCCTGTCCCTCTACTCCCGCACAACCCCCCCGCAAGCCTGTCCTCCTACTCCCGTACCCCCCTAAAACCCCCTGCACCTCTCCCACAAGCCTGTCCCCCTACTCCCACACACCCCAAAACCCCCGGTACCCCCCCAAAAACCCCTGCACCTCCCCCACAAGCCTGTCCCGCTACTCCCGCACCCCCCAAAATCCCCCATACCCCCCCAAAATCCCCTGCACCTCCCCCCAAGCCTGTTCCCCTACTCCCGCACCCCCCATAACCCTCCAAACCCACCTACACCCCCTTAAGGTGGTAATTGGAGTGTCTTGATTCCTCCAAAATATGACAAGAAACAACAGGACCATATGAACAAAAATAATGGTGTTCTGTTGCTTGGAAAAATAGTTTGGAGGAATCATTTGCTCCAGATTTACATTGGAGTGTCTTGATTCCTCCAAAGTATGACAGGAAACAACAGGACCATATGAACAAAATTAATGGTGTTTGTTCTGTTGCTTGGAAAAATAGTTTGGAGGAATAATTTGCTCCAGAATTAGTTTGGAGGAATCATTTACTCCTGATTTAAATAAAAATTCACAGTAACATGTTGTTGTTGTTGTTGTAATGTGTTGTTGTTGTTGTTGTAGTAACTTATAGTAATGTGTTGATGTTGTTATAGTAATGTGTTGTTATTGTTGTTGTTGTTGTTGTAGTAACTTATAGTAATGTGTTAATGTTGTTATAGTAATGTGTTGTTGTTGTTGTTGTAATGTGATGTTGTTGTTGTTGTAATGTGTTGTTGTTGTTGTTGTTGTAACTTCTAATAATGTTGTTGTAATGTGTTGTTGTTGTTGTTGTATTGTGTTGTTGTTGTTGTTGTAGTAACTTATAGTAATGTGTTGATGTTGTTATAGTAATGTATTGTTGTTGTTGTAATGAGATGTTGTTGTTGTTGTTGTTGTTGTAGTAATGTGTTGTTGTTGTTGTAGAAACTTCTAGTAATGTGTTGATGTTGTTATAGTAATGTGTTGATGTTGTAGTTGTTGTTGTTGTTGTTGTTGTAGTAATATATAGTAATGTGTTGATGTTTTTAAGTAAAGTGTTGTTGTTGTTGTTGTTGTTGTTTTAGTTTTA